>VIBL01000263.1:0-541411 GCA_008271625.1 Lutraria rhynchaena
AAGATAAAGAGGAAGAGTTTACTCTTGATTTAGATTCTGATGGTAGCATTCTCATTTACCCGGATATCGATGAATCACATTTTACGTTTGAAGCTGAAAGTTATATAAAAGTAACATATTCCTGGAAATATATATAATCTAAAACTCTGTAATCTGTAATTCTTGTTCATAAAAACTACCTCTAATCTCTTCATTATTTAAATCTTTTATTTTATAAGTAACAGGGTCGGTATTCAAAACTTCTTCAATTACAAATATTTCTTTTCTCCAACGAGTAGTATAACCTTTTTCAAATTTACCTTTTATTTTTGCTATTCTAACTCTATCACCAATTTTAAATTTAGGTTTTTTAGTTATATCATTTTTTTCTGGATATAAATTTTTATGTACAGTTGATTCATTTTCTGATTTACTTGCGTCAACAGGTGACATTTTAATTGAAGAATGAACCGTATTATTATAATTATTAACTAATTCGTCTAATACATCATAATATTTAGTAGTTTCGTGAGCAGTAAAATATTTAAACATACGTTGTTTCATTGTTCCTATCCAACGTTCTACTACACTGGATTTTTCTTCATTCTCAGTTGAATATAACTTTATATCATTATCTTTTAACAATTTTTTCACTTGTCGATTATAAAATTCAGATCCTTTATCTGACCAAATATATATTGGTTTTCTGTCTTTGAATAATATTTCAAATGCTTCACTTACCGTTGATCCTGTTTTATTTTTTAAAGGAATTAACCAACCATATTTACTAAAAATATCTATAACTGCTAATAAATATTTATAGTGTTTATTTTGTTTTGAATATTGTTGCATATCTACCAAATCAACTGCCCATGTTTGATCTATCGAATGAACATAAACACGTCTTTTGTGAAATTTTTTTATAACTTTATGATGTAATTCATCTGCTAATTTGTTTGTTAGACCAGCAATAAATCTATTTTTATTGGATCCACATTCGGAACATTTGGCTTTTAACATTTGTCTATTATTAGTTGATGTTACTTGTTTGACCGAATCATTTTCAGTATGTTTTTTACAACGCAAACAATATATTTTTGGATATTCCATTTTTTATATATTAAAATGCGATATGAAACATGGTACTTTATAATTAACTTTTATATTTTGGTGGAGGATCATTTTTTATTATAATTTTATTGAATAAAATTAAACATTTCCTATTTTTTTTTTAATTCGGTTAAAGCCTGTGCTTTTCCTTCTTCAATTAGTTTTTTCATATCTACTTCACTTATTCCAGTTTGTTTTGAATGTATACTATCTTTCAATTTATTATATTTATCTAATTCACTCAAAATCAATTTAAATTCATCTTCGGATATTTGTCCATTTGACAATGCTCTAGAAATTAAATTATTTATACTATTCAATTTACTATCAGCAATAGTTTTAATCTCATAATGTTTTTGTGTTTTTGATTGTAATTTACGTCTGATAATTTTGACAAAAATACCTAAACTTCCACAAACAACAGCAGCAATTTCAAACGGTAGCATAATTGGAACCGTTAAACCAATACCTGCTAAAATAACAGATGTTGATATTAGACTAGTATCAACACCATCAGTAATATTAATTCCACGTTTATATTTCTTGTATAATGATTTGCGAGTATCTCTCTCATCAATTAATGTTTTCTCAATCTCTGATATTTTCGTTAATCTGTAATTCTGACCATCTTCAACAGGTAATTCTGGATATAAATTTGGGGCAGTAGGTTGCTTCATTTTTAAAGATATTTTTTGAATTCAAATAATAATGATGCAATGGTACTAACTGCAGTTCCATTGGACTTCATACTAATAAAATTAATAACACTTCCTGCTTCAACTAAAAATGGACTATCGAAATTATTATATTTTCTTTGTTCTGTATTCAAAGTAATCTCATATCCTTTTAAAATTATTCCATTCACCAATACACCAATTTGTATTTCACCTGTTTTCTTTTCACTCGATAGTCCAATACCAGTAATATAACCACGTTTCATTACAACATAACCAACACTTTTTTCTCTGGCACCATTTCCGAATGAAAATATCTTACCATTAAATAACGAACCTTTTGATTCAGCAGTTATTGTAATACTTGATTTTATATTTTCAAGTTTTTTTTCCGTTCGCATTATCCTATTATTTATATCTTTAAGTGTATGTGAAGTCAAATTATCCATTGTATTATTTTTAACACCAAATATACTCATTTTCAAGGGAAAATTATATAATTTCTAGTATACAACTAATTGGTAATCCATTATTATATATTTTATGTCCACCATCATCACGAACACTTATACTTAATTCTGAAATATTACCATGCATCAATTGTTTGTATTCTGGATTACTAAAACGTGTATGAACGATATCACCAAACGATTTATTTTCAACGGGAACAACAGCAAGAATATTACTTGGAGCACCATCAAAGAAATTATATGTGCTATTTATCTGCTCAATATGAATATATAGTTGTTTATACGGTGCAAAATCTACTGGCCTGTAACCGGTTAATGAACCTTGTATCCAATCTCTATTTTCAATACCTAATATTCGCGAAAGACCAGAAGGTATTCTAAATTTTTGATTATTACGATGGGAAACAGTTGCTATACCAGTTTTCATTTCAACCGATAAATCAATTTTTAACTTTTCGAATCCATTTATTACATCTTGCATACTATAAAATCCATCATCAAAAGTATATTCATTAGTTGCATTGTCTAAAGTTTTTACTATAACGGTTTCACGAAAAATATTATACCAACCTATAGTATAGGTAAAATTCTTCAATCCAATTTTCTTATTGCCAGATTTGTTATCTATATATTGTTGTAAGTTAATTGTCTTATCAATATTGGAAATTGTATGATACATTTTTTAATAATAAAAATGGCCGAAGGTGGATTGGATTTTGACTATAATGATTTATTTGATAAAGATAATTATGATTATGATGAAGAAGATGATATGCCTGCAAATGATGAATTTAATAGAATTATACAAAATCAAAGTGTTCATATTGAAGATATGCATACTGGCGATGATACAAGAACGAAATTAATTCTAGAACAGAAAAAATCTATAGTTGAAAAATATTACAATATGATAAAAGAAAAATATGGATTAGAACCAGAATATATCGATATTACAAACTTTGAACTTGGATCAGATAATAAAACGCTATTTTTAAATGTTGAAAATAAAAAAATTCAAATTACATCCAAAAAAGGTGGCAGTTTTATAAACTTGAAAACTTTAGAACAAAAAATTGGAACGGATAAAGTTAGAGACTTACTGAAATTGGATAATTATTTATCTACAACTAAACCATTATCAGCACAGGCCGTTGCAAATTTACAAAATGCATATGATGACCTGCCCAATGTTGAAAATATTCCATTGGATGATTTATCCAATTCAGCTGAAACTGCAGTGAAAGTAATAGAAACATCATTTACCGATATCACTGAAACTGCTACACAAACGCATATAGCAAAAAGAGAAATGGATGGTATCCTTACAGCTATGACATCTGTAAAAGAAGAAATTGCAAATGAATTGGTAAAATTAGCTGAAACAAATAAAGATTTGGCAAAAGAAAAAGAAAAATTGGCACAAGCAAAATCAGACAACGATGAATTTCAAATAAATAGAATTGAAAATAGAATAAGAGATTTGGAACTTGAAAGAAGTTCAAGACTTGAAGTAATTGAAATTAATAGAGATAGGTTGCGTACTCAGATTAACAGAATCAAGGAAACTATTCATAAAATATTAAATGAAGATACAACATTAGCCGATAGAATTAAAACATTATTCAGAGAACAAGGAATTACAATTGTCAGTATTTTAACTGCATTTGGAATGATAATCGGCGTAATCGTTGATACAATTATTCCTACTGCATCTCCAACACCACCGCCATCGTCACCATCGCCACATAATAACGGAATAAAAGATTGGTTACAAAAACAACTAAAAAAAATAGGTAAATTATTAATAAAATTATCTGAAAAATTGGCTGCAGCCATACCTGGTATAATTGGAGCTATAGTATCATGGCTATTATCGTCAACTGGTAAAGTTATAAACTGGTTTGGAAATAATTTATGGGCAATGCTTATTTTGGTTATTGGCTTAATATTTACCGCTGTAAAAAATAAAAAAATATAATTCCAAATGCAATAGATCCAACAATGATTGCCGTTTTATTATCTTCATGTTCATCGTCAAATTTTTTAATTTTTACAGGTACATCTATTTTTGGTTCAGGAATAGATTTTTTTGTTGTTGTGCCTTTTAATTCAATATGTGATTTAGGTGGAACTGGTATATCATTAATGCTATTATTTTTTCCTAATTTTTGTTTATCTGTAGCAACTACTATTTCGTTATTGTAATCTGTTATAGTACCAATTTGTAATTCCATATCGCTAGGGGACATGTATAATCCTATTCCATAAACATAATCAACTTTACTGCGCGCATATTTTAGTGTGTTTTGATATCTTGTAATTTGACTTGGTAAATCTACCGGACCATTTATTGCATCATCAACATTAACTAGAAATTGTTTTTGTGCATCGAAGGCTGTTCCTGTTCCAAGTATATCTGTTCTTGTTTGAGATTGTGAACCAAGTATGGACCAACAATACGTTCTTATTGATTCATTGATGCGTTCAATTCCGGCTCTAGTAAAACCTTTTGATGTATCAAGTACGAATGTGGTCCAAATATCAGAATCATTTTTTTGTTGAATATAATCAATATGAATTTTTTTTGGTGGTAAATATTCGCATGATGAAATGCCACAATGTCTGCCACCTGGAATTTCTGGTCCAAATGTCATGGTATTTGAATCTAGTTCTGATTCTGTACTGTGAATAATATGTTGTGACGAATTGTCATGTCTAAAATCAGTTCGTTTCCAAGCACCGTGACTCGTAGTATATATGGTTCCAAGGCCGTTTCTATGTCTCCAATCTGTATTTGGACCTACATTAAATTCTGTGCATATTCGTTCATAAGAACTTCGATCGTAACTGTTGTCAAATGCATTCCAATTTTTATTTTGTGGCAGTGCTACGGACATCTCAAATAATATTCTTCTTATCTGATAGTAAACATGGAACACGAATAACGAACCAGTCAATCCGCCAGCTTTTAAATGATTATTAAAATCAATTCCACATCCTGCAGTAGAACACCATATTGCAAAATTTAATTGGTTTTGCCAAAATTGCATCCAATCAGTTCTCCAACGTTGTACTATTTCATTTGATGCCACACGTGGTAATGTATATTTTTCAAATATATTTGGGAAATTAACATTGAAACTTTTCCAATCTGATGAAATAACAATGGATTGATTTACAATATTCATTAGTTTTTTGTTAAATACACCACCATGAGGATATCTGCAATCATTATTAAATTTAAATTTTTCCATTTTAATATGTAAAATTTTACCTTAAAAAAAAAGAGAAAAAAAAATGTCGACATTTGGAAATAAATTAAATCCGTACAGAAAAATAAGAGAACCACGTGGTATAAGAGGAATTCGTCAAAGTGTTGTAATAACCAATAATCCATCAACCATTGATCAAAATCAACAGCTGCTGGTGAGATTTCCTAATTTAAGTAGTAATGATGTTATCGTACCAGGTACAGTCAGATTGGCATTTGAAATTGAAATCAAAAGTGACAAAGATGCAAATGCAACAATATATCAAAATATTGGACGAGCTATAATTAAGAAAACAACAATACGAATATCAGGAAATGAAGTGATGTCAATTGACGATAGTGACGTTTATCATTGTTATGTTGATTTGTGGAAAACTCCTACAGAACGTACAAATATGGCATACCAAGGTATTGGCAAAGATAACATGTTAAAACATAGAATTGGATCTGGTGATGCTTCATCGGACAGAGAAGACGAAGCAGTTGCAAAAGCATACGGAAACAGATTTTGTATTCCACTTGATTTTGAATTATTAGAAACGCATATGCCATTTTATCAAGCAGGATTGGGAGATAGACTTGAATATGAACTTACATTCAATGATTATAACAAAGTAATTAAATCAAGTGATACGTCAGCTTCGTATACCATTAAAAATATTTGTTTGGAATTTGATGTTGTTTCCGATATTGATTTAGCTAGACAAATAAGAAATCAAGTAGATGGTAAAATGGTTATTTTATATGATAGAATACTTAGACACAGGAAAATAACTAAAAATAAATCTGATACACTATGGAATATCAATTTAAATGTTCCAGCCAGAAGTATGAAAGGTATTTTGATGTTATTTGAAGATCCAGATAGAACTTCAACTGAAACATATTTCAATCCAGAAATAACAAAAGTAGAAATGACAATAGAAGGAGTACCAAATCAACTATACAGCCAAGGAATGAAAACATATCAACAATGGGACGAAATAAATAAATTCTTTGCTTTGAATTCAAAACAAAATAAGGAAACAAATATAGTGGCTAAAGATTTATTTTTCACTAATACAACATTGGATAAATATCTAACAGACAATTATGCATTATGGTTAGATTTACGTTCAACGGATGATAATTCGCTACATGGTTCAGGAAGAAGAATTGAAAATGCATCAGAAGGTATAACAATACAAATAACTAAAGAATCTGGTGCTGATGAACCAATAAATATTTATCTATTTGTTGTACAAGATGCACAAATTAATTTTGAAGATGGTAGATTTAAAGAAGTTAGTTATTAATGTAACATGAAAATTTGAAACTTAAAAAATGGAACTACCTAAATATCCACACTGTGCAATTATTTGTGGACAAACTGGTTGTGGGAAAACTGAATTTGTGTTAGATTTATTGGAAAATGAATATAGAGGTGTGTTCAAATATATTATAGTTCTTTGTCCTACCATACAATGGAACATTGCTTATAAAAATCGTTCATGGATATGTGATATAAAAAAACCAAAAACAAAAAATATTAAATTTGTTAATCCTATAGATAATGGTAAAGAAAAATTACAAGAATTATTACGAATATTTTTTAATAAATATGCAGGTGAACCAACTTTATACATAATTGATGATTGTAGTGCTACAAAAGAATTAACAAAAAAAAGGGATATGCTGTCCGAATTAGCTTTTTCTGGTAGACATGCACAACAATTTGTATGGGTAATTTCACAAAGATATAATTCGGTTCTCAAAGATTTACGTGAGCAAACAAAATGGTTATGTGTATTTTATATGAAAGATCGTGATAGTTTTGATGATTGTTTACGTGAAAATGATGTTATTGAATCTGTTGCAGATCGCAGAGAAATAAAAGAATTGTTGAAACAGAAGAAACATAGAAAATTAATTTTGAAAACTGATCAACCAACCGATTATTGGATAGTCGATTAAAATTTAATATGATAAATGATGCATGTAATTTTTTCTGATATTTCAACAATATACAGAAATAGTAAGAAATACATATAATGTTCAAGTATTACTAGTAACTTCTAAAATATACGTATGGTAATTCTTAGATACTACGTAACAATTCTCAGATACTACATAGCAATTCTCAGATACTACATAGCAATTCTTAGATACTACGTAGCAATTCTCAGATACTTCTATCAGATGGTACACGTTACATGTAAAATGGTACATGTTACATGTAAAATGAAACTTAAAAAATGATCTTAGAAATACTAACCATTGCAACAAATTTATCCATATTATCTATACTTGGTTGTATGGTATGCGAATATTTGAAAATAAAAAACGAATATTTAAAACTTAAAAATTTATTCTTAAAAATGGAGGCAAAGGAAATACTTAATAGTACCAGTGAAAATATTGTTATTGATGATAATGTAATACAATCAAAACGCAATAGGTTATCATCAATTGTTGCTGGTGGAAAAGGTAAACAGTATTTGGGAAAAGATTTTTCAATTTCAGATATCGATGCAATGAAACCGGAACAAATAATTAAATTATATTGTAAATATGAAAGTAGATTGGGTGCTATTATGACAAAAACATTAGGGAATTCATTTATAAATTTATATGTTTTGGGTATATCAAAATATTTAAATGTTATTAATCCGCCAAAACTAATTGAGGACCTTGAAGAAGATCCATTTGTTAATATTGCATTGAATAGTGCATGCTGTGAATTATATTACAGATATGGAATGTTTCTTGCGCCATTTACTGCATTATTAACAACAGCGAAACATGTTGATTTTGCAGAAAAAAATAATGATGTAGCCGAATCAAATGTTACGAATGAATCATGAAAAATTTACCAGTAAAAATGGCAACTGAAAAAGATAGTGAAATTACGGTACCAGTTAATTCAGTTAAGAATATATCGAAGCGAAGCCCTTCAACACAAAGTGTTGAGACGAAAGAAAAAAATCCAAAACGAGTTATAGCTGGTAAAAAATCTGCTGAAGCCAGAAAAGCTAAAATTGAACAAAAAAATAAAGAATATGAAAAAATGGAAAAAGAAAATATAAAATTAAAATTATCTTCTTCAATAACAAAAGATGATTCCGATGATAACGATCCTAAAGTACCAATTGTTGGAAAGATAAATGTTCATAAAAATTATTTGCCACTATGTCTTGTTGGAATTGTAGGAATAGGAGTGATTGCCTACATATTTAAAAATCAAAAACAGTTACATGTGTCACATGTTCCACATGTTCCGCAACATAAACCAAAAAATGAAACCATTGATCCATTTATTTTGTAAAAATGAAAACAGTAAAAATATCCTTAAAAAATGCCAACGGATGGAAAACAAATTGTTAACATGTTATATCATGCTGGAGTACAAACTATATTAGTAGTAGGATATGCAGAATTGGAAAGAAAAATATTGAGAAGACAACCACCAAAAGTAGATTTTAATATGGCCGATATTGGTATGTTAACAATTGATATATTACTTGCAATGGCAACTAAAGATATGTTGGTTAAACAAGGTATTATACCTGCTGATATTATGAAATAAAACTGTGTATATAACATATAAAATTTATAATAAAATGGCAAGTGCAGTAGCGATGATGGTTGGTGGTGCAATAACGAATGCGTTGGCATTTTCAGGTAGTAATTATTTATTTTCACATATGGGTAGAAATAGTGACGAAGAAAGAAAACGACATGATCTGGCGATGGAGCATTTAGAGGCCGCGCAATCAGAATGGAATAAAAAACGGATAGAGAGATTGGATTTTATAAATGAAAAAATTAAAAAAGAACAACATTCGGAACAGACATTCGATAATATCGATCAAGCAATGAAACAATATTATTTTTTAACTGGGAAACAATTACCATCATTACCACCTAAACCCGTATTAAATGATTTTTATACACCAACAGAAGATCAGAAAAATAGAGAGATTACATTTGTTGTTGTTGGTATGGCAATAACCGGATTTATTGCTTGGAAATTAAATAAAATATAATGAATCATTTCCATAAGGATATGTAAATATTCCATTGTCGCATATATATCTTTTATCATCAAATGGTGTCATACTTATTTTATTTACTTCATTAATGTACATATTATGGTTTTTTGAATTCATGGTATACATTTTATTTATTTTATTTTTACTATTAAATAGACAATCTTTATAATCGTTGAATTTTATATATTTTTTAATTGTAGTTTTTCCAATTCCTTTCAATTTTTTTTCTTCACTTGAATCTGATAATGTATAGGAATATGCTTTACTTCTCAAAAAAACTATTTCATTCATAATTTTTCCATTCAACTCATCTTTGAATTTTCCGATTACTTTTTTATTTTTTTCCGAATATAAAGGATGATCTGTTGGATATTCGGATGTATCCAAATGATCTTGTATTTTTTTCATATCATCGTAAATATCTTTAGTTTTAATTGATATGAAAACGCTATCGGTATTATGAATGATCAAAGGGAATCCACAGTTGAAATTTTCAGTTTCAGTTGATAAATCATAAACTATTTGTTTTTGTTTTCCTAATGGTATTATTTTTTTTATATTAGCGGATTGTTTTTTTTTAGTTATGTTCAAGTAAAATATATTAGGTCTAGTATTACATGTATTAATATTTGTATTATAACCTAGAGATGTTATAAGGTAGTGCAAACATGAAAATGTAATTTTAGATTTTTGTGCAAAACAAAATTCACAATCCTTTCCTTTTTTACAACCATCTCCTTGATAAAATCCACGAAAGAAAAATAATCTGTAATTATAATCTTTATTTAGAATTTTATATGGAATGTATTTTTCTTTTTCTTCAGTATAGAATCTGTCAAATTTTTCTGTCATTACTTTAAAATTTCCTTTCGGAACAATTCTATACACACGAGCTGATCCCATACAATCGATTATTTTAAAATCAGTCATTGGGTAAATTTCTTTACACCATTTTAAACATTTATCCAAAAGGTTTAAATCTTGATTACTTAAATTCCAATTATAATTTGTTGTATGTTTGTATTTATAAATTCCACTTGTTCCATCTGCTAAAAAGAAACCTTCAATAAATGCTTTTTTTTCTTCTAAAGTTTTTGGTTCTAATTTTAAGAAATCGCTTTTTAGTGGTGGATTTATTTTTTCTTCGTTTTCGTCTTTATAACTATTATTAAATAAAAGATTTATACCAAGTGTTAAATCTTTAGGTTTAATAATTTCACCGGTATCTTTAATCAACGAATGATCTTCCGTAACATCTACAAAACCTACCGATGTAACAATTCTAAATATTTGTTTATTTGTTTCATGTTTAATTACAGTTTTTATTTTAGAAAATCCATCGCTGGTCCAAACTTCAATATTATTATTTGGTTTGTGGTAAAATTTGCCATTTGAATATTCATATTCATCAGTAATATTTTCTATTTTATCAATATATATTTTATTTTTATATCTTAGTATCAATGGAGTATCTCCTAAAACTGAATCACTTGCAACAAGTTCATTTTTTGGCCATAATTCATTTACAACATTATAGTAAAATTGATACATTAATAATTTGGAATAATCTAATATACACATTCCCAAATAAATAGGTTTATTAAATTTAATAGATGTAATATTATTTTCAATTGCAACAAAGTTATCATTGAATATTATTGAATCTTTGAAATTTGGTTTATTTATATATTTTTGTACTTCATCTCTATTAGTAGATAAAATAATTTCACTTCTACCTCTGATATTTTCTAAAGTTTTTCCATAGAAACTATTATTCATTAATTTCCATAAATCTTTTTCGAAAACCGATTTTGATTTTGTTCTTTGTTCAGTATTGAAGTTAATATATTTAGCCAACCAATTTGATTCTTCAAATGATATTGTTCTATATACCTTAGTAACTTTCATACCAAGTTTAATATAATATTTTAAAATACTATGATGGATAATATATTTATTTTTATCATATAATGTTAAAAATAATTTTTTTTCTTTACTTACAGGTTTATCTCCTAATAAATTTAATTGATAAGGAGATAATTCTTCTTTATTTATATTCATCTTTTCCGGTGCCAATGGATAATTTCTAGTTTTAAATTTACAATTATTTGAATATTCTAAATCACATTCTAATATACATCCTCTGCCATCCGGTATATTTAAATAATAATCTGGATCATATTCCCATTTGAAATTTTTAGTTGGTAAGGATTGTGACATTGCCCAACCATATAAATTATTTGCATCTAGGTATAATAAATATTTTTCTTCGAAGAATTCATTAAAATTTCCACCATTTTTTATTATTTCCAAACATTGATTTTTTTCATTTTCATCTAATATTCTATTTCCATCACCATGATAGTTGGGTGTGTATTTATTGAAAGATTTAATATATCTAGGACCTAGAACACCAGAAAATCCACCCCTTATTCCATTTTCAAACATTTGCAACATATCAACATCAGTTAATAATTCCAATTCTATATTTATATATTTTAAACCACATTGCCAAGTCAATCCAGGAGCTGAATAACAATAACACGGATCTATTTCATGATATTTTAAAAAGAAATTTCTAAAATTTTCAAATGCATCTGCTAATATAAGAACATCTGTTTTGAGATATAAATTATGATAGTCTAGTAATTTTTTACAATCGTAATGTTCCCAGACCCTCTGTGCATGTTTATATTCTTCTTCTGTAATTGTTTTTTGTGTAATTGTTGAATAAAATTTATTAATATCTGGTAATTTAAAATCTTTTAATTTTTCTATAGAATCTACGTATTCATATGGGTAGAATCCTTTTTGTTTTAGTAGAGAAATATTTCCATCAAATTCACTTTCCAAAATAGGAAATTTATCCATTGATTTTGCAATATCTGATAACCCTTTTAACATAAATCTATATGAATCCAGAAATCTTAATTTTTTATAATACGATCCATATTCTATAGAAATATATTCTTCTGAATTTTTGGAAAGTAGTTTTACTTTATTATATTTATCTTCATATTTCATCAATTCTTCAATTATAAAATGGAAATCGTAATTGGAACCATTATGAAAAAATACAGGTAATAATTTAGACGATTTACCATCTTTGGTATTACATGATTGACATGAAGCCCCACGATATTTACCTGAATAATGACAATGTTCACGTATTTTAATATCGGAAAATTCAACTCCACATATATAACAATTGGTTGCTTCCTGAAATTTTTTTTCTTCGTATGTATGTAATTTTGGTTTTTTCTGTTCATTAAGATATATATTGTAATTTATTTTATTGAATATCTCCATTATTTTTTTTACATATTTTTCTGTTACATCATCACCAATATATGAAAAATATTGTGATTTATATATTTTAGGATAATCAGATTTAACATATATTCCATAACTATTTATTTCTTGTTTAAATATTGGATTTATATATGATTCGTTAGGGTTTGGTTTATTTGTAATCATTGGAATATTATTTGATTCAAAATCACAATATATAACAAATGGTAATTTATTTTTAAAATGATAATTTTTAAATTTAAGAATATTTTTTTCTTTTTGTGGCATAATCGTTCTACATGGTTTCCTACAATAACATATTTCTATATGTTTTGCCAATGTATCCGCCCTTTGAAATCCTTGTAAACAATTTCTACATGTAAATGATTTATGTTTATTATTATCATATTTGAAACTATCCAAATCTTTAATTAAACAATAATGTGTATTTTCATCGCTTTCAATATATAATAGATCGATTATATTTTCACTTTCTATATTTGAAATATAAACCGGATATAAAGATTGTTTATTTGTTTGATTCTCCAATGCAAATACATTTATACTTAAATTGTTTTGTCGTTCTACTTTTGGAATATCGCTGATTTTAACTGGATATTCAATTCCGGTCATATCTCCTATTCATTTTTGAAATTTTTTCATGTAAAATTTTGCATTTTTTATTTAAAAAATATAACATTTACATTTTTTTATTTTTCAGAGTATGGGTGTGGGGGCCATATATATATTTTATCTATTTTTTATATTTTTTTTAGGAGAATACCCAAAAAACCAGTCTGAACCGGTTCTGGCTGACAAGGTGTACAGGTGTGGGGGGCCCTATATATATTTTATCTATTTTTTATATTTTTTTTTAGGGGAATCCCCAAATGATGACGTCACTGATGACGTCACTGATGACGTCACAAAGTGTGCTAGACACGCTCAATTACTATACTACTCAGGCAGTTCTTCTGTTATCGGGGAAGTGACTCGCTCGTGGATTGAGGTTCCAGAATCTTAACCGGATACTCCACCTAATATTACAAAAACGATTTCCGGGTCCAAAATAGTGTTGTTGTAACGTCGTGTCAGCTGTAAGAACAAGACGTCACTTGATAAAAGTTTCTGATGTTTATTTTTCGTAGTCGTAGATGGAATGTACAATAATTTCAAAGAAATACAAAGATTAAGATTATCCCATTTGTAAAATACTTGTAAAATGTTCTCCCCTTGGTGGCTAAGACTTCATTTATTATTCTTCACGATGCAAACACGTGATTAAGTTATTAAGGATTGTACTTTGTGTCTACAAATAAGTCACACCTGTGGTCAAGAAGTCTGATAAATACTGAGTCTGCAACTTCGTAAGTCATTCCATCTACAACTATGAAAAACATAAACATAAACATCAGAAACTTTTGGACCCGGAAATCGCTTTTGTAATATCAGCACCACGTTTATCTCGATGAGTTAGACTGGTCCGATGACTCCTATGTAACGAAGTTATACTGTATTTTAATCTAATCTACATTAGCACTGGTGATAAATTGATAACTATTCTGATTGAGCTTCTCCATTATTTTAGTTTAGTAATGATCGAATACAGTGGTTTGATTAACAATGAATTGATAAGGAATGTACCGCAGCTATAACCTAAACGGGTGATCTCACTGTGTTTTATAGGATTCACCGCGGGAAAAAGTTTTGCATGCGTCATATCCTGATAATTATACCCCCGCACAACAAAGTTGTGGGGTATACTGGTTTCAGCTTGTCTGTCTGTCGGTCAGTCGGTCGGTCCATCCATCCGTACACGAAATCTTGTGCGCTTCCTCTCCGAAACGGCTGGTTGGATTTTGATAAAACTTTACCAACACATTAGGCATTAGGTCTACTTGCACATATTATAAAAATATTCAGATTTATATTCACGGACTTATGTCCCTTTTTTATTTGTCTATAGACAAAATCTTGTGTGCGCTTCTTCTCTGAAATGGCTGGTTGGATTTTGATAAAACTTTACAAGTACATTAAGCATTAGGTCTTCTTGCGCATATTTAAAAAACAACATCAAAAAAGACCAAAAACAAAAAGTTATTCAGATTTATTTTTACGGAGTTATACCCCCTTTTTATTTGTCTATAGATAAAATCTTGTGTGTGTTTCTTCTTCGAAATGGCTTGTTTGCCAGTACTTTAGGCATTAGATCTACTCGTGCATATTTAAAAAATAATTATTCAGATTTATTTGCACGGAGTTATGGCCTTTTTATATTTGTCTGTCGACAAAATCTTGTGCGCCCTTCTCCTAAATGGCTTGTATCTAAGTTATTAAGCCTTTAACAAGGGGGCTCTGCGGGGGCTATTTAATCACCTTCAGTGATAGTTCTAGTTTTATCTTCTTTCTGTCGACATTGAATAAACTGTACCAAACTTAAATGCGTAATTGTATTTGTATTTCTAAAATATCTGAGTTTTTTGTTTTAGAATGGCGAATGCTTCGCACAACCATGAGTGTATGTCTTTGAGATTATCAGAAGTACTCAGTGATGTAGGAGTAAACGAAGAGATTATATCAAAGAGACGAGAAAAAAGTCTTTTCGAAGAATCCATTAGTATCATTAATAGCTGGATGACTAGGTCTGGTTACATAACATATAATCTTGGAAGTCAGACAGAGGGAAGTACGACAATTGGACTTAATGCTGATATCGATAAATTGAATTGTAATGATACGTACCATGTGATTCCTGACTGGGCTGATTGGAAACCTGGTGTGAAGAATCTTCTAATGGTACAAGATGAAACTACAGCGGGATACTGTCTTCTACAACTACTGAGAGATGATGCGCCTATTGCAGAAAACTGTACGCCCAATATTAAATTCTTTAAGGATGCAAACGGGAGGATTATTCTAAAAAATACAAGTTGGCATGCTGCATATGCACGAGCGGGTTGTTCAATTCATGGTCCGGCTGCATTGGTTGAACATAGAAATGCATCAGTTGCTGATTTGGTGTTTGCATATCGATGTAATAGTTGGCCGGTAGAGGGCAGACGTTGGTTAAATAGAAGGAGTGTCGGGGGATGGCCTTCTGCTCAATTAAAGTCTGTGGCAGAGATGTCAGGATGTTTTCTTGTACCAATTGGTAGTAAAAGGGACAATGGGCTTGATGATGTTGAATGGAGAATTTCCACATCTATGGCAGAGAGATATCTAATTTTTAGTTTAAATATAACACAGATGAGAATTTACATACTTTTAAAAATGTTGTTGAAATCATGCGTCGTATTTAACGACATGATATCGAGTTACATGTGTAAAACTGCTTTGTTTCACTGTATAGAAAATACTCGCACTAACTTATGGCAGGAACACAATCTAATACTTTGTCTAAATCAAACATTACTGATACTCTTTAACTTTATTTATTATAAAAACTGTCCTCATTTTATCATTCCCGAGAACAACCTTCTAGCTGGGAAAATATCTACACAACAACAACAACACGATTTGTTGGAAGTTATTCAGCAGATAATTAGTAGTGATGGTCGTGTGTTGTTAGGCTTACAAATCGATAATATTGGCGAACGACTTCAGAATAAGATGAATAGAATTCCAGTTTGTCTCTATCCGATGGATTCTGCTGTACAAATACAGGCAAAAATATGCAGTAAGCTTTGCATTGATTCAGCGTACAGGGTTCTGTGTGTATACACACGCTATGTTTCAGATGCAAATGATAACAATGTCCAAACTGTAATGCGAAATTTAGTACATTGTTACGTCCAAAGTAGCCAACAGTATATGCATTCTCATTATTTAGAAAAAGAGGCATTCAGCTACATGATATCATTAATGTGTTTTTCTATAGGTTCACTGCTAGCATCGTACTGTGTAACGATAAACAGACCTTTAACAGGCATTGTACTCGAATGGTTACGGCGTGGACTTAACTCCGATGTATCGTCTGGTTGGTTAAAACTTGCAACTGTATGTTACAGTGCTGGTGATATCCAAGTAACAGAGGCTTTATTACGTCATATTGATCAGAAGTATGACAGGGATGTTGTGATTCCAGTTTGTGGTTGTTGTGAATCGCTTGAAATTATGTTAAAACAAGGATTCGCCAATGTCGCCAAACAAATACAGATCACTGATTTCAGACAAATTGTGTCATTTTGTGTGACATTCATGCGATGTGAAATGAACATTATACCACAAGAAATGAGACAAGAATATTTCCGGTCAACACAAGAAGATATTCAGCATCAAAATTTATTTGATAAATGGATGGACTTAGCGGTCGTAGATTCACTTCCATACTTGTATTTCTTACAGTATAAAACTTATGGACGTCTCAGGAATCATGAAGAAAAACAGAGAGCTCTACGTAAACTACAACAAGTCGTACGTAATGAACCAAATCTACGCCACAAAGATACAGCGCTGAATCTACTTGGACAATGTATGGAACAGGAGAATCTCCCAAATCATGCATTCCACTATTATGAAAATTCACTTCAGTTTCGAAGACAGAACAATGCAGCAAACATCTACATATCACGATTACTGGCAAAATAAACAATATTGCCATTTTCTTCATGTAAATACTTCGGTCGTGCTTTTTATGAACCATTATAACATGTTGCAATTTCTGTGATGTATACATTGCGATGTGAGTGTCTTTAATTAGAACGCTTATATAATTGCTTACTGTTGACAATGAGTACAACACACAATTATGAACAAGCAACATTATCTTTATTAGCTTGTTCAATGCCGATGCATGCTATGTTCTATTTGTGATTTTCTGAAGTTGTTTCGAAATTCAAATTTAATTTTTGTATTATCAATAGTTCCTTTTTATGCAATGAATTATGTACTTAATGACTTGTGTTAATATGCATATGTAAATATATTTCGTTGTCATCAATGTTTCTAGTGTACATTTAGACACGGTGAGCGGTGCTTACATAATGAATCCCACATTGAGCGTGTTGCTGGTTCGTAGATGAGTGTGTTTATGTATAAACACAAACTTGTAGTTGAGTCTTAACTCGTGTCTTTTGTATGTTGCTGTTTATGATGTGAATGCGTTTTCTTTTTCACATTAGTTCAAATAAAGCTACCTATTTTACATGACCTATGGTTTACCGAACCATGCATGTCCAGTCGTGTTTTTGAACACTGTCTATGTCTGTCATTATGCATTCATACAATTAACTAGCATTTGGTAAATAGAAGCATCCACCTTGTTGTACATTTTACGTGCTGTTTTTATATTTGTTGCTCATTCTCGCTTTTCCTCTCCCTTATCAGGTAACATATAATAACCATGGCACCGTATATTAATATAGTTGTTTTCTGAATCTCACTATTAATACAATCTACACACAGACTCACGTATCACACAGACTCACATATCACACAGACTCGCACAGTGCGTGTCACACAGACCAGTGTATCACAAAGACTGGTGTGACATGCTGATTGGTGCACCACACAGACTGGTACATCACTCAGACTTATGTATCACACTGACTTGTGTATCACACTGACTCGTGTATCATACTGACTCGTGTATCATACAGACTCGTGCATCACACTGACTCGTGTATCATGCTGACTGGTTAATCACATATACTGATACATCACTTAGTACTGGTTTACTACACAGGCGGGTGAATTACTAACACTGGTGTATTTCACAGGCTGGTGAATTACTAACACTGGTGTATTACACAGGCTGGCGAATTATCAACACTAGTGTATCATACAAACAACTATATCTCACACGTTAGTGTACCACACACATGCATACGCACACACTCTCACATGTACTCACTGGTTTATTGTGCTTACGGGTATATCGTCACAGTCCAGAGTTTGTAAATATATGTAACAATACCAGTACTAACAAACAAGCTAACGAAATGAATATTTATTGTAAAAGCGACAATTGACTATAAAGGGAAGAATAAGAAAAAAAGAGCTAGAAGTTAATTGCTAACAAGAGGCTCCAAAGCGGTAGACGTCTTTGCTTAGAATGTATATTATATATAATATAGCACATTTCACATCCACATGTCAAACAATTCAATACAACAATAACAACATTGTCGAAATGTGCATAACGGGCTAGACTAGACAAAGGTGTAGCAGAACGTATTTTAATTGATGATTATCATACGAGAATTGCGCTGCTTTGCAAATGTATTATCCGGATAGTTATTGGCGTTGCTCAGATTTGTTGCCTATGTCTAGAGATCTTCAGGTGGCCATTTTCATTGGTTAAAAGTAGTTCATATTAATTTCAATGAGCAGTATCAAATGTCAGAACAATAATCAATGATAGCACGTATTGTTTTGTGGAACTAATCACCACCGGTCTTTACATTTGCCCCTTCGTAATTTGGCGACACGCCCTTTGAATTTGCCTGAAACGAAATACAAATGACTAAATGATTGATATTTTATATTAGACTTTGTATATACAACAAACGCTCAAAATATTACTAGTATTTGCTCAAAGTTTTCAGTAAGGGAAAGGATAGAAACTTTAATTAATTAAGTTATATTAGTAAATATTCTTACTGAATGATTAGCAGCAGATTTTAATGATAATCTGAGCGACGTACAAACAAGAGGTACACGATTGCCCTTTATTCGCTCACCTGAGTAAAGACTGCAACTTCTTAAATGAAGCA
Organism: Lutraria rhynchaena; assembly: GCA_008271625.1. Classification (NCBI taxonomy): domain Eukaryota; kingdom Metazoa; phylum Mollusca; class Bivalvia; order Venerida; family Mactridae; genus Lutraria; species Lutraria rhynchaena. The sequence continues at coordinate 19,540 of VIBL01000263.1, forward strand.
GACATTTGTTTCACAGACAAACTTTAAGACAAACAATAGCACTTTGAATTGTATATTATGAAACACACCTTTACATTTTAAACTACAATGTACCACAATACATGTCACATAATGACATTTCAGTGACAATATGCAAAGATAACAAATTATTTAAACAAAATATATTTAAATACAATATTTCGAAATATAATGATATAACTACTTTAAGACAGTATACAAGGTTTTCTTGTTATTTGATCTGGTGACCTAGTTTCTGTCTCCAGACGATCCATGTCCACACTTGTCCAAGATATCATTAAGACAAACATTCTGTGCAGAATTTGTGAAAATCTAATCGAAACTATGACCTCTAGTGTTAACAATGTTTTCCAGTGATTTTACCTGATGATTTAATTTTTGGTCCAAGATGACCCATGTTCGAACTTGATCAAAATATCATTAAGACAAACATTCTGGCAAGGTTTAGTGAATATCCAATCAAACCTATGACCTCTAGAGTGTTTATAATGTTTTCATGTGATTTGTCCTGGTGACCTAGGTTTTTACCCCAGATGACCCATATTCGAAACTGTCTAAGATATCATTAAGGCAAATATTCGGACAGTTTGATGAAGATCCAATCAAAACTGACCAATAGAGTGTTAACAACACAACACCAAAGTGTGGACAACGGATGACGAACATTGATTGATCCTAATAACTCAATGAGCATTAGTGATGGTAATCGGTTTGGAAAAATCACAAACACTTATCGGTTTATTTTATAGGACAATAATCGATAACTTTCCGATTATTAATCAGTTGGAGACTGGAAGCGAAATAATCGATATAGGGTTCATCCAGCATGTAATATTCACACATTAATTAGTAATTACTAGTGGTTAGATAATGTCAAATTATTGTGTTTTCAGGCAACTGTCTTTGACTTATTCCCTCGGTGAGGAAACAATTCGTCATTATTGATTTCATCCATAATTGTGATTGCTTTAGTAATTTCGTTAGAGTTATCTCTCTTTTCGTATACAGCAAAAAAGCCAACGTTTATCGCGACGTCGTGATTGTACAAATCGTAATCGATTGTCGCGTCGGCTCGGATTTTTCTAACCGACGTCGGTGACTTAGTGATCACCGGCCTATCTCCAATGAGCTTTAATATTAACAGCTCAGGTGAGCAACAAATATCTGTATATTTTTTCTTAATGTATGGTCCTTTCAATCTATTTGACCGGTTACATTGTTCATTTATGTTTGCGGTCTGTGTTATTCCTTTTTCATTAAATCTATAGTCTTTCAAAAGGACCTGTTACAAAAGAAGTTATCTTTGTCAGCGGCGATAGTATATTTTAAGTAACAGTTTTTGGGGTTGGAGTCAAATTAAATGAATTGATTAAAACTCAATGGTGGTCAACCGTGGTCCAGTGGTTAGTGCACCGGAGTTGTAACACGGCGATCCAAGTTCACATCCCGGCAGGTCATACCCCTCTATGAAAATTTGACAAAAAGTCGATTATCCTTCATATGTGGAGGCGTTGTCAGCTGCTTGTGGAAGGGTAAATTAATACTGGTTAGTATACAGCCCAGGAAACTGGTTATGTGAACCGTCCACCGTGTTTAACTGAAAAATTGTTGAAAAACGGCTTTAAACCCAGTGACAATAAGTTACATAAAAAAAAATAGAAAAAAACACTTACAATGACAGCCACTGCGTGCAAAGTTGTCAATACGTTGTAGAAACCAGCTTTTCTTAATTCGTGCAGATCACCAGATTGAAACGTTGATTCCAGTGGTAAACCATAACTGATACATCCTTTATTAAAGTTCTCAATATTTGTCAAAGCATTAAATGATGACAAGATCTTGGTGCTGAACGATACTGGTTTTTTGTCTTCTTTTTTTAACAGCTCGTTGATTAACCTGGAAATGCATTTAGTGGGTATTATGTTAAACAATGTATTACTATCAGAAAAGACTTTTCTCTGTGTAGTATTTTGCAAGCATAATTTGATGAGACCTCATCATTTCCATTTGGTTTAATTTAATTTGATGTACAGCAACTTTTTGATAAATCTTACTTCAACCATTTCAACAATATGTGCTTGAATATAATATCCGAATACAATGGAAAGTAAGACGCTTGATAACCTTTTTGTACATTATGTTATTGAAAGCACGTCTTTATTTATCTAACATTTTGATTCAGTTATCTTTGTCTGAGTTTATTATTCATTTCAAAGTAGCACGCATATAAGAAATGAAATGATGCTATATTATGGACATCGCGCACATTCTACAAGACAAACATAAAATATGAATATCTTTACAATCTCGTATCAATTTCTACACTAAAATGAATGTAAACGAAACACACAGATGACAATAAGCATGCAGCAGACAGAACAGGACGTATTTTGAAAGTGAAAGTGATAAAAATGATCTAGAGTTAAAGAAACTACACATTGAAAATACAGAAGACCGGTTTGCTACTGGAGAAGACACAGCAAGCTAATGAAGCAATACGTATTAAATTCACGTATTTGTTAGTAAATATATGGATTGGAAAACTTATACGGTATGTAAGGTGCGGCTATTATGGATTTAAATAGGTCTTTAATTCCAGAATGGAGTAGCTAATTTTGAATAAATGGGAGTTCAAAATCAACATACATGTTGTCGTTTTCCACTGCTGTTAACCATGTATGATTCGTTCACCTAGAGTGCATAAAATCATGTCATTTAACTAATGTCCTGTTGGCGGCAGATCGTAAGAATTTTGCCATGTATATTATAACTATGTATTATCATAGACTAGACTAAATTCATTTTCTTAAACATTTTGCATGTCTGTATAAGCAAGTCCACAATATTGCGAAACCACTGCTGTATCAACATGCTCCTGTAATATACTGAACTAAAAAGTTTATAATGGAATATATAAACGATATTTGCATTATCTCAAAGTGTATCAGACATTGGTGTGAATAACACTCCATGTGGTTCCAAAACAGAGGCAAGCAATTTAAAATTGGCACCGAATTGACACCGTTATTTTCGACCGTAATGCAAATTCACGACACGTGATAAATAGCAATATCATACACCTAATCTGACAAAATCAATTACCATCGTTTCATAGGAATAACATTGAATTGATAAATAAAATTTCTGAAGACGATTGTCATGTGTTTTAATGATGTCAAAACGTTCGATAAAGTTACGCATGTAAGCGCTCATTGAATGGATGTGTATAGAATATAGTTAGTTTCGAGTCTAAAGTAGACATAGTACAGCCTTGCGCGAGGTGCGAAGCATTTGTTAACACCATATTACTTGTTGCTGAGCCCTTATAGTGATAAGGTGTTAAGGGAATACAGTCAAACCTGTGTTTGCGGCCGACTTCGAATAAAGGCCATTCTTTGAAAACGTCGCTAATTATTTTGAACAAACTAACTTCCAAATAAAGGCCACCTGTCAATAAAGGCCACATTGTGTCTTTTCTCTTTCCCGAGGGTGGCCTTTGTTCACAGGTTTGACTGTAAATTAAATTTTAACACTTAAACATTTATAATCTTAATTTCACGGTAAATATATTGTTTCCGATGTACAGATTTGAACAGTGGTATGAATGAGCGGGTCACTCTATTGGCTTTGCAACCAGGAATATAATGTAATGATGATAATGAACATATTTAAGTAAGCCACCGTTTGCAAAAAGAGCGAACAAATGTAAGCATATTATTTGATCATGCTTTGTCATAATAAAAAGAACATTTGCTAAGGACGTTTATCTAACATTTGATGAAATATGTAGATTCCGCGGGTACTTCAGTTGTATAAACTGTTTCAAGCATGTTTCAGAATGTTCATTTTAGCCTAAGTAATGTTATGTATTCATTTGTATATTTTTCAGGTCCTTATCGTCTTTCTCTAAATTTAACATTTCGGAGCTGTGTGGATATTATAAATTGTAATATAAAATATATAACATATCGTAATAATTCTTACTTGCACAGCAAGACGCCATTTTGAAGATGTGTGTTGAACGCTTTCCATTCGGAATCTTTCTGAAAAATAGATATTAAACGATTTCATTTCCAGAACTTGTACATTGTCGATCGTCTAAACGCGACTTACAGAAGATGTTTGTATACTTGGTATGAGAGTACCAGCTAGTTTGACTGGCTTGTAGGTTTGGTAGCCAACGTGCACCGTTTATATTGCGCAGCTAACTTACTTGTGAAAGAATCAGAAATTATATATTACAACTAACACACTGCATGTAGATAAATCAATAATTATAATGATGAATGTATCATACAGTCAATATTTTCATGTTCTATTAAAAAATGTTTCTTTGCATGAGCATACCTATTCGTCATTAGATCACTTTGGTGGCCGTGTGTTAGAACCGTGTCCCTGATATATACAGATCAATTGCACCATTACTTTTTCAAACATTAGCCTACAAATTCTAAACTCTTAATACACTCAAATTAAATACTTACTATCTGGTCGTCCTCTCCGAAGAATCCATTAATCCAGGCTACAAGAAATTTTGGAATTCCGGCCTTCTCTTCACGGTCATAATTCTAAAATTATATACAAATGAGATGTAATTAACATTCAGTATTTCCCAATAGCGGAATACGCCAAAACACATACAAACTTTACTGGAGACAACCGATTTAATCTATCTGAAATAATTGGACGTGAAACAATTTGTACACATTGGACTGTTAAATAAAACACAGTCAAACCTGTGAACAAAGGCAACCCTTGGGAAGGACAAAATGTGGCCTCTATTAACAGATGGCCATTTATTCCGAGGTCAATTTGTTCTAAATAATTCATGACGGTTTTTCAAAAGATGGCATTTATTCACAGGGTGGTCTTTATTCAGAGATGGCCGCAAACAGAGGATTGACTTAATGCGCTACAAATGTTAGGTAGTTCTCACTTGTTCTTGTTTCTTCTCCGTTTGGTATCCAATGCCAGTTTTCTGTGCACGGTTAGATCCTGAAGAGGACATCTTGGATATATGGTACGATTAGAACTGAAGGTTCAACTACGAGAAAAAAAACATAAAATACATTCAATGCGTGACATCAAGCATCAATGACAAAAGCAAAAACAAAATAGGCACCTGATATCTGGATATCTGACCATGCTTCATAATATGAATATTGTGTTTGGTTACTTCAACTTAAAGTCAAATGCCAAACGTTGTATACTTGTTAAATTTAAATAAAGTTTATTCTCATGTTTCAGGCTTAAAACCTAGATTAATGCTGTTTCTTGGTGCATCGAAAACTAATGGCCATGTAGCGCTTTAAGTCATGAGCTGCATTGAATGAGACTTAAACTGTATCGCCTCAACTATAGTATATCCCTCAACGACCCAAGTTTTCATATAGTTGACTCACATTTGTCAAACAACTGCAAGAACAATAGAGTAATTTGTAGACACTAAAACAGTTATTACTGAACAAAGAAGGTGTGTGATACTTTTGTATTATTAAATGGAACCTCGGGTAATGCTCATCACATTTCCACGGTCTATAACAATAGATCACATTATCTTCAAATCAACCGCAAACATTTTGAATGCAGGATGACTTTCAAAGTATGACACCTATATTTTGCCTTATGCTACTTGCTAGAAGCTGCCACAGATACGGAAAGATTAACGCTTCGAATTTAAGAAAAAAACTTGAATTTTATATGTGTTGGTTTGTAATCTGGAATTAGCATCATGATGTAGTTTTGTTATTTTATACTAGGTTTTATGTTAGACATTGACGTACCCTATGTATGTATGGTAATCATTAGCACCAACATGATCATTTATGTCATTAAACATTTTAGAACATCCAAATGTTTAAATTATCCATGCTTAAACTGTCCTAATATTAAACAGACAATTTCATTAAAAATCCCTTTTGTCTTTGCCTCGTACAGATACTTTGGAGGTTTATAAAAATGAACGTTGCAAACACCGAGCAAATGTCAAAGTGTTACTGTTATCAAATGGTTCACGACTATTGACAATGGTTTATAAGTCTGGCTAAAGAATTAGGTGCTGGCAGAATTCAGATATGTCAGCCGTATTCATGGTTAGCTAAAAGTAAATGGATCCTTAGTGAACAAATGTTAGCGTTCGAAAAGCAAAATTCATTCGGAATAAACATGTACATGGTTGATATTTCCATCCGGTAAGCTCAGTCTGCGAAGCACGGAACGTTTTCTGTAAGAATTTGGCTTCATTATTTCACAAACAAAAGCCATTTGTCTCCCATTGTTAGATGAATACAATGGTAATCATTACTGCAGCGCAGCTCAAAACATCATAACACTAGCAGTTTAAGACATTTGAATGAATATAAACAATATAATCTACAGGGCAATTCGAGTAATTCAATGTCTTTCTTTCAGTCCAGTTCATTTAATTGATCACAGGGAAATGATTTTGCTGGACAAATTGTATACTGGTTTACAATGTTAGGCATCCCATGAAAGTACAGTAAGAGAGCGAAAATGTACTAGAGTATAATAATAAAGAATAACCGTTTGTAAGCAATCAAAAGGAGTATACATATACATTTGTAATTGCAAATTGTAAAGTACAGTCAAACCTGTAAGCAAAGGCCGCCCTTGGGAAAGACAAAATGTAGTCTTTATTGACAGATAGCTTTTATTCCGAGGTCAATTTATTCTAAATAATCAATGACGTTTCTCAAAAATGGCCTTTATTCGCAGGATGACCTTTATTCAGAGGTGGCTGCCAACACAGGTTAAAACGTGTATTATTTTGATAGTGCTTATATAAATTGCAATGGACGTTTGGTGCTCAGTGATATCTAGTTGATGTATAATTTACTAACAAAATGATGTATTAATAATAAAGTACGTCGATGTATGTGTACTTATTTCATCCAACAATAATTTCACTTATACTATTTAACTTAACGTAAGGACAAGTTAGGAGATCAACTCGAGCTTTGTTGCTTGTTGTTAATGTTGTATCCAATCAAAAGTAATTGTTTTGCCGGACATTCGTGTTACTTATAGCTAAACAAACCAAGGCCTTCCAAATCTTCCAGTTTAATGCATTGGTTTGTGTTATCTGAGATGAGTTTGGCAATGTTTTTGATGGCTGTCATGTCCGTATATCAGAGTGCGTGGTTAGGTCAGATTTACTCTTTTTTTCTTATGTCTTGGGTGTTATTTTTGTAATTCCTAGATGAAGTCTGGTTGCCACAGTGGTGCAATGTCAATTCTCACTCGGACTGGCAAGAAATTTAGGAATTCAATTTATTAATTACTAAAAGAAACTTGAGAGAGAAACTTGAACCTCTGTTTCGGAACTTATTTTACTGTTTTAGTAATATCTAATTCATTAACATGGAATTAATGTTTCTGTCATTCGTCTATGATTACATATTTTCGCTGATACAGCTATCTGATGTATGACGTCATGGCATCAATGATTGACATGAGCAGTATAGGTAGCTATATTATCTCGGAAGTCACTGATATCTCGTGCCCTCATTTTGTAAGTAACCTTAGCAACATCGAATGCGTGTTTTTAAAGCTGCAATTTCAGCAAAAAGAAAACAACAAACCTATCTATAAATTGAAAATTAAAAAAATACATTCATCTTACAAAAATGATTATAGACTGGAATCAGAATATTGCCCTAGAATGCCATTGACGACGTAGAAAAATATAAAATATTGTATTAACTTTAATTAGGTATTTATCCATTGTACGAGGTTAAATCTAAACGGTTCAAAATATATTCATCAGAGGTATAGTTTACTTAAGTTTATATGGATTTATGAACGTGAAGCGAATTTTAAAGAACGGAAAATGTCCAGAATATTTGTTCAAGAGAGGTACAGGTTGCATGCAAAGAATATAGATGTAAAATAACTCTGAATTATTCCATAATTATTAACGACATTACAGGGTTCCTAAAGGTATAATTTGTTCATATGATACACTGCTACTTTCCAGAAGAGGCAAAATATTTTTTGCGGGCAATGTTACACTAACTAATAATAACTTTCTCTTGAATCATTTGTTTGCGTCGGTTTCCAGGTGTTCGATTGAAATGCCAAGAAATTGCAGTATAACTGCGCATGCGCGAGATGCCTGTTATGGTTTTGTGTTTAGTAAACAAGCGATCCTATCATGAGCTTTTCGACAATAATTTTAGAATCACAAAATAACTAGTAAATACAATATGGCTTATAGAATACCACCACAATGGAAAACTTAGAAAAATAATTGCTGAATTATTTTATAGTAAATTCAACATTTTTTCACGCCTTTTCTTTCAAGATACATCTAATTATTATTTTGTGTCACTGCATTGTACGGAATACATGTACAGGTTTTGCATATTATCTAAATGAAATTAGTGTCATTTACAAACGTAATATGTTATAAAACACCTTGAGTCAAAAAGCAAACTTGTATTAATTCTATCCAACCTTATAAAGACATCCATCTTTCACAAACACGTCACTGCTCCCTTAGGGAACGTAAACGATGTATATAAAAATCACTTCAAAAATTAATAGTTTAAATACAAACTTAAAACAAATAAAATCCGATTTTCATCTTAAGTAAATAGCTAAACTTGTCAGCAAAATATGATTATTTAACTATAGGTAACATCCGCAATATTATATTTAATAGAATAACATCCAAAATTCTCACCACAAACAGATTATCCAACCTAGCTCTCAAGCCACAATCTGCAAACTAAACGAAATATTCTTCAAACTCTTCTTATAATAGATCATTTACTTAAGCGCTTTACCTGTCTTAAAAGTGACTTCCTAGAATTTCGAGTTTGTAGCATGACACATACACACAACAATTTCTGTATTCTACCACGCGTAGAACTTCTTTCGAATTCAACTTTTGTCAGGTAAATATGCTGACGCGTAAAAACATAGTCCAGACCAACGACGGGGTGTTATTGATAAAACAAGTTCGATAGAACTCTGGTATTTTAAAATGCGCCGGTGATATCTTTGGCTGAGAAAAATATAAAAGCAATCAATACAATATCTGAATATTTTAAAATATTTAACTATATCCGCACGGAAACTTTTGGATTAATTAAGAAATGCATTGAAGTGTATTTTCCTGCGTTGCTATGACAACAGGAATTTCTTAACGTCAGAATGTAAATACCTGTTTACCTCAACACATTGGACGTGTGTTCATCTTTGTATCTAAAGATGCTTAACTAATTAAAGAAGACAAGCAATACGACTATGCAGTGTAGAAATTGCAAAAAATACAATCGCAAAAACATTTTGTAATTATTTTTGGTTCTAACATTTTGTATATTGAAAGAATTAACCAGGTAGACGCAAAGCGTGAACAATTGATACACGCCAGTCAGTTTGGTTTCAATCATTTTCATGCTTTGAAGGAATAGTTATAGAAATACCACTTGCTAAAAATTCCATCTTCCAAAGCATACTTCCAGATCCACTGTACAACTTGTACTGACACCACGAAACATATCAACAAATGCACATCACACAAAAATAAAATGATTGAAATGAACATTGCCACATGAGCTTTGTGTCATAGACCCTTGTGATGGGACATTTTATAAGCAGAATGTAAGAAATGCAGATATCATACAACAACAAACAGTCAAATATTTTATTATTGTTCGAGATTTATAAACATTTATTGACATTCCACGTTCATTCTATCTGCCAGTAGATATCCAATAAATCTTAGTTAAACAATAACATGCACGTGCTTGGTATTTACATTCTAGTCTACGAACTAATACACCTAGGCAAATGCTGCTCGAAGCACACGAACTATAAAATAAAAAGGAATTTACGTAATTGTACATTTTGAAAATAAAGTCGTTTGTTGAATTTGTTTCATAACATTGCCCATTGCCATTAACATAACATAAAAATCAAATTTCAAAAGCACCATAACAGTTTACTGCTAGAGTAACTCTGGGTGTTAGCAACAAAGAGGATGAGAAATGATGACCCCAGTTGACGTGTTTTATCAGCTATCTAGGAATTCTTATCTTGTTTATATTTATTTGAATCTTCCCTTCTAATTGACTACAAATCCCTTTATTTTCCATGATATCTACAACTTTGCTTAGGGAATTTTTCATTTAAAAATAAGATTTCGTTCATAAAATTCATTAACTTGATTACATATTCTAGCCATGCGAATGAGCAAGGTAATGTTAACGTCATAAGATGTGCTACGAGGGACATCGCCATCGAGAAATGGAAAATTTAAAAAAAATAAAGCTATACTTTTCTCACATATTTAAATATTTTATACTTAATAACGCTCAGGTCTAGATCTAAAAAGGTGCATGTTAGTTTCGTTCAATTGGAGTTTCTTTGGGTAAATAATTTTGTATAATGTATCGAAATAAGCTTTTCTGTGTTATGTAAATCATTTAAATATCGCGAATTTCTATTAAATGCACCAATAGTATCAGCTTGCTTTTCACAGATAAGTTCTGCATGTATTCACAACACAGGAATAGGTCAGCCATAAGTGGCCTGCAACTGACTCCAATTGGAATATCTTGTTTGTACACCAAACTATCAAACCTCACAAAAATGTTAGGAAACAAAGAGACACAATGAGTTCACAACAAGTAAAAATGCATATTACTAGATACAAGTGTTAGTAAAAGATGATTTGGATTTGGAACAAGCAATGAGTATTTTATAGATTAGACTGCAAAGTTTCTGTGTGATAATGTGATGAGACAATGTTTCCGTGCACGCTGATAGCTACAGTAACATAATTATGTACACTATGTTCTTTTGTTACTTTGCTTGAAAAATTATATATGCTTGGGCCACAGGCAGCATAGTAATAAATAATGCTTGTGCCTGACATTCATGATGTCATTTTCTTAACAATTATTGAACTATAAGCGCTAGTTGTGCTGAGTTCATTGAAAGTACTCTAATGTATTACAGTTTTCAAACCATGACATTATTATTAACTATCGGCGGGCACTAGCACATATTGTTCACGTATAGTTTTTCAAGTACGAATATAAGAAATGTAATTTGAGTTTATGGGGTAACAAAGACGGTTAATTGCGGAAGAAGTTAGTACGTTTGTCAAGAATTGAGAAAAAAAAGGATTTTGCTATTATGGAATGTAATAAATATAAATAAGAATAGTATTCAAGAAAATCTTACCCTCCCTAAAACACTTCTTTCCAAAAGAAATCCAAGAACCCAAATGGGTTATCAAATATTTATTTTTGATAGAATAATATGTTGAACAGTGGAGTATAACTTGTGAGTAGAATTTTTATACAAAGAATATTCAAGTATTTACTCGATAATTTCATTTCAAAATCACTCATTTTAAAGATATGACGATAGTAGCTATACCATAAGCTTTCGGATATTGAATGCTATTATGTATTTTAGCAACATATGTGAAAATAGAAAAGAAAAGGATTTCTAGAAAAAAACATACAAAATATCTCACCTTCCCCAAAATGCCACCCTCCCCATTTTCCTGTTATTGCCCAAAGGAACGGAGCAATAATGTGAAAATGATGTTTATGCATCTTGGCAGTTGGGTAGTCTATACCAATGCTTTTGTTAGTTTTCTGTGAGAAAACTGTATCCTTTATTTTTATAACAGTGATGTACATATTAAGATTATCAGCGTATGTATTAGTACTATTGTTGTATATGTTCAAAATTCTATTTTTCTGATCATCTTAGTAAGTAAAGATTTTTTAAAAGGTCGTGTAATGTTGAGATATTTAGTGTTTTGTTTCTTGATAGTTTTCCAAAATGATCGCGACTGAGACAATCTCTTTCTTCATTTATATATTTATTGTTTTAGTAAATTTAATTTTGTTGTTGTTGTGTGCTTACAAGTTGTATTTACCCAAGATTTACTAAATTTTATTTACACATTATTTCTTTACGTTGTTGTCCAAATAATGTATGCACACATTAGTTTAAGGTATCAGCAAAGTCTGATGAAATCAAATAAATACTGACATAATATTCTGTATTTAGAACAATGTAAGGTGTAAAATGTCATTTTACCTTGGACAGTTGTTTAATCCCATTTAAGGATTGAGTCGATTTGGTAATAAATTATAAATCAAACGTGTATTGTATTTTTTTTCGTCTAGTACTGAACGATAATCCGGAGTGATCCGAGAACTCGTTAAGCTGAGTTTACAAAATGAGGCATGCAAATAATGTCATCGGTAATTAAGATAATTTACAACACTAGAACCATTTTATGAATAATATGTAAATTCACTTGTTATGTGTCATCGTGCAAGCTACCAACAGCATTCGATGTTTATTACATTATTCAATTAATCGGTTACCATGGTGTTCTATATTGGTGATCACTAGATATTCTTATATTAATGCTATTAATAACATTATCATTATTAATACAATCGTCGGAGTCTAATACATCAGTTTCATTGAAAGCGCGACAATTTAGATCACCTGTAATGAATAGCTTTCCGAGAAGTTTATATTTTTCTGGTCCTGTATCTAATTCTAAATGAAGTTCTTTGAACTTCGGACCGTTCAATTATTAGGCGGTACATAAGTGATATAGATGTAAACATTGTCGTTAAAATTAAAAAAGTTCTTATTTCTAACCACAATAAACCATTTCGATATTTTATAACCATTTATAGCCATCTTACTAGATATCCACGTTTCTTTCAAGAATACAATATCATAATTTGTTATAGCGTGTATAAAGTCAGGATCGAGAATTATTTTGACTTTGCTATTTTATATCCAATGCCTTACCGTGAAAGTGCTTTTTTAATTTACTGATAACATAACGCTTGTTTCAAACTTCACGTGCACGGTGGGTATGTTCCTCTTCTTCTCTTGAGAATTCATTTAGTGCTCTATTGGCCTCTGTATTCTTCTATCCAATTCTCAGGTTACGATCTTTCAGTTTTTTCTTAGCATATCGGTATACAACTTCCATTTTCCTGATGTCACCTTTAGTGCTTTTATATCTTCCATCCTTGCTATAGCTCAACTTGGTGCTGCTGTTAGCGAAAACACGTTAGTCTGTGATCTTTGTGAACCAAAAGGCGCTGAGTAAATGTTTATTACGGAATTCTGTTTTGATTCATCAATATATTTACGTATTTGTTACTACATTGAAACAATTCTATGTTAGGTACACTAGTTTCGATGGTTATTATGTTGATGTATTATTGGTTAAAACTTCTGTTGTTTAAGGCCGGCATTTCATTGTTCCGTGAGCTTGGTCCGTGTGCGTGATCCGTGTGCGTGTGTGGATCCGCTATTTTTATTTCCATGAAGTGGTATTCCATACTTCCTGTAGTATATACGTATAAGCTAATTAATTGTTCTTTAGTTGTTAAGCTTCATAGAATGTTTCTTTCTATAAAAATTGTTACATTTAACTACTGGCTAATGTTCGGAGATCAAATAGATTATTATAGCTTAAAAATAATTAAACTGCAAATAATACGCTCCTGATGAAATTCATTAATTTGTACAAAAATCATTAATTTCATATTAGCTTACATTTTATCCACAAAATAACATGCTTAAATATATTTAACTATTTGGTCAATATCTATATTTCTGAAACAAAATCAGTAAAATTCCGGATACTCCGTCTATATTCAGTGATTTTGCCGCAGAATTCCATGTATTCTTCACGAGTCTTTGCCGTCGCTGCCAGTGACATCATAAATTTCTTCATTTTCCCAATATATGTACGATATTATCTACTTGTAGAAAGAATGAATGTGTGTACGATACTACATTTTTTGTAGAAAGAATGAATGTGTGTACGGTATTATCTACTTGTAGAAAGAATAAATATGTGTACAATGTTACATTTTTGTAGACAGAATGAATGTGTGTACGATATTACATTTTTGTAGAAAGAATGAATGTGTGTACGGTATTATCTACTTGTAGAAAGAATAAATGTGTGTACAATGTTACATTTTTGTAGACAGAATGAATGTGTGTACAATATTACATTTTTGTAGAAAGAATGAATGTGTGTACGGTATTATCTACTTGTAGAAAGAATGAATGTGTACAATATTACATTTTTGTTGAAAGAATGAATGTGTGTACAATGTTACATTTTTGTAGAAAGAATGAATGTGTGTACAATACTACATTTTTATAGAAAGAATGAATGTGTGAACGATATTATCTACTTGTAGAAAGAATGAATGTGTGTGCAATATTACATTTTTGTAGAAAGAATGAATGTGTGAACGATATTATCTACTTGTAGAAAGAATGAATGTGTGTGCAATATTACATTTTTGTAGAAAGAATGAATGTGTGTACAATATTACATTTTTGAAGAAGAATGGATGTGTGTAAAATACTACATTTTTGTAGAAAGAATGAATGTGTGTACGATTTTAATTTTTGTAGAAAGAATGACTGTGTGTACGGTATTATCTATTTTTAGAAAGAATGAACTTGTGTACGATATCATAACCTTGTAGAAGGAATGAATACATGTACGATATTAATGACATTGAAAGGGCGACCTTCATCCTGCTCATAATCTGCAGCACATGGAGTGAAATTCTAGCGTAAATTAACAGTTCTCATTAGGAACGGAATGCATTTATATTTATATTTGGCGCATTACGTTTGAACATCAAAAAATTGTATATTTACAATCTGTCTGAGACCTATTTGCATACAATTTAATCCATAAACTGAAAGGTATACCATTAATGTATAATTGTTTTGCGTTCAAGTGATCGCCAAAATACAGCAATGAAGTGATATCTACCACTGAACGCATCGATATTTCGTATGTTTTCTCATGGCTCGATGTATTACCTTGAAAACCTGATGTACTCTTTATAGAATGTAGAACTTGCGTATTAACTATAAAAAGCAGATAAAGGGAAATAATAATTTTTGCCTTCTACGACGACTTGTGGCCGCGTCCGTGGTCCAGTGGTTAGTGCGCTGGACTTGTAACACAGGGATCCGGGCTCGAATCCCGGTCGCGACAGGTCATACCCATCTATAAAGAATTGACAAAAACGTCAACTGTGGACCCTCATTAGCACGACATTTTCTTGATTCCTGTTTCATATTAGCGAAAAAATTGATGTAAACGTCGAAAGGTCAATTCCGCAATATTTTGAGAGGATTATATTTTTTTTCAAAAAATGGCTGCCTGCTTCATGGGAATAATATTTCTGTTCACGAATAAACAAAAGGTAACGCAAACGCGCACAAATTATTGCATTGTGGTAATGATCGATACTCAAAATGTAAGTAAGCATTCGAAATTTTCGTCAAGGCGTGGTGTGAAAAACATTCATCGCCGACCGAATATGATCTGAAATCGAGTTAAATTATACATAACTAAAAATATTGAGGCAAAAATTCGTCTTAACCGAGAAAAAGTCATATAGACAAAGAAGGAACAATAAGGGACTGACGGAAAACTTCGAGATAACGAAAAAATCGAGTTCAGCGAGTTCGTGCTTACGAGAGTCGACTGAATTGAAATACTTTATTTCATATCTGTCTTTTTGTGTTCCCTGTACACCTTCTCTACATACAGCATGTTTTCTGACCTTTATTTTCCCGCGTAATCTGCTAGTGTCTTGATTGCACTACTGTCATCAGGTAAATATATCAGAGGTTAAGTGTCGTGTTGGCGAATACTAGATGTGTATGTTTTTCATATTTCTTATCAGTGTTAAGTTGGATGGCTCTTTGTTAGTACAGTGCAACCTTTCCAAAGCAATACACTTTGGGAGAAACAAAATTATGTTGTGGTTGAGAGAGTGTTGCTCTAGAGAGGTTAAATCAACAGTTTAATCACAGAGTGGGAAGATCATGCTGTTGTGGAAGTGAGGTTGTTGCCCAAAAGAGGACCGCACTGGAGAGGTTGCTGTGTATTTTTATTGCATTAAAACGTCGTACCTTATGTTTCCGTGCTACCCATCAATGTAAAGTGTAAATATCAGAATGGTAACTTAAGTGTTTAAAGCGTAGAGATGTCATTTACGTTCATGACGACGTACAATGGTCTATGAGCGTCTTCAGCATTCAAATCCGGATGGAATTATCAGGATAAAAGACATTTAGATTAACTTTTGTATTTATAGAATTCAACTTCGTTATTACCATGATTATCACCTAATTATATGAAATAATCTCATTCGAAATATGTCTATGTCCTTTCAGAAAGTTAAGCTCTTACTATATCACGATAATATTTGTTAACTTAAACACAGCATCGTTTAACAACGTGTAAACGTGTCAGTCCTTCATTTGAATATGTATAAAGGTACCCGCGTTCTGTACAATCATAATACAGTAAAACCTGTGTTTGAGGTCACCACCGAATAAAAACCTCCTTGTGAATAAGGCCATTCTTTGAAAAAAAACCTCACAGATTATTTAGAACAAATGACCTCCAAATAAAGGTCATCTGTCAATAAAGACAACATTTTGCCTTTCTCATTGGTGGCCTTTGTTCACAGGTTTGACTGTATACTACATCTGTCTGTATACTACATGAGCTGTTTCTTGTTAAACATTTGACTTTTTTGGAAGTTTCCTTTTACGATACTTTAGTCTAACATAATAATACAAGCTTTACATACACTAAAAGATAAAGCAACATGGTAAACGAATTGAATATTTATTTTACAAGCGATTTTTGAAAATAAAGGAGAGAAAGTAGAGATCGGTCGACCAGAGGATGAAAAGCGAGACGACAGAATATTATAACAAGCCATATCTAGGTAGAACACTGTTGACTACTAACCTGCAATTTTTACGATGATTTACACACTTGATATATTCATACAAAACACGAACATTAATTAAAACATTACATCACTAAATTGTTTTGATACAGTAAGAAAGAAAGAAAAGAAACAAAAGCACGATGATATTGATATTATTCGTAGTGCGCTCTAAGTTGAAGTCTAAACACCGGATGGTATTAAATCATTTAACCTTTACATAGTCCTTTCATATGCTTGTTGTGTCCTCATTTAAAAAAAGTAGATTTCAGAATTTAATGAGCGTTTCATGAATCTGAACAAAAAATGGTGATTCCTCGTGAGAAATGATCACGTGATCGAAATGTGCGCACGTGACTCTATTCCCTGTCAATGGTTTTTGAAAGTTCCCCAGTGTATGCTGGCATGAAACACTTTCCATTAGCCTGAAATAAAGGAAAAGAAGTGAATTGCTTTTCACTTTTTAAATTTATCACATTATGGTACGCTTGTTTACAAATTGGGTTTCTGATAATTGCCAATGCAACCATGTTAATATATTATGTCAATTTTAAGAGTTAATTGCAAATCTTTTGTCGAAAAGTCATACGTCCAATAATTCCAGGCTCTCTCTTCGATGTTAAAATCTACGAATTCTACACTTAACAAAACAATATAAAAATAAAAATGAACATCAGATATCATTTTGAAATGTGTGTGTTCATCAAAAATGATGGAAACGTTTGTAAGATAGAAATGACTAAAATGTTTGTGTTTCTTAATTTACCAGTAAATTGATGTTTAAGGGCTGCTTTAATTTGAAAAGTTTGTGTTCAATCATAACCTATATTATTATTATTCCACGCCACTACTATGAAAAAATATGGATCCTGCTCAATACTGGGGCTCCATTTCCTCGAAGTGTTCGAGGACTATCAGCTCTCGATATATACAATTCCACTAACTGCGGGCTGACATCATTAATGGTCTGGCGCATGGAGCATACTATACTGCGCCTTTTCTCTTAAAACTGAAACAATTCGTCATGTTCAAACATTGAGATTCAAACAAACCTAACTACCTATTATGAACAATAACTTATCACTTACTTCGAATCCCAATGAGTGCAAAGTTGTGATTACATTGTAGAATCCACCTTTTCGCATTTCCCACAAGTCTCCGGATTGGAATGTTGATTCCTTTTTCATGCCATAATCCATGCATCCTTTATTAAAGTTCTCAATATTTGTCATAGCTACAAATGGAGACATGACCTTCTTTTGGAACGAAATTGCTGATTTACCGTCAGCTTTCAGCAACTTGTTGATCAACCTGTAATTGTATTTTTAAAAAATCAGGCCATTTATAATGTACATCGCACATTTAAAGTATTTTATGATACGTCTGTCTAAATGAAATATTTATCACAAATTAAAATTATCTTAGAAATGTATATGATATATCACAAAGCAGGCTGTGTTGTTTATTATAGATACATTTATAGCAACAAATATGTTAGTTGTAATACAAGCACGCAGACCCTTTCAGGTCAGATGAGAATTTATGCCAGCAGAGTAACGTTTTACTTATTATTGTAGTCATTCGCTATAAATTGATAAATAACAATAAAAGTATCCTCTTAAGGGTTACGAGTTTTAAAAAAGCAGTTTTAAAAAAGCAGTTTTAAAAAAGCAGTTCTATATAAAGATATTTGGGAAAATCAAATTGAACTCCGGCAATTTTAAATCTATCCGAAACGCGAATCACTATATTTTCCACTTGAGTCCATGTAGCTTTAAAATCTAATGATATAGCTCTAGTTCTAGATAATTAACGTTCTTCTCTAGCATGTAAGTCTTCGATGATTGGTGACTATTGTCAGGATTTTACTTGACTGTCGACTTTGCTAATTATAAGAAAGGAAAGACGACTTATGAATGGAGATATTCATATATTCATATACGGTGGCGGATACATTCCGAATAAACTGTCTTGATTAGTGAATGTAGCGATAAAGTTCCTCACATTTAAACAATATGACACTATGAGAGATAGAATCAGGATTCATTGCTCAGAATTTATAGAAGAAATGAAGAAATACTTGTGAGAGTCAAATTGCTAAATAAGTCAAAATCATAATGATAAGAATACACATGGGCTTTATATCTTGGGGTTTGGATTGATGTTGATACGTTAATGCTTCATTTACCAAGTGCTGCATGCTGTTTCGGATACAGAATTCCAATATGGAACTTAAAGGATAAGATGGTGCATTTTTGTTTCAGGCTTTTGTGGGGCAATTTGATTTTTGTAGTGTCGTTATGTTGTAGCTGGTGAATAGTTGTATTTTTATAAAGGTCTGAGTTTTAAGTTATTAAATAGGTGTTGATGTAAAGTTTGGTTTATGGCTTTAATTCTGTGCAGTGATTAAAATAATTTTTGCATGTGGTATTTCATTGTGTCTGTTTTACTATCTATCACGTTACACATTTGGACTCCCTATAGTGCAAGGCTTTCAACGACCATCATCTATTCGAATACTGCTTTATAATTAAAAATCCAAGAATTCAAAATTTACAGTATCTGAACCAACCAAATTTTAAAGTGATGATTTACTGATACTTCAGCTATATTTTAGTAAGTGGATAACAAATAGTGGTGGACACAAACACACTCACACACACACACACATCTAAATACTGACTAGGAAGCAGAATACATACAGGCGAAGATATGAACAGGCTAGCGACAGTGGGATGAGTAATTTCAAGCGTGCAAATGGATACTCGAGGAATGATGTAGGTCGTCGACCTAAAGTATTTTTGGTGTAGATTAATCACGTAAATTAAAGTTAGTAAAGTATGGAAAACTAACAGTCCAGCTATGATGGAATTTAATTAAATCTCTGATTTAGGAGTGGCATATCTAATTTTGAATAATACTGGGTTTTCAAATTCCACCTACATGATATCGTATTCCACTGCTGTTTCATCACATAATTTGGTTCACCTAGAGTGCATAAAGTTACGGAATGTTTTCCAACGTAAAAAGACGAGATTTGTCACTTACTCAGCTACTAAAAATGCTTAAGTTGATATTTGAAGCGATTGGTAAGCGCAACATAAGAATTTGAATATTAATATGAAAAAAGTTCCACTGTATCGTTCGGGACACCTCGACCATTTGCGTCTGATCTCGGCTGTACCAGGTAAGCCAACATTGGAACTACCTTGAATTTCCGAATGTAAATCTGACCAATATGGCGGCTCCCATGAATGGAATGCCTGTCAAGTTTTCTTTGTATGTCATGTACTGTAAAATTTCAAAAGATTACACTGCTTAAAGGAAAGTTTTGCAATGAAAACGGTTAACTTTATTCTGCTGTACTATTTCTTTAGCAATGACTCAACAGCCGCATTACAATTGCAAGGTATAGACGCATAACAGGCAACCAAATACATCCGAGGTTAAATGGAGCTACGTAATCGGCCGTGGTGTTCCGAATGTCATTGTATAGAAGAACGTGTAAGATGGAACAAAGCCAAATACTTAAATAATTTTACAAACGATGTCCAAACAAGCGTTTCGAAGTTTTGCATAAATAATATAGTATACAACTTGTTTGAACGCATACAAAGTATGGGAAATACCGTAGATTACTCCAGACAGAATGTTCATCAGAGAAAGATAAACAATACCAATGATAAATGTAATATCAGTTTTCTTAATTCGTTTTGAGTTTTACCAACAAATAAAACGATTATGAATTTGTCAAGTCAAAATATAAATACATATACATATAAACATGAGTCATATTCTTCTGGATGAGTTAACGAGCATTTCCCTTTCACTACCGAAGTTGTAACAAAGCTAAAATGCAACTAGACTAATCCAAAACGAATATAAAAGGGTTTCAAATCGTACAATCTGACATATCTTAGTTACGACCCAACTTGAACTAACTCTATATTTCAATACAACTACAGGACGTCGTTTCATTGTTTTATATATATACATCGAAATAGCATTTGTTCAACATAAAAAATCAGTCTTTTAGTTCCAATAGGTGACAGACAACAAACATGGCGTTGCTTCTAATTTTAAGTTAATAAAATATATTAAAAAGTTCCAGGAACAACATTCATATGTCGGTTAAAAGCTAAACGAAGCTTATGTGTCCTTGTTATAAACTTTCCAACAAAAAATATATTTCACCTTGACTTCATTTAAATACTGTGGCATCATGAATTTTCCCGGAATATTTAATTCGTAGATTTCATAGGTGTTTATGTCCATGAATTGAAGGACCGACGAATTAAGGAGTATTACAAAGACATCATTCCGAAATTTGAAAATACACGAATTTATATTCCGCGGAATATAGTACCAAAAATAAACCACAGTATTCAAAAAATAAACCACAGTATTCAAAAAATAAAGCAAATAAGAAAGAAATATCCACGGTTCAACTAACACAGTCAGCATTTGTACAATACAACGGCCCTTTTACCGTTCAGATTTATAAAAACACATACAGAGCATGAAATTCATTCCAAAAATAACATGTCTGAGACACCACATCTCGTAAATGATATATTTAACGTAATATGTACAATTCTGCATCGTAATCATCATTATTCATTGATAAATAGACATATTTGGTTATCCGTATGTAAGACGTTCAACTTATAGTACGTACTTGCATAACATTACGCCATCTCTGATGTGATTGTTAAAGCCTTTCCAATCAGTGTCTTTCTGCAAAATTAAATAAGGAAATTAACAAATATTAAGAGGCATTAGAATGTTAATATAATGAAAAATAAATACACCGTAATTACTGCGATGAAGTACAATATACAATTAATGCTGGCGAAGTCGCTAAATGATCTGAGCTGTGGGTACGACGTTAAGCACAAGAAAGAAAATTAGCAACCGTATGGTACATCCTTATACATGAACTAACTAACTATTATCGCATAAAACCGTGAACATAGAATACGCCCAAAGTACAACAAACACTTACAATAGCATTATGTTCTGTTTCTTCTATAATACCGTTTATCCAATTGATGATTGCTTGAGGAACTCCGGCTTCTTCTTCTCTGTCATAATTCTAAAATATATCATTAAATATTTACACATTCAGAAGATAATTATTTTCAATACACGATAAATACAAAAATAAAATACAAAGTTAGGTAAAATATGCAGGTGACAAATAGACATTTCTGGACAGACGTACACATCATGCAATATCTTTATATATCAAATATTGTTAAATACAAATTGTTTTGAATTAACTCGCGGATTTAAAGGTGTTTGATGCACTGTGTCTAAATTATTTTGTTCATGAAATAGATTTTAATAGTGCTTAACTAGTGAATTGGGAATTATTTCTGAAACAAGTTTCAACTCGTGAAAAGCGGTGAAAGCTGCAAATGTGTGCAAAGCCAAAATTGAGGACCAAAGCGATATCTTACATTGTATTACTCCTTAAATTCTTAAAATACACTTTTGCTGAGTAAAAAAAACGATATTCAGAAAATAGGTATGGTTCAATATCATCTATACGTAGCAATACTGCCAGGATTGTACTAACTGAAAGTTATTATTCTGTAGTTCTTGTAGAGGCGTAATGCGACATAAGGAAACGATAGGATTTCATGAGTTGTCGATATTTTCGCCAGAGGTTTTGCATAGAGAATACGATAGCGGGATGCAGTATGTATAGGTTTTTGAAAGCATTAGAATCAACTTGCTGCATATAGAAACCTACGTTTTTCGCCTTATTTTATGTATGAAATACAGTATTCAACTCAACCGATATTTCTATTGGTCAATAGATAATTTAGATTCGTTAATCCTGAAAGGACAACAAAGATCGCGTGTTTTTTCCAAATGCAACGATTGCGTGATGGATCAAGCATTTTTCAAAAAGCCACACACGGCAAACTTTGCTCGTTTTGTTTGTGATTCAGTGGATAAACTACTTGTAATTTTTCAGAGGTATGCATAGTATTACTTGAACAATGATACAAAACGATGATATTTGACGATATTTGATCATGGTTTCGACTTAGATGAAACAGACTTTAAGCTTAAGTGACTGCTACACCACAAAGCGTGACAATGGTGGTGCCTGTAAGTCTTTATCCGAGACTTATTCTTTGAAACAATTGTCTATCACTCGCCAAAGCTCGCAGAACTAGACGATTGTTTGTGTCAATGAAAGCTGCAACAATCTACTTGCATGCAAACATCAAGAGGCATTTAATTAAAATACAAATTTAAAAAAGCAAGATCTTTGGAAAACACATAACCATGGTAAACGGATGATACGATGCGTACTTTATTGAAATTGTGGTATTATTGTTGCCCAGAAACACGAGAGGGTAAGGCGTACAAAATATAACTTTTTGGAAAACACTAAATATTCTCATGAATACATAGACATTGGACTAATGTTGGAATACTGGAACACAGCGAAGAATTCATAAGAGATAAATATAACTCTAGAAAGAGAAAGAAAGGAGTTGTTAAGTTCAGTAAACTGTAAAAACTGGGAAACAAAAGCAATTCATTCACGTTAATAATATCAGGGATGAACGATTTGCTCAGAAAACTTTGCCAACAAAAATTCAATATTGCCGGCTCTAGTTACTACGGCCAAACAAAAAAGTGTTGACCATAAAGAGTCGATTGAAGCAAGCCTTTCAACTGTCTTATTTGCTCCTGTTTGTGCTCGACTATGTAGGCAAGGCCCGTCTTGCATGCCCTCAATTTTTCACCACTCATATTGTATAATTCCGGAAAGTATTAAAAGATCAATATCTGGAAAGGCGCATAAGGGTAAGAAATAATAATGACCATGTAATCCTATAAATTATGCCTCAAGTTTGTGAGTTTGACACATTACGGTTGTTAATAGACATGAACATGAATTGCAGTTTTCATTGACATTTCACACGGAAGCAATGTCCTAAAACCAAGAGAAGGACTTTTCACAAGCCGTGAGGTAAAAGCCAATCAGTTGTTCAATCATTATACTTGTTCTTGCTTCCTCTCGACTTCGAAGCCGATACCGATTTTTAGTGCGCGCTGTTCTCCACTCATTTTCGCAGTTTACCTGAAAATTGGATTCTTGCTATGTTACAACATATAAAAAACAACAAAGAAGTTGTTCCTTCTTTTATTGAGCATGTTTCTTAAGCATTATGGCTTTTTCCGATTCATTTGTTTCGTTGACCACCACAAATCCAAAAAGTATATGAGTGTTATTGTGGCGATTTTTCTTCCCAATAGCAAAATTCGCTGTACTTCTTCAGTAGAACGGGTAATGCTCTTCAATAAGAACCATCATAAAGAAATGAGAAACAATTTGATGACAAAATATTATGACGATGGATATATGTGATGTACACTGGGAGCTGATTCGTTGTCCACAATACTCAAATATCAATGAAGGAACAACTATTTTCATGAACACATACGAGTGTTAATATACATAACAACATGTACATATACATAACAACATGTACATATACATAACAACATGTACATATACATAATAACATTAAGTACGTCGTTGTTCATACTTGTTCCTGTTT
Source organism: Lutraria rhynchaena (assembly GCA_008271625.1). Lineage (NCBI taxonomy): Eukaryota > Metazoa > Mollusca > Bivalvia > Venerida > Mactridae > Lutraria > Lutraria rhynchaena. The sequence goes on from VIBL01000263.1 coordinate 43,961, forward strand.
CTTCTCCACCTCGTAAGCGATTCCAACTTTCTGTGCACGGTTGGTTCCTGCCATTTTGGGACTATGATCCGGCTAGAATGTGACTAAGACGTCTTCTGTGATTATAAGTTGGATATATTAGCCACTGTAGGGCGGTTTATACAAAGCAAAGCGATATAACCTGTAATAATCAACAATAAATACCAAATTCTGCGTACAGATTAGGTTTCAACGTGATTGTAGGATGAACATAGCTGGAAGTTTTAATAAGTAAATATATTCACACCAATCTTTTAATCAAATAGTTAGCATTAAATGTTAGACAATACTTGGTCAAATACACAAACGGAGACAAACCTCTCATTATAACGCAGATTCACACGTATTATGCATGTTAAATCTGAAGATACTGTACCGATAGTCCAATAGCAACACACCAGCTTCCAGTGAACTTAATGCCATTTATAAATAACAACTTTCATTAATTAAACAATCGTCGTAAAAATACAGTGCAAAAATGTATTTCAGCAAGACTTTGCAGATAACAATAGCTGGTTATAATAAAAACGCGACAAGTAGTAATAGAAGTAATATATCCAAAACGTGAAGTAATAAAATCTAAGTACAGAAATATAGAAGAGTACATATATGAGTGCAACAAAATCATTTTACTCATAACTGCCGTGCGTATCACAATTACTAGTTTTTGACTATTAATTAACGTATAAAAATTGTTGAAATTTATCCAAATTTCTCACCACAGTTAACAGTATCCAACTGAACGCCTAAGCCTGAATTCACTTACTGCAGAAAAGTAGCCTCTTTACTTATAACTTCAAAGAAATCTATCAAATTATGAGCGATTCTGGATCACCTGTCTGGCTATCGAGATTTTCTAGTTTCCTGCGTGACACATACCCTCAACAATTTCGGGAATCTACCTCATGCCGAACTTCTTTCGAAGTCAATTATTATCAGGTAGACTTACATCCGCGTCTAAAAATAGTCCGCCTTACAATTAGCTATTATAAAGAAAAGCAGATCTCAGACATTTTACGAATATGCGGACATCAAGTAAACTTTTTAACTGCTACTTTATAATTACTTTAATTTAGGTGAAATTGTCTGCACAGTACGAATTCGGACATGAAATCAAACGAGAAAGATCAATAAATTATAGAATATAATCATGCATATTCAGCAATGTTCAAGGTGTTGCTATAGAAACAAAAATAACGTAAAGCTATAAATACATATCTAATACACAACAATGTTTGCATGTGGTTTTGCTCGTCATAAAATATGCTAAACTAATTAATTAAATATATCGGTACAGTTGTGTTTTGCAAATGCAAAAACAACCCACACTATTGATAGTTCACACATTCTGTCAAATATACTCAACAACAGATTTGTTGTAAACAGTGAAAGAAAATAAAGGTAAGATATCATACAATATGAACAGCAAAACAAGAGAATACAGCAAGAAACATAAACACAAAATACCCCAAATGTGTATCACTGATGTACAGATTTTCCATAATTAAGTAACTGACACCTTGAAAAATGGGTGCATCAACTCAGTTGTCTATCGAAGCTTATTATTAATTAAATTAAAATCGTCAATATGATTCTTTCTAAGTAATGACATTCATTCTGTCATTTTATGATGTGTTGAATTTTATTATTGTTATGATTTTAAAATCAAATTAGGATTGATAATTGGATAATAAAACTAAGAGATTGAGTCACAATTTTTCATATCTTACATTCATTATTGCATCCTATTGTTTTGTTTTGACAAAAACATGGTATCTTAATATCGTGTAGTAGTTAAGATACAATCATTATCCATTTTGCTGATAAGTAGATTGGCACATTGCCAACAAGACAAAATGATGTGGATTCCAAAGTATTGTTTCCCAGTGGAAAAGTACCTGCTTGCAAAATGTATATAAGTTCCAACGAATTAGGAATTCTAAGATATGGTAATATTTCCCCCATCAAAATTGTTAAAGAGTAATATAAGAAACCTGTTGATACATGTTATATAGCTTTCTTTATCTAAAGAAACAAAAGTATTCAAAATCCGAGACGAAAGAAAATAGAATTGTCAGGAAAACGAAGACTGAATCAAACACATACTTAGAAGCTCTCAGGAACTTTCAAAGTGGAATTTAGGTCGGTACATTCTTTTTGGATAAATCATAAGGAAGGTTAATGCTAAAATGATTTAGGTTGTACAATTAGTCGTGTAAAGATACGCGCGTTACAATCGTAGATGCAATAAGAAGCGAAATATTACTACAGGTAATGCTGGGTGCATGCCAACATTCCTGATAAAATAAAATTCCTTCAAATTGCCTAACACTGTTCAAAAACAGATTTCCAAAAATATGTCATTTGGAAACACTACTGACGAAGCATTTAAACGATGATTTGGTATTGGAAGTAGAACAATTGCATACCAGGATGTTACCAATAAAACAGGAAGTTATACTAACAATGCTAGTGCTTGTAATAATTATGTACTTTCAAAGAAGGTCAAAATTCCTCATTTCTAATATATAGCTAACCATTGTACACATCGTTGATTACTACGAGTACCTCAATTTAAACTACATTCTAAATGAATAACACAACTATTTGATGATTATACTGATATGATCTAAAAAAGTGATGTTAAAACAAGGATATGCTCAAATTGAGGTAAGAAAACAAGAAATTAACACCACAGTGGAACATCTTAAATCGGATATTGCCGACGAGACTCTAAAAATTATTCGATGATTAACTTGATTGATATTAACATAAATACAAACATCGATTAATAACATACAGTCAATGAAACATCTATTAACAATAATGAAAGTATACAAAACAAATCATTAACAATAACACTTAATTACAGTAAAATTAGTTGCAGCTAAAATATTTACCTTTGTTACTCGCTGATGATTCCCCTTCCAGAACCTGCGAATGCACTCTATCCTTACCTTGCTAAGTGGAGAAAGTTTCTTGCAACTACGCACGCTATAATGTCGAGATTCGCCGAGCTTACACCTATGAGGTTACCTTTTATAGACAACACGTGCTTGTGTTTAGCTTCCCTGATCAGAACCGTGCGCTTACGGATGTAACATGAGCCAGGCTTACTTATTATTCAGAAGGCAAGGCCAGGTAGATGTTCAGCGGTACCGAGGAAATATTTCACTGCTGCTGAGCGATTTTGAACCGACGGCAAAAATGTAATTAAAATACATAACATATGGGATATTCTGTCCTGTATATCTCTCATTCCTTACCTTGTATCTAGGCTAATGCGAATGTTTTAAACTGGTATTTAATATGACAGCGTCTTCGAGACGTTGTGAAAACTTGGATGGATGCCTATTTACAACAATGCATCATAACTAATAATTAATTTTTATAAAAGCAGTTGATTTATCATATTGATTATATCAAATCATGTTATGGGATTTTATGTTCTGTTTTCGTAGGCTGCAATAATTTTCACCATCATTAACGTGTTAATGTTGTACTATAAAAGTTGTAACGAACATCATGCGGCTAATAAAATCCCCGTAAGCTCTAAAAGAGTGTGAATTAACTGATATCAAGCATGTAGCACAATTAACCGTAAACTGTAGGCGGGACTTTGAATCATTTCAATTAATAATATTGCGTACAGTACATAAACTTCTAAATCAATTATTTCAATGCAGATTAATTAACATTACCGTCTGGCAATATCGTTCAGTTAAGCCTCCTGGAAAAGAAAGCAGCTAATTAAGCTTTGTATTATAACTTTATTTTACAAATCTTAGAGTATGCTTCCACGGAATTCTTCGTAAATTTTCCTAGCTGATCCCTTCGGCGTGTTTCGTAATGATTCAGGATAGTTCCACACATTAATCTCTTGATATGATTATAGGTAGCAGCTGATAACATTTTTCATTGAATATTTTCCAACGTTCTTGAATAAATATTGACGAACAATCGTATTTTAGTAATTCAATGGAATGGGATATGAGTGACGTTAGAATAATCAATTAAAAAGATGTAATAACATTCTCCGTATTTTTCAAAGAAGTTACCCCGGGGTATTATATATTTAGTGTCCATCATTTTTTGCTTTATTTTATATGTTGTTAAGTGTAAGTAGATATGAGAGATGTGGATTGTTTTGTGGACTGTGCTGTTAAATGAATGTTGGCGTGATTATTGTGATGTGCCATCGGATGCGGTTAGGAGGTATCACTTTCAACGATTTACACACGTGGACAGTAAAGTATTCAACGTGAAATAAAAACAAAATAAATATCAATGCAGTCTTACCTGTGTTTGAAGCCACCTCCGAATAAAGACTTCCCTGTGAAGGTCATTCTTCGAAAAAAAAACATCATTGAAAAAACATCTAAAGCTCAACTGTCAATAAAGGCCACAATTTGTCTTTCCCAATAGTGGCCTTTGTTCACAAGTTTGACCAACGTATTCTAAACTGTAATAGTCAGGTTACAGGTATTGGCATAATATACATATCGGAATCCTAGCATTGTATTACAACATTAATAACCGACGTTAATACGGCATATATCTTCTCTCGTCAGGGACGATCATACATGATACAGAGTACAATTGTACAAACAATTATCTACTAACAATTATCTACTAATAATCATCTACTAATGACCATCTACTAATAATCATCTACTAACAATCATCTACTAACAATCATCTACTAACAATCATCTACTAATAATCATCTACTAACAATCATCTACTAACATTCATCTACTAACAATCATCTACTAATAATCATCTACAAACAATCATCTACTAATAATCATCTACTTATAATCATCTACTAATAATCATCTACTAACAAACATCTACTAATAATCATCTACTGATAATCTACTACTAATAATCATCTACTAATAATCATCTACTAATAATCATCTACTAACAAACATCTACTAATAATCATCTACTGATAATCATATACTAATAATCATCTACTAATAATCATCTACTGATAATCATCTACTAATAATCATCTACTAATAACCATCTCTAATATCTCCATCCCCTTTTTCTGATTATTTTCAGCTTGTGTGTAAACACATTTCAAAACAAGAGCCGCAGACATACTATAGGTCTGATTCATAATTAAGCCGCAGAATTCTCATTTTGTGTGTACTTATAATTATGACAAAAGGAATTTGTATAATATAGTTATTTATCACACGTAGATTAAGCATCAGACGTTGAAAAGTATTGCTTGGGATAACGGAACCATAAGGTTACAAACAAAACCTTTTTATCATCGATAAAAGAATAATCTACTCAGTAATAAAGAAAACGCCAGACAATGATACAGCCTAGATGAATTCGCTAAAGATAACGATCTGATCACTGAACTCTTGAAGCCGCCCACTGAGTAATACTTAATGGAATTCTGGAATTCTAAGATTGTGCTTATTTCCTAGATGAGAAATATGTTTCGATTATTCATGCACAGTATTCAAATATTTTACATCGTATATGAATTACATACATCGCCGATCAGTCAAAGAGCCTTACTCGTTAGTTCTACATAATGATACAGTAGAACTCAACATAAACATGGTAGGTACTGTTATGTATGTCAGTAATAGCTTGATATATCTCCTTTATCATTTAAAATATTGGTTAAAATAATAATAATAATACGCTTTGAACCTTACAATGTCTTGTAAAGTTGCAATATGTGACGATATTTAATCGGTAACAAACTGGTTTATTAATATACCACAGAGCAGATGCCTATCGTCATAACTACATTATATGACTTTGTGTAGAGACTACATGAACATCAGTTTTATAAATCAAGGCTTAAAGCGAAATAATTCTATCTGCATTGTATGACTGAGGTCGATAAATTATTTTCGCCTTCATTTCGCATTATTACGAGCAAACCGTATATTCATTTTACGGGAAATATATTTCGGAGTATTTCTATGACTTCCACACCTGTTCATTTTCTGTTCAAGAACTACACACGATTGTTTTAGATACTTAGCATTTATGGATAGCTTAATCTTAACCGAATCCTTCAGAGAAATACAAAAAACGTGCTTATAATGCTGTGGATGCTTTATGCGCCTCTTCGTCTGAATTCCATGGTTTGATAGCCTACTATTTCTGCAATCTAATCACCTCGGCTTCCATGCCGCGTACTTGTTCTCGCGGAAGACACTAAACTACCCGTACAAGTTATTGAAATGCTAGCTTTGTATATTAACGACCTGATCGTCATACTTATCTTGCTGATCAAACAAGACAGATAATACATGGTACAAGATAGAGTTAATTAATACAGATCAGTGTCAATAGACGATATACATTACAACGTCAAAAATAGCCATCCGGAATGCATCGGACAATGTCGTGTAAAGGATACCCATGGATTAACAAGCCCTGATTTTTCTTTCACTGTTAAAGGTTTTCCCGACTAATCGAGGTTGAGATGGGGTCTGTTGAAATTGTTTGTGAAGTTTAAGTAACTGTTTAAGAACCTTTTTTAAATCCAACGCATGAATGAGTTTTGCATAGTAGTCCAGGGATTTCGTAAATGAAAATTTAAGAATTGTTTTACAAACTTGTAAAACAAATACTGGTCGTATAATTATGCTTTCTCTGCTTAAACATATCTACAAAAAAAACAGTTTATTATGTTCATTATTGTTATCAAGTCTTTCAAACCGTTTTTTTTATGTGCGATTAGAATTACCGGTCCCTAGTTTGTCTGTAAGTATGTGTTGCAGGCATGTAGTGATATAGGATCACAACTTCAAAGGATCGTTAATTTTTCCACTCTCCCCTGTAGAGAATATCAACTGTAATATTCGCAGGAAAAACGTCGTAAGACCAACCTTGATTATATTCTGTCTGTGAAAACTGCACAACAGTGATTGTTATGAATAAAATGCCAAAAAATAAGATTCTGGGGTAGTTTCGCAAGAAGTCTTCAGAAAAGACAATCATACAAGACACAATCTGTATGCACTTGCCTAATAAATATTCTGTTTGCAGATACCTTCTATACCTTGTAGAATGTACGGTGTATTTTGTCTGCCAGAGTCATCAGGTGGTAACAGTACTATACTAGTACGCTACATCAGAAATTTAAACAGGTGAAGTTTTGTTGTCCGCACATTTAACAATTTAATATTTGTATATTTAGTACAGATATTCAGCTACAGAGGTAGCAATGTATGTTCCAATTTTGTTGGATAAAACAAATGCAGAGAGAAATATAACTTGTGAGTCTTAAATACGAACAATAACATTGATTGTTAAAGACACAGCAATCGATGTGTAAAAATGTATATATAAATTGGGCATCTTTATTAAGCGATACATTATATTAGGTGATAATGCTAAGGAAGTTCGAAATGTAGCTGTGTATGTTAACCATTCTTTCTCACTTAGGACCGAGTATTTGAAGGAAACCTAACCTGTTACGATGACATCATTATGTATGATATATTATACTTGTATGACGTCATTATGTATGATATATTATACTTGTATGACGTCATTATGTATGATATATTATAACTTGTATGACGTCATTATGTATGATATATAATACTTGTATGACGTCATTATGTATGATATATTTATACTTGTATAATGGCATCATGTATGATACATTATACTTGTATGATATCATTATGTGTGATATATTATACTTGTCTGTAATCCTTTTAAGTCTGTAAATACTTCAATATCTAATTCGACAGTTTAAATTCATATTTTTGTATTTAAAGTGATTTTGATTCTTGATTCTTAATTTTGCTAAATACAGTTTTGTACTTATGAGATATGTTGTTTTTAAAAGAACACTTACAATATTGTCAACATTTGTCGTGCTCTATCTATCTTAAATGTATTGTTTATATTTTTCTCTTTTCGTCTTGTCTGTTCAAAGATGATTTTGATCATAACAAATATTATATATAAATATCAAAAATAATCTGAATGAACTTTGAAACTTTGTACATAGCATTAAAACAAAGTATCAAGTGTGTGTGTGTGTGGGGGGGTAATTATGTAAACCAGAGGAACGATTAACAACGATTAACTTAGGGAAGGTATACTTACGAATAAAACTTCTTTCGAAAAGAGAAAACTCACATATAAATTTAAAGATTGCATTGAACTCAATTAAGTTTCTTATCAGACGTACTTTAACGATAATGGTGGCATCAACAGTACACCATATGTCTAGATATTTGTTTGGATGCGGAAGGAAGCGTGCTCTACCTGTTATCAAACAGTTTAATTAAAACAGATCGAGAGATAAAGCCGTACAGGCAGAATGCCAGACGAACATATATCAAGGTACGTAGACTATCACACACACACACGCGCGCACGCTTCAAGCACACAGACTACGTGCATGCGATTGTGGCAAACGCCTAGCCAAATATTTTTTGTTTGTTTGCATATTTACATAATTGCATGTGTTTGTAGTGTGACGTGTACATATCTGTGTATTGTCATATGTCTTAGTCTTGGTTATCAATGCATAAATTTACTATATAATTGATATTTTCCAGGTAATGACAGGACACAACGTGTGTTTCATCTACGAGAAAATATACACAACAAAAGAGTAGGCTATCACAATTTGTATAAAACAAGCAATGTTTCCTTATAATTCAGACTTAAAGAAACGGATGAAAATATAAAATTTATAAGCAATTTAAGTTTGTTTAACGACATGCATTTTATTGGAAAACAAACCATATACAATGTATATTCAAATGACTAATACTTTGTTTATGCTATATATATATATATATTGTTGAGTCATTTTAAACCATTTTTAATAAAAATCATTTTCAGTGCGTCTCACTCAAACTTCACGCGGTATAATCCGAAGGAATTTCGAATCTTTGCAGCGTATGTAGGAACTTGGCACCAGTTTGCTTGGAAGTAGTTAGCACGTTTTCAAGTCTGGGGGTTTAGACGATTTGTTACATAGTTGTACATAGCTTGTCTGTAAAGCTGGTACGATTGGCATCAATACTGTATTATCTTGATAATACGAGCGATAACTGAACGTAAACACCTGATAACCTCTGTCTGTAGAAATATCCCTAGAAACAACATAATAACAGGTGCGCGCCACGGTTAGCATAGAATCTCCGTGTTTTATGCATAATTACACCCTGAACTAGAGATTGGTCATCAAGCTTAAATCTCAAGTGCATAGATTGGTTTTCTGAAGCAATTTAAGATATCACTTAGCAATTATCAATTGAGTATTTTGCGTTTGTATTTATTACTTTAATGTTTATACTTGAGAAAATATATCAATGAAACATGTACAAAATTCTGCTATTTGTGCACATTCTCAAATTAATCCTCGGATTCGGTGTATTAGTAATCCTTTACCTCATAATACCGCATTTCCCGCATCTGACGTAGACGACTTTTGAAAATATTGTGGCAAAAGAAGCCATTGTTTGTAATGAGTAATGACTTCTTTTGTCACAATATTTTTCACTCTGACAGAAAGAAATAACCCAATTTTATTAAATAGTTTGATGTTTTGTATATTAGTTTTGAATTTGGAAAAGTCCAAAATAAGCTTATGAGGCAAAAGGTTAAATGTGTTCTGCAAGTCGATTTACCACCATAGTGACTACATGTATATAGTTCAAACTTTAAGGCGAAGCTTAATTGGATGGATTTTCTATATCACGTATACATGAAAACCTTATTCCCATAACGCACGATTGTTATAATGTATCGTTTTATTGCATTTCCAGTCAACAAGGTCACGTGTTCTAAGCTCCTCCCACTCGACTTCACAAACATGCTGACTCCGTACCACCTTGATGTATTCTGGAAGAATGGTAGTAATACTCCATGCATCCATTTTCAAAGATTCTAAAAATACAACCTTGGCATACATTCGCTATTTCGTTGTTTACGTGCTCACATAATTTGGAAAGCTAATACTTGCCAAGAAATTTCCGATTATCTCGAGGCAAAGTTCTGTGATTCATGGCCTCGTATTGAGACAAAAAACACCCTAATCTTTTTTTCTCAATCGACGAAACTCGGCTTTGCTAGCGAGTCTACAACCCACGGAAAATGGAGAAATTTGAACAACCGGAATCCGCCGAGTGTTGACGACTATTTTATTTTCTATCTATTCAGACATTCCATTATTATATTTAGAAACATTTCGCTGAGTAATAGTAGCTTTATTACAGCATAAAGTAGAGTTTCGCATTGAAATTTGATCTGCTTGTGTGTGTATGTATGTGTATATGTGTGTATGCGTGCGTGCGTGCGTGCGTGCGTGCGTGCGAGCGTGCGTGCGTGCGTGCGAGCGAGGGTGCGTGCGTGAGTGAGTGAGTGTCTTTGCGCTCAAGAATATGACAATGCGTTGCGTATGGACCTTTTGGTCTTGTGTCATTAGGAAATAATGTGCAGTATAACCCCTGAAAATCAGACTCCTTGAAAACAGGAATTCTCTGAAATGGTTCTTTCTCAGGTCCCATTTTTCCTCAGTACACAGTAGTTCTCTGAAAACCGGCATTCTTACAAAACCGGACTTTTGGCCAGGTCCAGAAAAGGTCCGGCTTTCAGGGGTTATACTGTATTAAATAAGTGACTTAAAGACTGATTAAGTGTTGTGCGTTTAAAGATTAGATAATGCCGGTGGTCGAGTTAAGCACTTGTTTATGAAATCATTATCTCAAGTCAAAACTACTACATAGAAGCCAAATCCAAGATTTAAGTTATAGAAAGTAGTTTGATCTTTCAAAGAGAGGTAACTAAATGCTGTAATAGACAGTGGTTGTAGTGATTGTCTCCCTTAGTTTATTTTCTAAGTAATGAAATTGGTTCATTTATGTATGGAATATCTTATATATAATTAAATTATTCGAAGTCTTTTAACATGAACTATTTATTTTTTGTGATCATCGGGTATATACAATGGATGAACATTTTCAGACGTACACATCCTGGTTCAAGGATTTGTTCAGAAATCACCATCTCTTGACATTATTCAGTCTTCTCGGTTAATATTTTTTACTATAGTCCTCAGGACTATACCTTGTCACAAAAGTTATAGTCCTCATAGATTTTTTATAGTCCGAGCTTGTTTGAATCGTGTCGTAGAATATTTGTTAAATTACTTAAGGACATCTATCCTACATAAATCATTATCCTGGTATTCGTTTTGAATGTCTAGAATATGCTATTTAATATAATTTTTAACAATTAGCCATTTACGTCAATTCTTTTTTCAGCATTAGACTAAAATTCTACTCTCTAAGCTTCCATGGCTGCATTCAATTAAACCATAGATGTGAAACATGCAATATGATTGTTACATAGAATGGAACAAATTCAATAATTCAGATGTATTGCAATGTTTTATACCAATTGTCAATCTTCGGATTAATCATTTTGAATTTACTCACCAGTCGGGCCAGTGACTTTACAGAAATTACTGACCCAGATAGAAAATCCAATATTGATAAATTTTCTTCATATTACAGATTTACCAGGCTTTGCGCCTTTGACAAACCGTAGAAAATTCATAATATGCGACAAATATTTACTGATTCCATTCTATAATTACTGGTTGATTCAAGCTCAGTGTCCGACAATTTTTTTTAGCATGTGGTAGTCTAGTGGGCTACCAATTTTTTTCTAGTTGACCAGTGGCTATCATTTTTTTCTGGTAGCCCAGATAATATATAAATATGCAGCAAACGGATTCATCATAACTTGCATTGCAAAGAAAACAAGCCTGGTTCATAAAAGCACAGTTCACATAATCCTAACTCTTACACACATTGCACCGATTCATGAAAGAGAAAAACGGAACCAAAACAATATTGGTACCCATGTAATATATCGCTTTCGACGTCTATTAGCGAAGAAAGCCGAGAAACAGTACTCGTGTGACGTCGGCGGTTTGAACGTTTATTCATTTATTTTGTGGTAACAGTGAAGCAACGGAGCTTTTATAAAAAGTCCTCAGTTAATTCTTCTTCACTTTCATCTAAGTCAGACACTGGCGCGTAATCTGAGTCGTGTGAAAGACTACTTGACCTCAGATACCAAGTCCGTGACCCTAATGGCATGTTAGCGGAAACGGAAGACAAGTTGTGTGCACTTAGGAAAAAGCAGCGTTTTGATTGGTTAAAATTCTGATATGATTTTCCCATACGTCATTGCGTGTGAATATTTGTAGTAACATGGAAAACCCATATTTACGATTTCCCAAAAATCTATAGTCCGATCGGACTACACTCACAACGAAAGTTTATAGTCCGGGCCAGTTTTTTATAGCTTGTGCTCGGACTATACGCGTTTTTCGCAGACTGCATTATATATACGAAAAGCTGAAATAACAAATTGTGGAATAACAGGATAAATATATTATCAGTTTGATACAAAGGTTTATACTGCAATTAAAATGGATGATATTTGTGCATACAGTGTTAAAACACACTGTCCTGGATTTTTTCATGAGCGGGAAAATCTCGAACAAAGATCAAGTTCGGTTCAATCAAGCATTTCGAGGCACGAATTCATAAATTGTTCAACCGACAACAAACTAAAATACATGTTTGATGAATTAGTAGACATAAAAATGAACAAATCAACTGTAATCGTGGGCTTTGTTTGAAAAATCTCTGTATGCTATGGACGAAAAACTCGGGCAGGTGATTAAAATCACAAATAGCCAGACCGAGTTTATGCGCACCTTAGCGTACAAATCGATCGACAGTGAAGCCAGATCACGTTGAAATAACCTGATTTTTCGTGGTTTTGTTGAAAATAGAGGTGAAAATTGTTTCCAACTGGTACGAGATTTCCTGGCCAACCACCTCGACATTGACTCCCACAATATGTACATAGCCCGTGCTAGATTAGGCAGTTGGGATCGACGGAAGCAGGTACAGCAGGTACCCTATCATTGTAAATTTCCGTGACTATTGTGACACTGAATTTATTATGAACAATGTAACTATGTTAAAGGGGACCCTATTCTCAGTTGATCACGATTACCCGAGGGAAATACAAGAAGCCCGATCTCGTTTGTGGCCCATCTATAAACAACTGAAAAAAGACTCCCCTAAGTCAAAAGTTCAAATAGTTTACCCGGCAAAACTTATTCATGACGGTAAGCTTGTGAAAGATGAACTACCGGAATGGAACAAATATACTAGTGCCAATCGCCTATCAGAGATTGGATTAGTTAACGGAGATAAGAGGGCAAATCACAGTGAGGTACCTACGAGCATGCCATTGAATAACTTACCTCCCGTCACAGCCTACAAAGTAACTGAATCGACATCAGCAATCTCCAATGATAGATTTCAACAGTATGAACAGTCCACAAGCACTCGTGCGCAAGTGAATCCACAATCTAGTCAAGTACAACCAATTATGGATACTAACAACATACTACAACAGTTTTCAACATTGTGTGGCATAAGTCCTATGGTACAAAGACCTATGCAGACGAACTGTTTTCACGTGTAAGTCCTCAGGTTTCATCGCCATTGTGTAATGTAGTACCAGCAAATCAGCCACGTTATGTATATAGTACGCATAATCCTGTGGCCGGGGTACACGACAACTCCGTTGAAATACAGTCGTGTGCATCAAGTAATTCCAACACAGGTACACGAGTGATGGATGTTCCAGTGATGCCAGTTGATAATAGTCTCAATGTTGAGAAATCGCAGTGTCCATTTATTCCTCAAACTACTACGGATGTGTGTACACCAATAAGCAAGATTGTCTCAAAACAGCGTACATACTAGAAACTCCCAAGTATGTGTCAGTGAGCAAACATATGTAAAATCTGTGTGTAACAATGACCAAACATGTGTTAAAACCCTGGATGATGTACCCAGACAAACAATCATTCATTCATCAATATCACCGGACAGAAGCCGCCCACGTGCTTCCCGTGCATCGTCAAGGACTGAGAGTCGCTCTCAATCAGTTATCCCATATAGGAGGAAGAGCAGTGTGAGTACAACACGCAGTCCAAGACTAAAAAATGGGGCCATAAATAAACAACCAACCAACGAATCGTGCATGGGTCAGTTTCAAACTATAGATAGCCACCCAACACCCATAGACAATGGTCAGCATAATGGATCCTCACCAACACCAAAATTGAATACAGGCCAGTAGGTCAACGCAGTGAAGGTCTCGCTCAGATGTTTTGTACTGAACATACAGGGTTTAGTGTCTAAACGAACTAATAAATTATCGTCGCCCGAATTGTTACATATTTTTCATACTCATGATATAGTGCTATTGACTGAAACTTGGACTGATAATTGTTCTGATTTACACGTAGACGGTTTTGAGAATTATGTTCTTAACAGAACCGAAAATAAAATTTCGAGTAAACGGCCATCAGGCGGAATAATTGTATATGTTCGCAATGAATTTTTCTAGGTTGGTATTTAGCAGTGATGATGATATCATTTGTGTGAAAATTGATGGTTGTAAATTAGGCTTACTTAACGATTTATTTATTTGCTTATGCTATATTGTTCCTGATAGCAGCAGTAGACAAGCGCTTGTTGAAACTCATACATATGACAGATTGTTAGAGTATATTGTTAGTTTAGATTCTAAATACGAAAATGGTTTAATTTCATTCTGTGTGGGGATTTGAACTAACATACGTCTGACAGCCCCGATTATGTACCTTATGACTCTGTCGGCAATCTAGATGTTTTACCTGACGATTATTAATCTGATTACACTTTAAAGCGGGCGTCACAGGATAAAGAATAATAACGGATTGTTATTATTAGAGTTGTGTAAACAAACAGGTCTTCGTATTTTAAATGGTCGTAAAGGTAATGACATGAATATAGGTCGGTATACTTATATTGGCCAAAACGGTTCTAGTGTTGTGGATTACGTCATCAGCTCGATAAATTTGTTTGATCATGTTGAGTATTTTAATGTCGATGACCCGAATATTTTATCGGAACATTGTGCAGTTGCTTTCACATTATATTTTTATAAACCAATTTCGGATAATGTATACAATGAACATTATGTTAGTAGTAAATTTGTGTGGGACAATTTGAAAATTCGGGATTATCAAAATGCGTTATCGGCGAATGTTACAACCAATACATTAAATACGTTCAATGAAAATATATGTGCCGCTTTGAGCCATACTGATATTGACAATTGTATTAATGAATTAAGTGGTATCATTGACGGAGTAGCTTCCCCTTTATTTACACGAAAAGTTTTTCCAAAGGATATATATCACGATTATAATAACAATCATCTAGTTAATGAGTGGTATACTCCTGACTGCGAAGATAAAAGATGTTCATTTTATAGCGCGTTAAACGCATACAGAGCTGATAAAACAGATGCTAATAGATTAAATATGACTCAAGCACGTGCTAATTATAAATATTGCATTTGCAAAGCTAAATATGTCTATGACAAAAATGAAACACAAGTATTATTAGAGGTAAAACATAAGAATGTTAGATTGTATTGGAAAATGTTGAAAAATTGTGCAGGATTTAAATTTTAAATCTTCAATTAGATGTTTTCGAAAGATACTTTAAATCCGTAAACAACCCTGGTGATAAATTTTATTCACCAGATGAAGATGTATTGCACTTTATTGACCGTTATGAAAATAATGAATTTTGTTGTATGTTTGATGAACTCAATATGCCATTTACATATGACGAATTGTTGAAATATGTTAATCAGTTAAAAACTAATAAACCTTTATTTAAATGAATTATTTCTTCATGGTAAAGACATACTTTTACCATAAATATTATCTCTTTTTAATAAAATATTTGCAAAAGGATACGTCCCACATTCTTGGTCCGAAGGCTTTATTATACCATTACATAAGAAAGGTAGTACAAATGATGTAAACAATTATCGTGGGATAACTCTGCTTAGTATTTTAGGTAAATTATTCACAAGAGTTTTAAATAATCGTTTTTCTGATTGGGCGGAAAATTATTGTGTATATATTGAAGCCCAGGCAGGTTTTAGAGCAAATATGGGTACGACGGATAATTTATTTGTTTTGCATGGCCTTATAAATCATATGATTAATAGTAGAAAACAGTTATTTTGTGCATTTATTGATTTTAGTAAAGCTTTTGATTATGTTAATCGAGAACGTTTATGGTGAAAATTAATAAGATTAGGTATTCGAGGAAACATTTTAAATATAATACGATCAATGTACAGTAGTGTAAAATCACGAGTTAAATACCTTAACCAACTAAGTGGTAGATGGTATGCAGATGATATAGCTATTTTTGCAAATAGTTATGAAGAACTACAACAAAATTTAGATTTACTATTTGATTATTGTAGTAAGTGGAAATTAACTGTAAATGCATCGAAAACCGAAATTATGATTCTTTAAAAAGCAGGTCGTCTCCCAGCTAATTTTACATTTTATTTTGGGGAAAATCGTTTAGTAGTAGTTAAGCAATTTGTTTATCTAGGTATAGTTTTCACGACTGGCACGTCATTTCCCGTAGCACAAAATACTTTAGCAGGCCAAGGTTTAAAAGCAATTTTTGCGATGAATAAATATCTATATAAATTTATCAATATATCTGTTAAACACAAATTAGAATTGTTTGATAAATTGATATCTCTTATATTAAATTATGGTAGTGAAGTGTGGGGCTTTCATTCCAGTAAGGCAATAGAAAGAGTGCATATACAGTTTTGTAAACGTCTGTTGGGTATAAAACAAATACACAGAATGATTTTATTTACGGTGAATTAGGTAGAATACCATTACAGAACAGAAGATACCTCAATATTATAAAATTTTGGATAAAAATTCTGCATGTGAATGATCATAAATATATTTAAAAGTTTATAAAATGCTGTACCAAGATATTATTAATCATCTAAATAAGAAAAATTGGTGTTCTTTATTAAAGAACTTACTTGGTGTTCTTGGTTTTTACGATGCGTGGATTTTCAAACCGTCGGCAATAAAGATTTATCTTTAAACACTGCTAAACAGAGACTAAAAGACCAATTTATCCAAACTTGGAATAGTAGATTAAATGATTCAAGTCGAGCATTATTTTACAGAAATAATACAGTAAATATAAACAAATTTAGAATTAGCTTATCTAGATTACGTGTATCATCTCATCGTTTATGTATTGAAACCGGCAGATGGAACCGTCCAGTATGCACACCTCTAAACGAATGATTGTGTATTTTTTGTAATGTCTTAGAAGATGAGTACCACTTTGTTTTAGAATGTTCTTTATATGTTGATTATAGGAAACTGTACATACCACCTTCTTTTTGGAGGCGTGCAAATATGCACAAATTTATAGAACGTATTAACTCGGTTAACTCAAATATTTTAAGGAGTATGAAAAATCTTTCAAACTGAGAAATGATATATTATATAATAGAGAATAATACTGTTTACGAGTATGTAATGCTGTATTTTGATACAGCTTTCAAGCAATCGAAATTATTTGTTAAAAAATAGTTTTGTTGATATCAATGTATGATATTTGAAAGCATTCTCTTACGAAAAACAACTATTGTATTCAAATATAACTTTGACATATTAATTCACATGTTGTATCTTATCATTTCGTTTCGAGTAAGATATTAACAAGGCGTGGAATTTACTATTAATGTTATGATATGTGTAAATACGGTACTTATTTATAATTTCTAAAATAAAAAAAAACATTTGGTGAAAAAGATATGTTACGTATATGTACACAAATAATTATGTAACAACAACTTCCACATGTCATATCTTATTATTTCGTTTCAAATAAGATGTTGGCAACGAGTGGAAAGTATTACTGTATCTGTATTTTTATTGCATTTTTGTTATCAACATTTGAATGCGTAATTGATTGTTTAAACATAACATGTATATTATTTAATCTTAATTATTATTTAATATTAATTATCTTTGGATCATTTATATTTATTACTACATGGTATGTGCATTATTTAATCTTTGAAGATTTTGAATTTGTATTGTTCATAATTGTCGCCGTAGTATATATATCATATGAATTACCACTTGGGTCTATGACCTTCTGGTTGATATGAAAACTTGTCAAACTTGTCATGATTGAGAAAAAAATGTAATGAAAATATAAGAGAAAATACAGTAAACAGTATGTACACTTAATACTACATGACAAATTTATAAGAAAATTAAACAAGAGGGCCATGATGGCCCTGTATCGCTCACCAGAATAAATGTTAATGAACTTGTTGCTAAAAAGGTAATAAAGGCACACTTGTGGGCAAATAATGGGGAACAATAATATACTCGAGAAAGGACCATCAAAGGATACTACAAAGGAATATTAGTGATGACTGAAGGATGCCACAGTCAAAATTTGGTGATGATCCAACCACTGGTTCACGAAAAGAAGTCATTTTAAGGTATTTCTATGTTTCGCTCTAGCGGCGCCTAACTGGGGCCAACCATTCTATTTGAGCAAATCTGATAGAACACTATCTAAAGATGCTAAAAACCAAGTTTGGTAATAATCCATTCATAGAATCACGAGAAAAAGTCATTTTAAGGTATTTCTATTTTTAGCTCTAGCGGCCCCTATGAGGGGCCGACCAAATTTATTTGAGCAAACTTGAGAAAGGACCATCTAAGGATGCTACAGACCAAGTTTGGTGATGATCCATCATTGGTTCATGAGAAGAAGATGATCAAAGGTTTTTCTATTTTTAGCTCTAGTGACCCCTAAAAGGGGCCAACTGGTATAAAATAAGCAAATTGCAGTTAGAACGTCAAAAGGCTTCTGCATAGCAAATTTGAAGTAAATCCGACAGGTAATTTCTGAGGGGAAGACCATTGTTGACGCCAGACGACGGACGACGGAACATCAACCTGTCCATCCTTAAAGCTTACCCTGAACCTTCGGTTCTGGTGAGCTAAAAAAGAAACATTACTTTTTGGATCCGATTATCGATGACTGACAATATCGATTGAAGTTTCATTGTAGTGACTGTTTAGTTACATCTAAAGGGGACATTGATAGAAGCGGAATTTGAAATTGGGTAATACTTAGTGCAGTTGTCAATAATTGTCAAACATTTCGCTGGAAAGACTTTTTGTGTATAATGACGTTTAAATTCTGTATCCGCAACAAACTGGAGTTATTACTACAGTAATAAAAACACAGAAAATGGTAATTATGATAAAGAATTCAAATTTCCATTTTTCATTAAATATATTCCTCCGGAATTTAATGTAGCACCAACAGCCAGGGTCATTTAGCGATTTTTCAAACTTAACTGTGAAGGAAAACCCAAGGCGAACACCTGGGTTGAACCACCGACCTCCCATTAGCTAGTTGGACAGCTGATCAATTAGATAATACATATAGATAACGCAAATATGATATTACAGTGCAATCTCTCCAGAGCGGCCCTCTCTTGTGCAACCGTCTTCCTTCAATAACAGTATGATTTTCCCACTGTACGATTTAATTATTATTTTAACCTCTCTTGAGCAACCACCTCTCAATAACAACACACATTTGCTTTTTCCAAGGGGTGTTGGTATGGAAAGGTTGCGTTGTACATTACACATTGCATATTCATATTGTGAACTCGTCTGAGGACGAAGAAAGCTAGAGGCCGCGGCCGTGGTCCAGTGGTTAGTGCGCTGGACTTGTTATCAGGAGATCCGGGTTCGAATTCCGGTCAAGGCATGTCATACTCTCCTATGAAAATTTGATAAAAATGTCGATTTTCCTCCATATTTGGAGACGTTGCCGACTTTTTGTGGAATGGTAAGTTAGTATTGGTTAGTAAACAGTGCAGGGAAGCAGCTTGGGTGAACTGGTAGCCGTATATAACTGAAAAATTCTTAAAGAACGGCGTTAAACCCCAGAGACAATAAGTCGCATAAAACAATAAAAACAAAGAAAGTTAACATATGTTGTAATAAATGGCATGATCTACATATATATATGTCTACATATGAAAAAAGAATGTAATGATACGGAGATAAAGATGAAAACATAAAAGTGAATAAAATATACAACGATTAACGTATAAATCATTATAAAATTGTCTGCTATTTAAGTAAGGGCCTCCCTATGACCACAAATGAAGCACATGAAAATCCTTCATGATACAAGCATAACCCTAGACAGCAACTAGTTGCATTTTTTCTTCCTTTTACCATTGTTTGTGTCACTTTTTATTATCTGACACGATATAATAATAACTCAATGTGTAAAGTTTCGATTACAGAGAGTTGATGGCACAATGACTGGAAGGATACGTCTTAAATAATGATTAAACATAATCACACAATAGTTACATCAACTAACATACCGCTTTAGGACTATGAGTTTTTATAACATAAACAAAACATAAAATAGTTACATCAAAAATTACATACCGCCCAGAGACTGAGTTTTTATAACATAAACAAAACATAAAATAGTTACATGAAATTACATACCGCCCAGAGACTGAGTTTTTATAACATAGACAAAACATAAAATAGTTACATCAACTTACATACCGCCCAGAGACTGAGTTTTTATAACATAGACAAAACATAAAATAGTTACATGAAATTACATACCGCCCAGAGACTGAGTTTTTATAACATAGACAAAACATAAAATAGTTACATCAACTTACATACCGCCCAGAGACTGAGTTTTTATAACATAGACAAAACATAAAATAGTTACATGAAATTACATACCGCCCAGAGACTGAGTTTTTATAACATAGACAAAACATAAAATAGTTACATCAACTTACATACCGCCCAGAGACTGAGTTTTTATAACATAGACAAAACATAAAATAGTTACATCAACTTACATACCGCCCAGAGACTGAGTTTTTATAACATAGACAAAACATATCATAAAATAGTTACATGAAATTACATACCGCCCAGAGACTGAGTTTTTATAACATAGACAAAACATAAAATAGTTACATGAAATTACATACCGCCCAGAGACTGAGTTTTTATAACATAGACAAAACATAAAATAGTTACATCAACTTACATACCGCTCAGAGACTGAGTTTTATAACATAAACAAAACATATCTCAAATGGTTTACAGCCATAGAATGTACAATCCATCAACTATTAAAATATCTAATGGACCATTGTACGATCAGTACCAAAATTAGGATATTTCCAATATGCTGTAAGCCCTTACATATTGTGGAAGGTTTAGTAATAAAATATAAGAACAGTAACCTAATATATATCAAACGTATATCGTTCTTGCGTTTGACAGTTAGTAACTTGTTCTGCACGCAACCAATATCATTATTTTTCATAAAACAGGGTTTAAACAGTGTTAAACACATTCGTACAAGACTGGGGGCATTTTAGCAAAGATACCAGAGGTTATAGAGCTTAATGAGGTTATGACCACCTTCTAAAGATTAAGTCCCTGTTTCCTTATAACGATGCATTAGTTATACGAAACTAATTATTAGAAAATCAAAAAAACTTTTAGTTAATGCCTCACAATGATGAAACTGGCGAAAATCAAATACTGGTTACACGGGAAAATGTTAAAAGTGATAATGAAATATTCCAACCGGGATATTTAACACAATCCTATTCATTTAAATTGTATAGTTATCTCAGAGTGATTAATATAAACAATTTTATTTACATAAAGGTAAGTGTATGAAACTATTATCACGTTAACTAGGCGAGAAAAACTTACCTTGTGTACAAGATCAAGATATAGGTAAAAAAATGATTCCCAGAAAAAATCATACAAAAATATACCACATTCCCCTCCTAAAGTCACTTAAATGTTTCCGAAACTCATAAAATAGAGCAATATATCTATAATTTTCTACTTTATTATATGTAGGAAGCCTTAAACTATCCCAGGTATTCTACCATATATTCGGGATAAGCTTGTGTGTCATGAAATATGACATATATTGTTGGGGTTGCAGGGTCGTTCACAGCGCTGTCATATAATATATTGAATCCATCGATAGTAGTTTTCAATGGAAGATAACCCATTTTGCTATAACCTTTACAATATTCTCCCGTTAACACTTTGTTGTAAAACATTCGTTTTATGTTGTTTTGATCTGCTGCTGAATAAGAATTAGAATACGCAGAATTTAATGCGAAATACACGCCTTCCCCATATGCTGTAGCTGAAATGAAAATTAGAAAAGCATTTATACCCACAAAGCGTACCACGTAAAACTAATTACAAAAGATTTTTGCATGGATTAAATGCTGCACAAACAGGCAGGGAAATTTAGCAACTTTTCCAGCTGTAACGGTGGAGAAAGACCCCTACCGAACACCTGAGTAGAACCATTGACCTTTCGTAAGCTAGCTGGACAGCTTCCTCATGGGGAAAATATGCCTGGTCCCGGGTGGGATTTGAAATCACAGCGGTCAGCGGCTAGTGATTTCTAGCCAGAGACTGTAACCACTCGAAAAAGGAGGACCACTGTAGAAGAACATAGTAGAATGATGTTTTAAAGCAATAACCGGTCGTTCAAAGCCATCTATTGTAACTCTTTTAAAGATTGCTACCAGTTACTAAAATGAAAAGTAAACCTGTACCTGTATTTGGACTTGGACATCAGGTTATACGCTGCATGCATACTCCTATATGCGCAATCAGACCGTGTCCCTAAACGTACTAACATACACATTTAAAATCATACTTACCATTTTTTCCACAGAAGTTTCTGTCATAACCTCCATGAATGATTTTTTCCACCGTATCGCAGGTTGTTCCATGCCATAAATGTTTTTCATTTTTAACAGACTTCGGATTTTGTTTTTCAATTTGTTTTTTCTTTGCCTCATATTGTAGCCACTTGTATTTATCTTCTATTCTTATTATCTGCAGTCATTAAAATGTATGATAGTATAAGATTGTTTTATTCTCATGCACAAGAAACATTAAGGACATTGAATAGTGCATTAAATTCAACTAAAGATAAGCACTACAATAAATTTTAGATATGCTATACGAGAGCAGTAAACAGCACATGAATGCGACCGAAAATACAGACAACTTGATAAACAAACAAACATCGTTCCACTACTTGAATTGTTCAGACATATCTACCCAAGTTATCATATTGTTTAAGTATATACTGATTTAAATGTCTCACAAATATTTTATTAAGAGTGACTTCCTTACGTTCACGATCTGGGAATGCGGGCATTTCCCCTTTATAAATGCTGTTTTGACCTCCTGGAATTCCGGGTCATTCGGGGGTAGTACGACTCGGTTGGTCTCTTGACCACTTTGTGCAATAGTCCATATATCTGGTATACGTGGGCCTACAATATGTTTACTATGATATGTAATTATTACTTGTAATAACATGTTAGAAGTAAAAAGTACGAGCATTTTACTCATACATCCTAAACGTAAAACTTACAAACACCATGCTGTAAATAAACTTATGTCTTATATGAACTAGAACAAAATTATGACAATAATATCCTTATGAACACTTCGCGGATTTTTCTGTTTTTATTTGATCATTTCAAATAATCTGATATCATTACCATCCGTTGAAATTTTAACTTTCTGGTAGAGTCTCCGTTTAGCATCCGGTTCACCAACAGGGTGTTCCTCTAATGAGTTTACCAGGACCTTGTATGTTTTACCATCAAGTGAATTCTTGTATTCAAAGTCCTTCCCGAGCAGATAATTGGTGTGAATTTCGTAATTATTCGGTGCTGACACAGGACTTGTTATGCCATCTAAAATATATTTGAAACATTGTTTATTTAACAGTACAAACTTGCTTCTAATATTTCCGAAGTATAATGCACGTGTTATGGGACCTCCTTGGTCCAGTGGTTATGGTCTCTGACTAGTAACTAGCCCCTCGCCGCGGTGAGTTTGAATTCCACCTGGGATAAAATTTCACATATGAGGGAGCAGTCCAGTTTGCTTATGGAAGGTCGGTGGTTCTTCCAAAGTGTAAGCCTGGGGTCTTTCTGCACCGTTAAAGCTGGAAAAGTCGAAAAAAATGACTTTGGCTATTGGTGCGACGTTAAACTCCAGCGAGGGAAAAATGCACGTGTTAGAGCAATTCGTGAGCGATAAATATATTCCGCATATGGCATTTGTAAATCCGCCAACAAAAATGGATCGCTTGATTAGGATAACTATGGAATCTTAAAGAATTCTGATATCAAAACGGTTGAAAGTATTAAACGTATGATATATCAAGCTTACTGCTCTCAAAGTGCCATTCCACTGTTGAAGCGATTTTTTCACCCATCAAGTGTTTATTCCGCATATCAGGTATCTTCAATGTGAGCATTTCACGGACAACTGCTTCAACAGGGTCTAGTTCCTTCTTTAAACCAGTCATGTTGATTTCCCTCTTCTGTTTGTCAATGTACAGAGTCATATAATGTCCTTTGCCTAAACTTTTAATTAATATTTCCTAAAACCAAACGAAGAGTCACCATATAATGTCATATAATGTCCTTTGCCTAAACTTTTAATTAATATTTCCTAAAACCAAACGAAGTGTCACTATGATATCCTCAAACATGCAAACAAAACTTAGAAGACAAAAAATATGGGAACTCTCATTAATAATAAAAAGTCAGTCTATGCAATGATCATAATTGGTAAAGCATTAGTGGAAATAAATAGAAAAATCAGATAAGATTAAAGTAACTTTACGAAAAGGCAAACTTGGTTCGCAACAACTGAATACGATAAATATACCACACTGACATGTTAATAGTTAGCGATTTCTGAAAATTTGCGACATGGTCAGATTAAAATGAATGAGCGAAACACAAGATATGCAACTGTTACAATTACCTCACTTTCAGATAAATCTTTAAGTTCGTTTCCGTATGACACTGTCTTCTTTCCATAATCACCATCTATTTCCTTTTCGAAATCTTGTATAAGTTTTTTCAAATTTCCATTTGCGATAAGTTTTATTAGTAGAACATCATCAGCCATGGTGTGATATCCTGGATTCGTGTATTTTAATTTTGGTCGCAATTGTCGGCCTTTTCCAACCTTTTTTCCTTGGAATAAAGCATAAAGGAAATCTCATTTTAGACAAGAAGAGAAAAAATCCAAGACTCTAAATCACAACATTCAACCTCAACTCGGTCTAACAAGCGCATTCGGATGAGTACACGTCCGATAATATAGGGGCCGATAGTACAATATAAACGTTTGATTTGCACAGTCACAAGGGAAGTGGTCAATTTCTTGTAAAATGCAAACGAACAAGTTGGCACAAGGGATGTTTTGTGTTGTCTAACAGTCTGCTTACAGAACGAATATTTCCACTTCAATGAGATCTCTTTATTTTCCACCTAGGGTAGTATATTTTAAATAAACGAGTATAAAAATTCAAGCCAACTCCAAAGAATGTAGAATATGATTTACAATTTGCAATGTCTGATGATATTACACGTGGTTTCATAAATTTTGAATACTACCTGGCTGGAAGTTATCGACTAGTCCTGTTGGCTTTAGTCGTAGGGGAACTTGTTGTTCAAAGATCTAAGAATGAATAAATCGTTGAATCAGCACGTGACCCTATTCTCTACGAAGGTACTGGCCATTATAAAGCAGTCCAGACAGTTATTACCGAAATATAAGGCTGCAGCTCACGGATTTTATGTATTTCATATGAAGGTATGAACCTGATTAGAAAACTCAACACACCGAAAACGGATTCAGATTTATTTTGGAAAATAATAGTGTTAATAATCATTACACCATATGTAAACATTCATTTATTGATACCGTATGCTTATGAAAATGTTGTACAGATATATTTAAACTGGATTATATCATAGTTCCTCTGTGTGCCTGTCATGATATGTTTAATGTTTACTTTAAAATAAAAACATCATTTAATGATGCTCCCTTATTTTACTTACTGTCTTAATTACTAACAAATGAAAGAGATTCCTCGTTTTCAATTAAAAATGAAAATATCCAGAGTTAGGTCATTCAGCATATTACCTTGATCACAGCAATATCTGCGAAGTATATAACGACGTGAACGTGTTTGATCGTCGATCTCTCATGAGTTCTACTAAAATCACAAACTGCTCGCAAAATACCGTCAGCAACTTTGTCTGCAGGATAGTTGCTAGCCCCTGTTCCAATCGTTGGGAAAGATATTGACTGACATTGGTATCTGTCTGCCTCTTGTAGACACGCCGAAACTGTAGCATACACACGCTAATAACAACATATAAACATATTTATTAATACAATTCCTTCAATTAATAATATAAAAAAGGAACGCATATTGTAATTATGGCATATTTCTGCAAACATTTAGCGAGTTAGTTTTTGCGAAAGCTTTCTAAGTTTTCATGAAAAACATGTTCTGTTTTCATGAAAATATTTTATCGTCCACTTAATAAATACGTTAACTATTTGGTCAAGGAATCTTATCATGAAAAGATAAAATTTCTAAAGATGTGCATGTAGAAATAAACAACGAGAATTCAATTTCTTAATCATTTAAAATGAATATTTGTTGTAAAATGATTGTTTTATAGTGTTTCAACATTGAATGTTCAATTTATTTATTAATACATGGTAATTATTCGTGACCATTATTTGTCAAACAAGAATATTAGTATTTCTTACTTGTGTGCCAGAATGTCTATCCCACACCATATCCGTATGAACGTGGTAAATATGTTTACATTTCAATTTCCCTCCACTAGTACGAACAACTTTTCCCTGCTTGAACTCGGCGTTTCCTTTCATCTTGCATTCCTCCACAATACTTTTCCCGCCTGCCTTAACAATAGCTCTTGAAACTGCACTCCCCATTTCGGGGAAATGTGCTGTTGTGTTTACAATCACGTCCACCTATAAAAGCACCGAATGATGATTTTGGGAGGGACCTCCATGATCAAGTGGTTATGGTCTCCCACTAATAATGACGAGCCCATCACCGCAGTGAAGTCGAATTTCACCCGGGACAAGACAAATTTTATATGTGAGGAAGCTGTCCGGTTATCTTACGGAAAGTCGATGGTTCTACTTAGATGGACTCCTAGGCTCTTCCTCCGCTGTTAGAAAGGTCGCCAAATTACCCTGGCTTTAATTGGAACATTAAATAAACCCCAGAGAAAAAATGAAACACGGATATACATAGTAAGCGTTCCTGTAATCAAGAGCTGCTGGTTGTCATTTAGATCTACGGTCGGTTGTGAAAAAGTTTTCATGTATTCAAATCGTTTAACTAGTAGATTTATCTATGGCGGTATATAGAATCAACCCATTGTAAGGAATTAAATCATTTTAATTTACTCAAAAGAAAGATTTGCAATTCAGTGCTTATGAAACAGTTTCTTCTTTGTTCAAATGTCTATGGAGTTGACATCAAAAAAGGTACAAAAAACTTAATGCAGTAGAACCTTTCTAATCCGAACTTGCTCGGACAGTAAAAAATGTTCGGATTAGAGAGGTTTTCAGAATACAAATGCTTCGGATTGCAAAATTGTTTTGGCACTAAATTACATAATAAAAAATGGGACCAGCTGACGTGTTCGGTTTAGAAGGGATTCCGGATGGGAAAAGTTCGGATAAGAGAGGTTCGAATGTACTTACATTCTGTGACTCTAGACTGCCCGTTTCCACATGTAGTGACAATGTGTCGCTTATGTTTATATTGAACGGCAAACCGGCTGATGAGAGAAGTAATTAGATTTTAGATAATTGTACAAAATGATTTTTAACATTGAAATATCATAAATGGTGGATGACGATGGTAACTGATTTGAAACTTAGCTGACAATCATCTTCAAAACAAAGCGCTTTTTGGCAGTTATCTTTTACCAAATGTGAATTATTAGACGTAGATGTTTAAATGGAATGTTAAGATTATCTGCCAGGTAGTAATTATATGTCATAACTTAAAACGAAAATAAGGTAGATTCAAGACAAAATAATGAAACAAAATGTCATCTAAACAGTAAGATTGATGATTTAAGGATAAAAACAAATTAATTTAAGAGATGAATTACGATCCAAATATTATCATCATGACATAAGAGATATACATGTATACTCACATGAAAACACATCATTTTGGTCGGAAGTGCCTACAACACAATTGAAACTAACTAATTAATGAATAAGGTACAGCTAGATCAAGGCAGACTCTACAAAAAACAAGACGATTGTTTTGAATAGTGCTACTTGTAGAACAATATTCCTATAATCGAAAACAGGTAAGTAATTTTAGTTCCACCATGATACATACAAGTAACATATTTCAATTTCACCACTAAACATACAAGTAACGTATTTCAATTTCACCTCGAAACATACAAGTAACGTATTTTGATTTCATCACGAAACATACAGGGTAACGTATTTTAATTTCACCACGAAACACACAGGTAACGTATTTTAATTTCACCAAGATACATACAAGTAATGTATTTTAATTTCACCACGAAACATACAAGTAACATATTTTAATTTCACCACGAAACATACAGGTAACGTATTTTAATTTCACCACGATACATACAAGTAACGTATTTTAATTTCACCAAGATACATACAAGTAACGTATTTTAATTTCACCACTAAACATACCAGTAACATATTTTAATTTCACCACGAAACATACAGGTAACGTATTTTAATTTCACCACGATCCAAGAAAGGTAGCGTAAAATACTCTATTAATATCACTACGATCCATTGCACGATGCGTGTAGCGTTACTAACGTGTTTAATAAGTCATTAATAAAATATTTTCAAATGTACCCATTGATCATCGTAATCACTATTTCATTTACTTTTTCTCCGTTAGACAGAAGTGATACTTACCAGAAACGCTATCAATCATAGATCCAGTCTGAAATAACAAATATCACTCACAGAGCACAAATGTAATACATAATGTACGATGTTTTGTTTTAGATTGTGATGTGCACGCTCTGCATTGTCATAAGAAAACATTCACAAACTATAAATTTTCAAGACAATACTTAATGTATAACTTTTCCTTTCAAATCTTAATGCCCATATTCTTTTTGTGATAAGAAACACTCACAAAGCATGGATTATAAAGGAAATACAGAATCAGTGTTCCCGTACCACGTGACGTTTTGATAATACGGCAAGCAAAGTTAACAAACCGCTCGATTCGAAATCTTCAAGTTCATATCTTTATTAAATGTGACCAAATAAAGTGGAGGCTAAGGCCAAAAGTGCAACGTAATATTTTTTAGACAGATGAACAGCTTTTGCCCGAAAACGGAGAAAGACATGAGGTAGTGTAAATATATTAGCATTTCAATTACTTATTACCACGACTCCCTATCTATTGCAGCAATATATACTTACATCGTTTAGTATTTTACAGAAATTTTCAGGGATAAACGCCAGTTCTTTCCTTTCCCGCGGTTTTGAAATGCGGGTTTTGGACATTGTCTTGTGAAAGTTAGACACTGCAGAGATATCACCTAAAATTGTAAAGGAAAAAAAATAATAAAACCGTGTTTTACAACTTATATTCGATTTCTTAAAAATGTGTAAAGCCACGACCGTGGTCCAGCGGTTAGTGCGCTGGAATTGTAACCAGACGATCGCGGCATGTTATACCCTTCATTGAAAATTTGACAAAAATGTCGATTTTCCTCCAAATGTGCAGAAGTTGCCGCCTCCTTGTGTAAGGGTAAGTTAGTACTTGTTAGTATGCAGTCCAGGAAAACTGATTAGGTGGACCCGCCGTAGTATATACTGAAAAATTGTTGAAAAAAACGCGTTAAACCCAGTGAAAAAATGTACGAGACAGATACCGATATGTCTTATGTAGTTTAAAGGTCGCATAAAGTTGGACCGCAGTTCGCAGTTCGCGATTCAAATAGCGTTCTGGACCACAGTTCGCAATTCACGATTCAAATTGCGCACTGCGTTCTGGAAATAAGTTGCATCACTGCGGTCCAACTTTATGCAACTTAGTTTAAATACAAAAAAGTGTTGTTTGAGAGATTACACAAAAAGACACGCTACTGTTTACATTAAAAATCACTCGACTGGTGTAAATGTTTTTCATGTTCCATTGGTTGATGAATTTATAGAATGCATTATCTTGCAAAAATAATTCAAATTACAGTACCTAATTCTGGCAATGGTCGACCATGTTTAAAGACAGATTGTTTTGGCATAAATGTTTCAACCGCTTCTGTGAACCCGTTGATTTTTTCCGTATTAATATCAGACAAATATATTTCCCGGATTGATGAATTTTCATGCTGTAAGGATAACAGAGCAATGTTTATGATCGTATAGAGACAAGAAAAATATTCCTACAAAAACACAAAAATACAAAAAAATCAACCATCCACTCTACTTTCCCCAAAACCCACCCAACACATTTGACATTTAATAAGCTTCACTTAACTGGTTGTGTTATGGCCGTAAAGAAGTAACTAAGAATTATCTCTATAGGAGATGAGTAAACATTTCAAACTAGCGATATTCACGTTTTTTCATAATTATTAGAAGGGATGTACAATTATTATATAATGGTATATTTATAGGTGAGCGCCTATTGATTGTTTTACTCACATTATTGTGATAGATAGAATCTCGATATGAAAATATCTGCACAAGAATAATCATTTTATGAACTCAAAAAGAAACAAGAATAAACTCTGAAGGACTCTCAGTTGATTATGTTTTCAAATCTACCCACACTTGTCCTGGAATAGGGAAATTTACCTAAAATTTGCAACTGGGTAACATCCATAAACAAGAAGAACATTTAAAAAGATAAATCTGTTGCTATAATTGCGATGGATATTTCTGGGCCACGTGTGTTGTAAGTTCCCGCGCTTGTGGTTAACGAGACTGAACTATACGAGTATTTTATTTCCGATGAAATTAAAGTATGATGCATTGTTTTCCGAAGATTTTTGCACATACAAATCCGAAGTTTTTGAATAAAAGTTGTCTATAACAATAGACAACAATTTTATTTTCAGCCTATAAAGACGTCTTTTGTTTTCAAGCCGCGTAAGTTTAATTGCACGCTCGATTTTATACATTAACATTAAAGTTAACAATAACAGCAAAGGCATTCCACTATTTTTCTCCTAGCAACAGCGTCATCGCAACGTAGACAGTGACCTGGCAACACAAATCGATCTTATAACACCTTCGGCGAAAAAAGTCATGATATATAAAACAAATTGAACACATGGGTCAATAGTAAAAAATATTCAGCATATATTAAATGTTTCAAGTTTTAGCTCATGCTGTGTTCGTAATCATACCACTCTCAATTTTCGGTAACAGCAATAACAACAACAACAATTCGATAACAACAACAATCCCAATATCTACCTTCGTCATGTATTGCAACACGGCATGAACTATAGCCTTAGTACCTTCCTTTATTGGGAAACCATTTTTTCCGCACGCTATGGCAGGTATCATAATTGAAGAATACCGTGTCTTATCAGCTTCCTGTAATTGATAACATCATTGGGAGAACATTTTTATAAACATACAATCATTTCTGTCGAAACGTATCTCTGACTTTGTCATTTATGTTATGTAAATTACAATGTATATACATTGTATCTACTCAAAATTCGCTTAAAATGTATTGATATAAAATAGTATAGAACGATTTCATTGAGCGTGTTATTTACTATAAATATTGGACTAATGAATAGCTTAACATTGTGCTAAACCACAAACTTTCAACATTTCTTACGAACCTTCAAAACATTTGTTGTTACCATCTTTAGGCCTTCCAAGTCTGTTTTTATTCCGCCTTCCAATAGTGGACAAACCACATGGAAAATACTACAACACTGAAGCTTACCAGGCTTCCCGACAAATACTTCTCCGAGCGACAGATCTCCTTTCTTCTCTATTTGTTTCTTGCATTCATTCACTACTTGACGTCCAGCTGTAAAGCCCATAGGATTTTTTTGTAATAATTTCTAACCAAAGGATTATAAATTACTGCCCAAGGCGAATTACATTTTGTAATTAGAAGAAACAGATATAACAGATAAAATCATGTTTTTATACAACCTTATAACACTTGATTGACACAGACACGCTGATATCTAATCAGAACAATTTTCAGCGTGGGTCAAATTCGCATAAATAAATTGGACGCCATGAGTATCTACTGACCAAATAAAAAAATAATATGAGAGATAAGGTACATTAATTATAGAATTTATCCGAAGATTTTCACACAATTTTTTGATTTCTATAATTCTTTTATAGTCTAGATTCTGACACCAGATTAAGATAATCAAGTAAACCACCCACGAGTTTCTTCAGTTCAAGGTCAGACAATGTCAAGTGAGCAGACGACAATATAAACAGTGATACGTACTCACCATAAAGTTGAATACAATGGTAACTATAGATTGGGAAAGGAGTCCCCAAAAACATACGAACTATCCAATCTACCCTAAAATGCTACTCTTCCCCAATTACCCGAACCCAAAACCCACCCAATATAAATAACCCACCCGATATAAATAACCCACCCAGTATAAATAACGCACCCAATATAAATAACCCACCCAATATAAATAACCCACCCGATAACATGAGTGAGTAAGGGATACGAAACAGGATACATACGAGGAATGTTCGAAAAGAATTGTTTATTTCTATCTGAAGACTTCAAATGTCAAGTTAGCCCAAAAGTGCTAATTTCATGCCCTCGAAGTACTCCCCGTGGCTAGAAATGCAAAGTTTCAGCTAATGTATCCACTTCCTGAGTGCGTCACTGTACACTGATTTGGGCACAGTAATAAGGTACTGATGAATGGCAGATCCAAGTGCCTGTCGGGACTTGCATTTCCGCCCAGCAAGAAATGATTTTTCTTTTCAGAAACAAAAAGAAATCCTATAGGGGCAAGGTCTGGGGAATACGGGGGTGCTTCAAAGAACAACCAAGTTTTGAGCGAGCTTTTATGTAAAGCCCTTATTTCATCTTTCTTGTCTACGCTTCTATCAACCATTTTAACTACAGTGGTCAATGACTGCGTGTATTCAAATGGCAAATTTTATGTCTCACACTTAGTCTTACATGCACATTTATACACTGTTGTGTAGATATTGAATGACCGTATACAGGTATGTATTGGTTTTTATTTTACGTGGATATCGAGGTAGAGGACAATAAGCAATTCATTTCGAACATCCCTCGTATATATGTATATTATGTTTCAGGTATGCAACTGGAGTTCGCACAATAAAAATTATCAATAATTTGGCACCCACCTGCTTTACACAAAACACCTGAAAATCCGTGTTCACATTGTAATTTGTTGTTTGTGTAGTTTACAATGGCGTCGCTACTTGATTGTGTAATATCGCTTTGCAAGACAAACATACAGCAACCATTCTTTGGAAGTAAAGCAACACAAGGGATCATCTCAGCGGATAAAAAGTCGGCTATCATGTGATGCATTATACATTTGTTTTCATTTTCAAAAGATTCCTTTCCCAATTCTTTTATAGCACTTGCAAGCCACGGTTTTGATATCATAAACCAAGCAGATTGTATACTTTGTCGTTCATCAAGGATGATTTTTGTCACCTTATCTCTTTCTTCCACTGTACCACTGACAAGTACGAATCCAGAACAGTTTCCTTCAGTGTCCTTCTTGACTTTAACTTCTGCCTTTTCTATGATATCAGAACGATATTCTAACAAGAGAGAAACAGCATCTTTACCGATAAATATCAAATCTTGCCCTGGTATGTTCGCAACCAAGAAGTCGTTTACTTTCCTTTGAACTGATTCAAACAATTTCCGAGTTGTCGTAATTTCCACGCAGCTGTTTGTCCCCGACTTGGCTTCTATTTGTACATACTGGTCATTCATCAATTCAATTCTAAATGTTTCCCAAGCACTTGCTGCTAGTATTGCTGATGCTTCCAGAGGTACATCTACTCTATGCTGATCAACAAATAAATTCTCAATACTGTTGTTCACGATCTGTGTAAGTTTTTCAACGTCTGTAGCCTCCGATTTTCTGTTTCTAATAAGTTCATAAATTTTACATTTTTCGCCAACTATGTCGAAATCTTCCCTTTTAATGCCATTGAGGGACCGAATTAAACATTCTTTTGCAGTATCTACACTCAAAATTGCTGCTAAGGGTTTAGATATTTTTATTTCAACAACCAAAACTTCCAATGCTTTTGTATGTACTTTATTATAGGCATCGCGAATTTCATTTCTCGGACCTTTCAATTTCATCTCTTGCTTTACTTTGTTCATTACATACCTTGAAGATGGGAAGTTTTTAAAAATACCTGCCAACTCTTTCTTCTTTTCTAAGTATTCTATCTTGTCGAACAATTCGCGTTGAAATGTCCTCTCACTTGCTTCATTTTTAGGATCAACTTCATTGCTCTCATTCGAAATAGAGAAATTTGTTATCAAAACTTTAACCTGTGAAGAGGCCATTTGTTTCCAAGAAATGTCACAACCAGTATATTGGACAAATATTTCACCAGGACTTGACCCTTCGTCCCATAGAACTTTTAAACCATATTCTTGTAAGTGTTTCTCAAATTGTTCACTTGCGTGGTCACTAGCTTTAATGAATCTGAAAATATGTAAAACTAAACTGAATATGATAAAATGTAACTAATTTCGGACGGGGGCAAAATTAGTATTGACACTCCATCTGGCTGTGTATGTTTATAGGACTAGAATATTAGATCTCTGATGTCATTTTATATATATAACATTTACATAAACACTATTCATGATCATGTTATCTTTCTAATCTGTAGCAAATAGAACCAAGATCATATAACACAAACGTATGGATAAGTTTTAGAGTGCTAGGACAAATATACATCTAATATCTGACAGTTTATTGAATGAGAACTAAAGTCTTTTCAGAAGAAAGAAAATCTGCATTCTCTGAAATGTCTCATTAAATAGTTTCAGCTATTTAACTAGACAACCAAATCAACATCTCAACAACTATCATTAATTTTCAAAGAAAAATGCGCAAGACAGGAGTACAACCAATAGTGTAAACCGATTATACTGCCTTGGATATCCTCATTCAATGTATAACATTTTATTAACGCAATGTTCAGTTCATCTGCCTGATCGTGTTTTAATAAGTTTTGATAAATGATAGTTTACAAAAATATTAAACACCGTAGAATTTAATGTGTTTCTATATTTACACTTAGGGAACTATTAGTACTGTTCAGATATAAGTGTTTCAAATACAAAAGAAATTGATTGAACAAATACCATGGATAATGTATTATAAATTTCGCATGTTCACTTTTCAATTAAAGTCTTTCCCAGTTGCATATTAATTAACCAATACATAATATGGAAGAACTAACTGCAGTTTCTCTTCGTCCAGTCCAAGAATAGAGCCTGTTTCTGTGATTTTGTTTGGTTTCTTTCCTTTCGTCATCGAAATGCCAAGATGCTGGTAGTAAGGTAAAAGAGTTACCTTCGTTTCTTCAATTACCCATTCATTTTCCATCCACACACGTCTGGCATCTACAAGGTACAATTTTAAATATTAAGAACAAATTTGAACAACAAACATAACACAGTTAAATTGACTAAAGACTGACTTGGTTCAAAATAGTATCAAATGAAATAAAACAATATGTTCTAAAAGTGAACTGCGGTTAAACAAGGCAATGTTATCAAAATAGGAATTACACATTCGTATACTATAAGTTGTTTCGTCATATACGACTGTGGTGATTAGTAAGTGATAATAAGTGATACCAATTCGTTCATACATAAACTCCTAAGACTTACAGTGTTCATTACATACCTATTGCCCGTTTAAATTCAACTACCCAAGCATGTTCCCCGTGGGATTTGACCTCTTTGAGCTCGTACTTTCGTGTGAATTCCTCTCTTATATCATAAGCACTCAAACCGTCACCCTTCTCTTCTATTATTTGTACCTCTTTCACCTCGTCAACTTTCTTCACATTTCCCTGCAACTGTCTCAATGCTGAAATAATATTATTTAATTACATGTTCTTTAACTTGGTGCTCCAAAACATTTTGGAGGTCAAACAGCTAACATGTAAGACAGGCATTCTTGCGTACTCTCCACCAAAAATAAGAATATTGATATATGTTACAGTCATCTACATCTTAACACTAGTTACCTCTTATTTTTGTCCTTCATTTTGCTTTATTTGTTAGAGTTCCGTCCTTTCTTATCAAATTATGAGTCAATTTCTTCAGTCCAAATAACTTTTGGAAGACTAGATTGGTACGTATAGTCGTTTCTAGTAACCGTATCATGGATTCAAGATATCAAAAAATAGTACGCACAATAAAGTCCCGTACGCTCAGGTAACCATATCTTCTAATGAACCAGCATAATTCATACAGGAAGTGTTCATTATGCAAAGAAAACTAAATGAAGTACACACTTTTTACACATGTACCCGTATCATGCATCATGATGGACCGATTTTTGTATAATCATACTAATAATTACCAGTCCAACGATCTTATTCAACCTTTATACAATGGTTCTCTATTATCGTTTTTTCAGCACTGGTCCAATGGTTAGTGCGCTGGACTTGTAACCCGGAGATCCGGGTTCGAATACCGGTCGCGACAGGTCATACCCTTCCATGAAAATTTGACAAAAATGTCGATTTTCCTGCACATGGGAAGTCGTTGCCGCCTCTTTGTAAGGGTAATTTACTGGTTAGTATACAGTCCAGGAAAACTGGTTAGGTGAACCGGTTGCAGTATATAACTGAAAAATTGTTGAAAAAATGGCGTAAAACCCCTGTGACAAAAACAAAATAATACTCCATCTTTGTTCATTTTGTGATGGGCAAGTCTCTGACAATCGGAGATAATCGTTAATTTTTCACGTAGGATTTTCACGTAGGATGTGAGTTCAAGCCTGGCAGTGAGTTATTTCGACAATAAATAATATGAATTTATTATGACTCGGTTAATGAAAAAAATGATTACTACAGATACAGATACATACCTCCCTGATCAATGACCTTCCTGAATTCAACTACAAATTTTGTATCAGATTTTCCAAACTGTAATCTACATGGTTCGTGTCCGGTAGCTATTGTTAGTCTATCTAACACATCATTATGATCATCGTCATCGTCTCCGTTGAAATTATCAACAAAAAAGGTACTGCCTAACGCTGAAATACGTTAAACCTAAATGAATCGTGTTTGCAATTACTGATATCTAAGTGTTAGGCAGATAACGTTTGACGTAAGTACAATTAGACAAATGTTTGGGGACAGAACTTTCTTAGAGCAAGCTATTTCCTTTATTTAACAAAATCCGTGTTTATACATTTTAATACTCTTTAATTCCGTGTTTATCTTGTATTGATATTGCAAGATCATAAACACGTATAAAAATGAAAGCAGTATATTTGCATCAAATTCAGTTAGTGTAAGGTTGGGTACACAAGCCTAGTCTAAACACCTAGTAGCTTTGTTTCAGACCGTTCAAAATCGGTTTCCCTCAGGGAGACTGAATTTTGTTCACCATGTTTTGGATGGTTTTGGGTTAAGAGGCTTATGGAAAGGTAAGTTTTTTTAAATGTGTTTTTTCTATGAGCCCTTTTCTTATTTATATTTTAAGTTTTGAACTACAGATTTGTCGAATGTCAGTATGAGACAAATAGATAGACCTAACGAGTACGCACTTTGTTTCACTTCCATTGGTCCATCGATTAGATTTATATCTCCCGAGCATAGTTCAACAACGAGATACATATCTCGGTCACAGTCAATACCAATGTGCTCAGTTGTGATGTTGCCGACAGATTCAACGAGTATGTTATGTTTTATCGTCTTGTAAAGTTTGTCAATCCTGAAGGCGATAGTATTACTGTATGGGTATGCCATAACAGCACTTTCTGTACACCAAATGTCCTTAAAACCACTACCATCATCTGGAAAAGAATTGTACCACGAATGAATAATTAATCACTTATTATGATTTATTTGCACTAAGTGAATCGTGAATAACAAGTACGGATTTTTTTTGGGGGGGAGATAGTATTTGGAAGATAGAATGTTCTGTTTCTAGGAATCCCATTCTGTTATATTAATATCGATGGTAAGTCAGCTATTCAATATGGTGTCCAGTAGTGATGAAACGATAATCGGATACTATCGATTAGCGGCGTGAAAGCGTCTGCCGATTCCGATAACCGATTGCAGTTTTTCATAATCGATTATCGGTCTATCTCATTTAGGCGCCGTAACTAACTACTGATGCCTCAAACTGAATACGCATTCCAGGGAAATCACTCGCGTTGTTTAAAAAAAGATGAGGATCGTCGATCGATACGAAAAACAAATATTTGACCATCCCCAAGTCATTTGATGTTAATAGAGCCTTGTAAATGGTTCAAATGGATAACACACTCCATTCATCATGTTTATATGTTACAATGCCAACTAGCATAAAGCAGAGGATGGCTAAGAACCAAAGGATGCATAAATAGAATCAAACACCAGTGGTCTACTTATGTTACACTACTACACTAGAATCGATTATATAATCGGAAAATCGCATCGGATGTTACAACCGATTCCAACCGATAATCGATTATGATTTTGAACTGATGTTGCAACACTAGTGTCCAGTTTTCCATCTAGTATTATTTCATGCTCATTTATTTACAATCGCCTTAAAGCACAGTATAGATGGATGAAAAATTATTAAAAATGCGACTGAATATATATATATCAACAAGAGTGTTTCTATTATTGTGGACTGACAGTGAAATATCACTGTTATTATTAGGACATTGATTTTCATACTTTTGAAAACAAAATCTTGTACACTTGGTTTTAGTGTTGTAAGTCCAATTCGTAAGAATCCAAACTTTGGAATTTTTTCAGACACTTTCTGTTTTTCAAGCTCCATTTTCCACTCCAGGTTGTATGTCTTCGATGCTTTTATAACTTTCCTATAGTCAAAGCATAAAAAATCGTCATATTACAACATACGCTGAAACATTTTTACTCGAGCATTATATTTTAATATACAAGTGATCGGTGTTGAAATTAATTCGAAAATAGAACAATGGCAGCAATCACTCTTCCAAATTCAAATAATTGTGAAAATTAACAAAAACGATTTTTTTATTCTGCGTTATTGTAAAGAAGCATGTCATAACAATTTAACCCGAAAAAAATTTATGTACAGTCAAACTTGTGTTTTAAGCAACCTCCAAACAAAGACCACCCTGTAGATTAAGGTCTTTCGTTGAAAAACAGTCACTGATTATTTAGATCAAATTGACCTCCGAAAAAAGCTATCTGTGAATAAAGGTCATATTTTGTGTTTCCCAAGGATGGCCTTTGCTCACAGGTTTTTCTGTACTTATTAGTTCTAGAAAAAGACTTTTTTGTATTTTAAGGTACACTCCAGCTGTTGGTATCTAATGGATTAGCTGTATTTCTTTTGAACGGTACAGGAGGCAGTTCAGATGTAACCATAATTGCTAAAAGTTCATACAGTACTGAAACACATTCAAGCGATTCTTAAAGTAAACGAGTATGTTTTGCTACCGCCAAGCAATGTTGGCTTTCCGTCTTGTAATGCCGTACTGTACATCAGTCCCATCTTTCTCCAGGCTAAAATCCACTGATGCATTTGTAACCTGATCCCATTTCACCTTCGTGCCATCTGCTGGAATGTTCAAATACACGATTACTATTTACAATATGGACATTCATTCCATAAAACTCATTCGGTCGATGTAAAATTGAGAGGTAGTGCAGTTGTTGAAGATAGATTTTTTTTTGTGTTTTTTTTCCGCTAATACGTCACCGTGAATGTATTAAGGTATAGACATGCATGCAGTAGTGACGATTTCACAACCCTAAAAGTTGTACGGATTTTATTTTCATGTTGAGTAATTTTAATCCACGAAATTAGTTCGATGTTAATTCCTCGGTTCACAATCAGCGAATAATCTTGTCCCCCATAAGACAACATATAAACATGTTGGTTTGTTAATGAACATGTATACAGTGCAAGCTCCCCAGAGCGGCCCTCTCTGGAGCAACAACCTCCCTTCGACAACAGCATGATTTTCCCATTGTACTATTTATCTATTATTTAAACATCTCGAGAGCCACAACCTCTCAACAACAACATAATTTTGTTCCTCCCAAAGGGTTTGGCACTGTACAGCCTAAGTTGTACAAGCTATGGTCTTTTATTTTATCTATTTGTATCTTATTGTTGTTTTTAAACACTGTTCAGACGAGCCGAGGTCGCGCAGCTGTTGATTCTTTGATGTAAAACAGAGGAAATTCAGGTTTTGAACTTTCAAGCCTTCCAGTGCTGATTTGAGGAGACGCATAAAACTTGTACAACAGTGAAGTCCACGATATACCTACATTAACTGTTTTGTTTTCTTGTGACTTATTGTCACTGGGGTTTAACGTCATTTTTCAACAATTTTTCAGTTCAGTTATATACGGACACCGGTTCATCCAACTAGTTTTCCTAGACGGTATTCTGAGCAGTACTAACTTACCCTTCCACAAAGAGCCGGCAACATCTCCACATATGGAGGAAAATCGACAATTTTGTCTTGCATTAACTACGTAATACAATATTACAACACAATATTTGTAAACACATTGACTAAATATATATTTTATGTAATAACTTTCTATTCACTTACTTTGATAGGCAGAAAGAAATGGTTCTCCATGTATACACAGAACGTAGATGTAAAATTCTTTGTACTTGACGTACTTGTATTCCTTTAAATTCTCTCGATCCTCACCAAAACACAAATATCCGCCGTTATTCACGAACAGGATACGTGTGGTAGTTCCAGATCCCAAACCTGTCTCTATTTCATACACCGCTTCCTGAAATAGGCAGAATTACTTGAAATAGGTGCATTAGAAGTCATGCAAATATATACTTATAGAACATTCACTGGTGTTTAATGTCGCTCCAAAAGCCAAAGTCATTTGGCGACATTTTTAGCCTTAACAGTGGAGGAAGACCTCAGGCATTCACCCGGGTAGAAGTACCGAACTTCCGTAAACTGGGTCTACAGCTTCCTCAAAAGTGGAATTTGGTCCCGTCTGGGCTTCGAACTCACAGCGGTGGGAGGCTTGTGGTTAATAGTCTGAGATCATACCACAGAGAGCACTCCTTGGATGTTTACGAGGTGGTTTTGATATTTTAGTTTTTAATAATGTCATATCGTTAATTGATTAACTAAAACATAAATAATTATAATGATTACATCAATACACAAACAACTAACCTTTGTACAGTCAATTTTCCCCGATGGATCATTGTTGATAATACCGATTCTAAGCACCCCCGCACCGTGTATTCTGAACTCAATTGAATTCTTTTTGTCTGATAGAGGAATCTTCTTTGAAGACACAACAATGTTTTGTGATATATTCAACTGTTCAGGTATCCAAATTACACTGCTACCAATTTCAACCTTTTCGCCCACTCCTTCACACTCCACGTCTTAAATATAAAAAGATTATTAAGCCTCCTTAATGAGAAATTATACAAACTTTCAATAACTGGTCAGCTATTAATTATCTCAGAATGATAAACATTCAATAATATGTGAGTTGTTTGCGTACATGTCACCCCGGACCTATACTAAGGTCGTTTCGAATTGTTTGTCTTACATAGAGCTATAATAATACCATGGATACTTTACTGACTGACTGAGAGCATTTTTTCACTTGGTTTAGTGCCGTTTTTAATACTTTACAGTTATATACGGCGGCCGGTTCATCCTGCCAGTTTTCCTAAACTGTATTCTGAGCAGTGCTATCTTACCTTCCACAAACAGCCGGCAACTTCTCTAAATATGGAGGAATATCGACATTTTTCCAAATTTGCCAAATTTCATAGGAGGGTATGACCGGCCGCGACCAGGATTCGAACCCGGA
Organism: Lutraria rhynchaena; assembly: GCA_008271625.1. Lineage (NCBI taxonomy): Eukaryota > Metazoa > Mollusca > Bivalvia > Venerida > Mactridae > Lutraria > Lutraria rhynchaena. Next base: position 86,016 of record VIBL01000263.1, read on the forward strand.
TTGCCGGCTTACAAGTCCAGCGCACTAACCATTGGACCACAAACTGAGATTAGTAACATATATAACTTTTCAATGCGTCTGAGATCAACAACATGCAAAGTTTTATAGTATGACTGAGATCAATAGCATATAAAGTTTTATAGTATGACTGAGATCAATAGCATATAAAGTTTTTGTAGTATGACTGAGATCAATAGCATATAAAGTTTTATAGTATGACTGAGATCAATAGCATGTAAAGTTTTACAATGTGATTAAGATCAACAAGGTGCATAGTTTTATTCTGTGACTGATGTCAATGGTGTGTATAGTTTTACTTGATAACTTGAGCCCACAACTTGTATGATTCTCTTTACGATCTTGGATTGAAAAATATATATATATTACTGCAAAGAATACTTAGTCATCATAAATGGTGATTTAATTAGCTGAACTGATAACTGAACACTCGAAGGCCATTATCAAACTTTTTGCTTATAAATATTCGCTTTCTGCCGTACTTCAACGTACAACTAAAATACATTTCTATAAGTGTTATCAGCACTCAATCAGCCTTTTGTAAATGATTTATCGGACTGTTCATACCTAGTTAAAAAGCATTTTGCAAATTAGGATACGGGAACATAGTATACTCGTATTTTATTACCGTGATGGTGAATAAGTTTTGACTGTGTATGCATCCGTCTTTCGAGACCACTTTAATTTTCAAATATTACGGTAAAACATCTGAAATCCGGACTCCCCGAAAACTGGACTTCCTGGAAACCGGAATTCTCTGAAAATCGGATGATCTTTCAAGTCCCATTTTTTACAATCAATCGTCCTCTGAAAACCTTAAAACTTTTGATCCAGTCCGGAAGGGGTCCAGTTTTCAAGGGTCATACTGTACCTACTAGGTATATTTAGAGTCATCATTTTTGTGTAATTGCTGTGGAATAATTGTGAATAAATCTCCTTGAAGTTTGTCACTAGCAGATTTTATATAAATTTGGCTCCTTGGTGAATTGACTATACTTCACAAAGTTTTATTTTGTACAAATAAAAATGACATCATAAAAACATAGCATTTAGATATTTTTTAACTGATGATGTAAGAAAATTGATTACTTGATAAGTTGTCGAACTTCCAAAACCTCATTTTGTTATAAACAAAAGATGACATCATAAAATCATATGTGACATTCTTGTTTTCAACAACCCTGGTGATGCTCATTGCCTAGGCTCGCATCATATTATCTATTTAATTCGTTCAATATATTCAACATTCATTAATAATCTCACTTAATATTTTTATTGCACCATTTTTACTTATAAGGAGTGGTACAGTAAGTTTTGAGCATATATAATACATATGCTAAAATTATAACAAATATAGGTAAGAATATGATTCCTAGAAAAATATATCCCGTCTTCCCCAAAATACTACGTTCCCTAAAATCCCTCAAACCCCACTCATGCCATAAAATCATACAAAATAGAGAACAAACCACATCCCACGATTACATTGATCGTCCGTATCAAAGCTATATGGAGTTTAAACTGATATTGAGGGACCAACCCGACACTTTCTCCGCGATGAAACCAAAAAAGGAATAGAAACACACAAACACATAATACACAGATAACAAGATAAAATACATTAAATTCAACAGCAAACATATGTAACAAGCTAAATGCACCGGTTAAAGTTATTAAACATATATAAACTGAAAACGCGATGATATACACTGTATATCGGAGTGGTTTTATAGCCGTTTTCTACGCTTGTATCAGACTAATCAGTATGCAATAAATTACTGACTTCATAATACATATACCATACTCATAGTTTAGTCATGTATATGATTGGTCGATTTATTGATGTGTAAACTCATTGTTTGCCGATTTATGGTCATTTTAGGTCTTCAAACAAGAATATTTAAGCAAAATACTAAACTTATTGTCGTATTATGTCATTATGACGTGTCCATAATCCAACCAGTTACGCCATGATTTATTATTTTTATAATACAATACTCAAGCTGAACCAATATCTACATGTTAGGAAATCAAGACGAGTCTTTAAAAAAAGATAAGCGCCGAATGTATTAAATGCAATTCTGATATGAAAAATAAACTATAAATGTCGCACTTACCGTTAAATGTCACAACCGCCATTAAATGTTGCGAAATCTTCTAATATTAAATGTCACAATTTTAACGTTAAATGTCGCATTTTTCTGCCGCTGAATGTCGCAAGCCTACCGTTAATTTCTCAATGTGTGTTTTCGTGTGAGGTTATTATTTCAATCAGTGGGTAAATATTGGTATTTTGTCTCCAAATGGGATCATATAGTTTGAATAGTGAGGGCCTACCCATCAGGCTGCTGGTGATGGAATATGCTCTTACATTAAGTTATTGATACGTAAGTCTTTCTTTGGAGTGATCTTGTTTGAAATCTAAATCATTAATACTTTCTGGCACATTCTATTTTTCTGTGTCACATATATTCACAAGCTGCAAAATGTTGGAGAAGCTTTAAAGTTAGCCGAACTGCAAATCCCAAATTTGGTGCGTGCCGAGAAATCTGAGATTGCGACCAGAATGGCCGTCATTTTGACTTCTAATAAGCAGATTTAAACTTTGATACAGAAGGAACATAAAAGAGCATGTTTATATTTGAAACACATTTGTCATAGGTTTTTAATGTTATCACAAGTCGGGCCAATATCTTGATTCCGACTTGTTATATAGTAATGAAACTTGACAAGAATATCTTTATCATATCCCGTTTATTAGTAACATAGTGATAAAAGTCACCTAAAATTGCATACCGTCAGAGTCATACTGGGTGTGGTTTGTAAGATTTCATTGAAACTTTGCAGGAATAACGTTCATGAATAACGGGAATATATAATCACTGTCAAACCCTCATAGTCAGAGTCGTGGACAATTGTTAAACAAGTCGATTCAACAAAGGATAGGTTACACTGAGATCAAGATCAAGGCCGCCTTAAGTCTGTTAAAAACTTGTTTCTGTGGAACACTAGGCAACACTATTCGAAGACTGCTTTTGTTCTCATACTGTCAAATATATACAGGCATTATTTCAAAGAAACAGGAAGAAAAAAGGTATATATTACAAAGTCTGATTTAAAAAGTCTTGTCATTCTTTATTAGAAATTTGAATGTTGATGCTTGCTTATTCTCCATTGCTTACGTAGGTGAAAATGTTGATGCTGAAATATAATTGAAATACAACATGAAACAGTCATACAATGTCATCGATTTAAGATTTTATACCCATAATGTCTAGAATTTTGGAAGCTTTATATTTTATAGGATACACAATGTCAATTCTGTGGTCGATATTTTGTCCCTTTTAATTTGCATTGAAGTCTACGGGAGCATATTCCTTCCTTTGTTTTTATGTGACTTATTGTCACTGGGGTTTAACGATGTTTTTCATTGATTTTTCAGTTATATACGGCTACCGGTTCACCTAACCAGTTTTCTTGGACTGTATACTAACCAGTACTAACATACCTTTTCACAAGGAGCCGGCAACTTCTCTATATATGGAGGAAAATCGACATTTTTGTCAAATATTCATAGTAGGGTATGACCTACCGCGATCGGAATTCGAACCCGGATCTCTGGGTTACAAGTCCAGCGCACTAACCACTGGACAACAGCTGCGGTCTTCTATGGGATCAGGCAATCTTTTGAAGATTAAAAAAGAAAGATTCATTTCAATGAAAACTCACGTTAAAACATACAAAACACTCTACCAATCTAATGTAATAAAGAAAAATGGTCGTAGTGCAATATCTTCAGAACTTAATATTTTTCTATTTTCCAACAAGTGCAATCACTCTTACAACATGTAAGTAAAATACATTCAAGTATCCACGGAAACTATCAAAGTTATTACGATAATTCGGAAATAATATTTTCATAATATTACAATTTTTGAGTACCATTGAGCAGATACGTAAAATATGTATCAGTATCCCCTCACCACTATGAGTTTGAATCCCACCCAGGATAAAAATTCCCGTGTAAGTAAGCTGTCCAGCTAGCTTATGGAAAATTGATGGTTCACCCAGGTCTTCCTCCACTGTCCAAGCTGGAATTCTCCAAATAACACTGGCTGTTGATGCGACATTAAGCCCCAGTGTATTTATGTGTCAGTATCAGATCAAATTCTATCAATATATTAATTTCCATAATTTATGATCAAGTCATGTAATGTGTATTTTATTACTTGCTTGTCATGAAAAATAAATAAAGTGTAAGTAATGTGTTTATTTGTTTTGTCTTCAGTGTTTTATTATACAAAAGTTGGTCCTTAGGAAATGATTTTAAAGATTTATTTCGATACATTTCGTGCAGGCGATGATAAAACTATTCAATAGTAGGAAACTCCACTTATAAACAAATTATAACACTTAGTAGAAAGATAAAACTGCATGTTTATATGCATGCAAAAGTACTTGTAATTAAAACATATATAAAACAATATACTTTAAGGAAATATTTTACTCATTTACAAATACTCCCCCAACGATTAATAAAATTATGATCCCACCAGCTACTTTGAGTTTCCCTGAAAATACGCATTGCGACATGTAAGCGATATACGTTAGAATTGTGACATTTAACGGCAGAAGATTTTGCGACATTTAGCAGCGGTTGCGACATTTAACGGTAAATGCGACATTTAACAGTGCCACGTTGACCTACAATTGCTCGTAAAATGTGGTCGTTGGTTACGATATCACAACAGAACTTTATTGTACATACATCATCAACTTCAATATCACACCCGTAATAACAACGTAATCTTTTTTACAGATAGTTCTTGCTATACATTAATGTTATAGTTAATAACAAAAGTAAGTGTTGTAACTATTTGCTCGCAATGATATTTTTCGCGTTTACATTTGCTGACAATTTTACAGGTGAAATAATTTGTTCCAATGTTAAACAGTTCGTAGAGTATCGATATATCTCTACACGGTTAAGTATTTTAAATAATATGTGGAATTGTTAATTACGAACGTTTTAAAAACTTATGTAATGTATCGTATTGTTCGTAAACTTTAACAATGCCAAATAATATGTTGAAACAGCGTATACGCTGAACGTATATAACGAGTTTCAAATTTTTAGTTAGTTTATATTAGTTTACACTAATTTATTTCAACTCAATTGTGCAACAAGCAATTTTACTTATGCTAATCACGCTCGAGTCCACTTCCTGGACACTACACCAGTACTGTGTCCGAAAAATAGGATTGTGTAGTTCATGAACGAAACCCCTCGAAGCCGAGATTCGAACTCAAGGCCTTCGGATCTAGCTGTAGACCACAATTCCTACCCAAATTCTTTGTTGTATCGAAGTTTTAATGTCGCAGTGGTTTACACATTAATTGATTATTGCTTTTAAGAACATTCATTTGTTCCTCCGAACACCATTTTATTAGTCAAATAAAATGGATACATAAACAAATCATCACATACATAGTGGATTAACATATTTGTATCGAATATATGTACTGAAGTCAATAATAAATACCATATTTACGTACCTTGTCTCACATCGGACGACCTCGAGACCCCGCTTCCCATCTTCTTCTGTTCTACTGTGTACCTCCAAACCAGCCCTTAAGTCCTGATCATTTTACAATTATCAGAATAATTAAGACGATCGGTAAATATCTTCACTGAACGGCACATAAAACTAAAGTATTTATGGGTGATTTTATACATTCTTTACATGGAATAAACCCGGAAGTTTAATTGTGTAAAATCTTATTTGTTCATTAATCGATTTAAAGAATACTGTATAACATTTGTGCATACAGGTGTACTTATTGGCGATATAAGTGTTTAATATATTACACAGTCAAAAGTCACAAATGTTAAAAACAATGCATGGGTATCAAGGTTATGAACATTGGCTAATAGAACTGGATTTTATGACTCACGCCATTCATGTATAGTTTCTACTTCGACTTCGATAACTTGAATAATTCTTTAAAAAATAGTTTTAAGACAAAGGCGTAATATCAATAAGTCATAATTATAATGTGTAATGCATCGTGATTTGTTTGCAATATCAATAAGTCATAATTATAATGTGTAATGCATCATGATTTGTTTGTAATATCAATAAGTCATAATTATAATGTGTAATGCATCATGATTTGTTTGTAATATCAATAAGTCATAATTATAATGTGTAATGCATCGTGATTTGTTTGTAATATCAATAAGTCATAATTATAATGTGTAATGCATCATGATTTGTTTGTAATATCAATGAGTCATAATCATAATGTGTAATGCATCATGATTTGTTCGCAAAGTGTCATACACCATTGATATGTAACACACCAAATATAAAATCAAGCCATTTAATCTATTAAATACACTGTTGAACTTCTGCTATAACTCATAATTGTAGCTATATATTTATTATGTGTACAATCATTCAAAATATCAGCATGTCCAAATACGATCATTAGCATAAAATATTAGAGGCTAGCAATATTACACAATGCATTAAATCACAAATACAAGTTATGATAAAAACCATGATTGACATCAAAATCTTTCCATTCGTCGGTTTTATTCATTAAACAATTTGTAAACAAACTAACCTAATTTAAAATTTAAACTCACATTGCCGTATAAGTTTATTACCTATGAAACACTAATAAACAGAGTGATTTTCTTCAATTAACTGTGTACATCATTATAACAATCATTCTTAATGTTTAAAGATAAATTTCTGTATCATTTAAGATTTAAAGAGAATTTATCAAGATTACAACAAAAATCTGGATAAACTGTTGGTCAACTTTATTGATGTTTTTTTCTACCCAAGCGTTAAATACTCACCGGCTTTACTTCATCATGGCATATACCGTACATAAACCACGGTTCGAGGTTATAAAACTTGAGGTTGGTCTCCGAGCTCAAATCTCACATTTTGTCTTTTAGTGTTCACAGTTTATTATGATCAGACAACATTTTATCGGTACATTATTGTGAAAGCTTAATTGACATGATATAATATTGAAAAATTAATGATTTCTATTTTTTGATCCACAATACTTTGCACGAAATTTGAACTTGGAGACTGTTCTCAAGTTTATTACCTCGAGGCCAGGGATCGTTTCATAGACATATCTTTGCTAAGATATTCAATTTCAAAAATTGCTATCTCTTATTTTTAAAAAATGAGCGTGTTTTACCATATTAATTGTTTTGGGGATATACCGTCCGCTGTTAAAAGTAAATGTAAGAAATGTTTATCATTAGTATAAGTTATAATTTTGAAATCTGCTGTTTTCCTAATACATGTCTATGAAACGGGCCCCAAAAAGTTTCCTTTAAAACCTACGCTTCATTGTGTCCTATCAGCTGAGATAAATTTATGACATACAGTTAAACCTTACATTGCGACCCACTTCAATATTACGACGACCTTGTCGTAACGACCATTTACTTTCGGACCGGTTTCTAATAACCCCACAATTCAACTTTGAGACCACGTCATTATTATGACCGATTTTTCGGACCCTAAGGTAGTCACATTTTTGAAGTTTTACTGTATATATGGTAACATTCTAAATGTAAAGATTAATTTTGAAGCCTTATGTACACACATCTATGATTCAAAAGCCAGCGAAAGAATCGAAAGAGGTAACACTTCTCCAGTTACCCGTATAATACAACATTTACCTATTTCTCAACACCAAAATCAACACGAACTAGATCGTACAATGAAAAATATGATTGAATAAGAATCAAGCATGATTTAACGTATACAAAATCAATACTTGTTCTTGTTCTCTGTAAAAATCAACTTAAACTAAATAAGATATGTATGCTCAAGTTGTGACAGTTTTAACAATTAAAGTCTAATATATTGTTTGAGGACATGGACTAGATTATAAATACATATTTCGCATTTAGTTTTAGATAGATCGATATACTTCGATTGTGGTTATTTATTATTGATTTGTTTTATTATTGATTTCAAGTGCATTATCAACTCTGTGAATAGTATATCGGAAAACATTTAACTGTGGTAATTATTTATAGATATGTAAGTGTAGACCTGAGAGCTGTTGTAGTGTAACAATATATATTTTATCGTACCGAAGGAAAGTATGGTTCATAAATCTATTGATTCACTGTGCCAAATATCTATTTTACTGAATACATTGAAGTGAGTTCACAATAAATGTGGGTTTTTTGTAAAAAATGTACGACCGTCCGGCGTGTGAAAGATGTAGGTTTCTTTAACTTGATACTTTTACACCTGGACTTCATTTCCGCTAACGAAAACCATTCTAATCCTCATCGCGTCGGGGCCATAACTGAGGTAAAGAAATAATTATTCCCCATGTTGTGTTATATGATCTTAAGTCTTTGTACTTAAATCAATACTTGTCGTTCTCGTACTTATATATCTCTTTTAAATGATCAAAACTTCTTAAAACTTGCCTTTTTGTTCAATGTTTAAGAATAGATACTTTCTACGGACGGACGGATGAATGGATGGAAGATATAACTAATTAAATATTTATTGTATGACATTAAATGGACAATACCGTAAAGAAATAAGTAAAGGTAATAAAGTAGGTCTATGTCCTGCCCTTATATGACAATGGAAAAAAAATATTAATGATATTGTTGTGGCCCTTTTTCCATTGTGGCCCTTTTTCCATTGTGGCTCTTTTTGCGTTGAGGTCCTATACATTTGTATTTAATTGTGGTGCTTTTTCCATTTTGACCCTTTTTCCGTTGTGCTCCTTTATCCATACCGGGGAAGATATTATCATTTACGAACTGAGTGCTTATACCCAATGCACTGAATAATTCTTTGCAGTTGACTGTTTGTATTTCGTGCTGTTTACGCAAACTTATGATAAATGAAATATGATAAATGTTGGTATTTAACTCTCCATCAGATAATTATTTGTGGTTGTTGAGAGAGATTAAACTGATGCGAAGAGGGTAAAATTATCATCTACCCCGCGGACATGTTCATTCATTTAGGACGAGACAATTGACGTTTTTATCTCCTGAAATATGTCATATGGGATTAATAACTGCATGATCTAAAATAATGTTTATTTCTGGTCGAAATCAACATCATGTTTTGTCAAAATTAGGCTTTTTTTATCATGTAGCGCGATATAAATACGCTAACATTCATGGCGTTCTCTCGTACAGGAACCAGAGATCATTTGAATCACACAAACGACTTTGTAATGTTTTCATACACATACTTAGATACGTGTGATAAGATCAGAATTCAATGATTTTGAATTTCTGTCGATCCTTATTGTTGACAAGAAAACGTATTCTGCGAGAGACGGCCAGTCTGATATACCCATTAACTCTTTCAAATACGCTAATAATGTATGACCGGATTTGTTCCCCTTCGTCTATAGTTGATTTGCAGTTGGTGAAGGGCATTATCAGGACAGAATTTTGGCAATGTTTTGGCTCATGCATTCAGTCGAACTCTTACCCTGCTCAACAGCGTGACTTCGGGGTTATCTCGTGGGTAAAACGCAACGGAATCGTATAAAAAATATAAACGTACTATAGATCCTCCAGACTGCCTCCAATCACATTCAGTGGTGTTTTAATATCAAGAAATACTGAAATACTGATTCACTCTATGTCACTGATGAGTCGACGAATGCTTTGCTGGATATACCCCCGTGTTTCAAAACGGTTTCAGAGGTGAATAAAGACAATATGGCGGTCTTCTAATGAGACGTCACTCTTCTGCTTCCTGAACATACAACATCATGGACAGTGCCGATTTGTTGGTATCTTCTAACTAATGATAAAGCCTTAAAAAAGCTTGTTTCCGGTTACCCAACCGACCCATCTTTTACCTGCCCACTCATAAGTTTTTATGACATCCAAATCTTAGTGCTATATTGTAATTTTCACAACTGTATTGCCGATATATGTAAAAAAACCTACCTACCACCCATATATTTGGGGGCATATAACCGGAAACAATTTTTAATTTGTTCAGGCCTGAAAAATTAATCACAATACATTCAGCTCGCAGTATGACAATCAATTAATTACCATATAGACAGCTTTCTGGTGCTTTTACTTTTATTCTAACTTGAAGAAATGACATAATCTTAATTCTTTGTTAACACATTTAGATTCAAAACCCGACAATGAGGAAGCTCGATAATATAGTCATCCAATAATTAGTACAAAATAGTCATTTTTAGTGATTACGTTTTAGTAACACGTTTATAATACGGAATACGGCGGCTACTTAGTAATATTGTAATATTAACATAACCACATAATCAAAATTCCTTTTTGAAGAACATTGTATATTCACCATTCCAACATGAAAATGAGATATTATCATTTTTTCCTTAAGATGTTTGCAATAATATGGAAGGTTAATGTATAACATTTTAATTATATTGAAATATATTAAGTCAAATTTCAAACATTGAACATATAAAACTCGAATGACTTAATGATTTTAGTTTTATGATACTTACAATTGATCAAAACAAAGAAATCTAGTGTTAAAAGTAAAATTTTAATGTTGAATGAATGTATCTCATGATGTTATATCTCATACAGACATGTTTAATTTATCCAACCGTTTGGCTTTGCATCTGTTTCATAAATTCGTCCACGCCGGCTGGAAAATAAGAATTGTATTACAGTGTAAAGAAACATCTAGTATATCTGAATATACATGCGAGCCGCGACCGCGGTCCAAAGGTTAGTGCGCTAGACTTGTTACCCGGCGATTCAGGTTCAAGTCCCAGCCGCGGCAGGTCATATCCTTCTATGAAAATTTGACGATTTTCCTCCATTCGTGGAGAAGTTGCCGGCTGCTTGTGGAAGAGTTAGCCCTGGTCAGAATACAGTCCAGAAACACTGGTAAGGTGAACTGGCCGCCTTATATAACTGAAAAATTGTCAAAACGGCGTTAACCCCAGTGAAAAAAGCTGTCGAGACAACCATGTATTAGTAACCTATACATGAACGTTCGGCGGCAAAAAAAGCAGTTGAATCACTAAAAGTCAAATACCTCAAGAAAATCGAATAGGGCGGCTTCAACAGGGAGTGTCAATCGTGTAGAATTATTCCGGGAGATGAAATAAAGTGCTGCTAAAACCAATATTTTGTATATAGTACCGTTCATAAAACCCTCGTAATTTTGATAATATTATTCAATACTCCCGCCGTCGCATTTTGAACAAAACACGCAAGTGTCTTAACTCTCTACAGGAGATTAAACCGCGGAAACCTTCGGATATAGAGACACACACGTTATCCAAAACATTACGCTGAGAAATAAAACTATCGCCCCCTATGTTTTCAGTCCTGGCGAGACGGGTCTCACACATCTTGCCTGAATATCGCAATACGTCAACAAGTTGTGACACCTATTATATTACGTACGTGAGTGTAAAATACTTACCCTGAGAGAAGAATGTCGAAGGATTGTAACCTGTTCCGGATTCTGTAATTATATAGATAAACATAATGCAGTCAAACCTGTGAACAATGGCCACCCTTGGGAAAGGCAAAATGTGGTCTTTATTGACAGGTAGCCTTTATTGCAGTTTTTCAAAGAATGGCCTTCACTCACAAGGTGACCTTTATTCGGAGGTGGTTGCAAACACATGTTCGCCTGTATAGTATAAAACTAGAGGAAATGCAGTTTATGACATTTAAAACACGTTTTCGTGTGTCATATATCATAAGTTTTAATCAAGTTTCGATATTGAGAATGCTGTATAAAAGGCTTCATGAGGAATTTGATTTTATCCAATTATTTTTCAATCGCCCTTCCAGATACTTGACGTTGTTTGTGACGTTGGTAGTGTTTTATTTGTATGTACACATTATACATGACAAGATATTTGTGTGTACTTATGAGTATTCTACCATTTCCTCGCACCAAAAATAACCGTCTTATATAGTTTTATGATATTTAAATGTTGAAATTGTAGACAAATGAATCGGATACGATATGTAAAATCAAATTATCTGGAAGAAACATTTTGTCCTTTACTTCGACTTCTACATCAAAATCAACATCCATGTTCTCTTCCGAGCTATCCGTAAACGTAAATGCATGTATATTAATACTTACGCCCAATCGGAATTCCCTGCATATTGAACTGGAACTGACCCTGCGTTTGTCCATTTTGTGTATTGAAACCACCTGACATCGATCCGACATTTCCAAAGTTCATACTTCCTGTCATTCCACCGCTAGTGCCTCCATTTCCGTCTGTCTGAAAATTACCATTTACTTGCCCGGTACCAAAATTTGCCATGTTAAATGAGCCAGATCCACTTCCTGATACTTGCCCTGCGCCATCGACCCCTATATTTCCAGTAAATGACCCAAAACCGGTGTTAATTGTACCGGATACACTGCCCCCAACTTGTCCATTCTGTGTACCAAATGAACCGGAAACTTGAGAGCCGTCAGGACCATTTATTGTTCCAGTGCCAGAGCCACTGAACTGGCCATTTGAATTAACATTAAAATTTCCATTGAATGTATTACCATTTTCTGCTGCCACTGACGCACTCCCTCCGCCACTTACTTGCCCATTCGGATTAACTTGAACATTTCCGTTAAAAGTTGACCCACTTGGACCATTTATTGTGCCACTCGCTCCTCCGCTCACCTGACCATTCTGATTTAACTGCATATTCCCGTTAAAATTACCAAAACCGGTATTGAAATTTCCATTGACTCCGCCATTCATTTGACCATTTTGACCCACATTGTAATAACCTCCAATAGTGCTCCCATTGCCAGTGCTTACGAGAGCACTACCACCACCACTGATTTGCCCATTCGGATTAACTTGAACATTTCCGTTGAATGTTGAACCACCGGGACCGTTTATTGTGCCACTTGCACCGCCGCTTACTTGTCCATTGGGATTAATTTGAAGATTACCATTTAAACCGTTTCCATTGGGCGTTTGCACAGAGCCACTACCACTAAATTGCCCATTGTTATCTACCTGCAACTGACCATTCATCTGTGAACCACTAGGACGAATCAAATAACCTGTAGCACCGCCGCTCACTTGACCGTTAGCGTCAACTTGTACATTTCCGTTAACGTTTGAACCATCTGTTCCAGTATAGGTCCCTGACACTCCGCCACTCCGTTGGCCATTTGAGTCAACTTGTAAGTTTCCATTTATGTTCACAGGACCCGCATTCACAGTGGTGTTTGCTTTTAGACCATTTTGATCAATGCCAACATTTCCAAGTGGTGAATTTACTTGTGTATTGACATTGTCAAGAAATAAACGTTTTGATAGATCCTCTACAATGAAATATCTATGTGATAGACACGTTATAACATTGTGTTTGTAATATAAATTAGTAAATAATTGTATCAAAAGTACTCGAACAAGGGGACAATATGGAACCCACATTAAAGCCGATGTTTTGTAATCTATTTAAAATAGATGTACACGGCAGGGCTGATATAAATAGAACAGAAATTTTATGTAAATGCATGGAATATAAAATAGTTAGAGAGTTATGGTTCTTGTACATTGCACTTGTCTTCATTGAGGTTTATCAACATATGAAGTTTCATGTTGATACTTGCAATAGTTGATAATTGCATTTTTTTTTCGTTGAAAAATCTGACTAAAAATGAATGATTTAAATTAAAGAACAATATAAAAGATAGTAAAAAGCTAATGCCGTTTCAACAATTTATGGTAAGTAATTAATTCACGCCCGAAGAAAATTCTGTACTTTTGGACATTTCGGTTTTATGGAAGATCGTAGCAAACATCAAAATCTTACCGAAGCATCGACTTTCAGCTTGGATGTCCAGATATTCTAAGGGCAAAGACTGAATCTGCAAAACGTCATGTTGTCAAATTTAATATTGTCGACATATTTACGGCTATTAGTATGTATTAGTGTTCATTTATGGGAATTACTAGTAGTATGGATTCGCATTTGTATGGTGCTAGCATTTAAGTTCCAAGTATCAGCTTATAAGGATACCACAATACCAGATAAAATAACGTTCAAGTTTCAGATTGGGCGAAAATGTCGCAAAATGTTCACAAATGTACCCGCATTGTTTATAATAGCTTCAAAAGGAAAACACCAATTGCTCAGTTCAAAAAGTTGAACATATTGACATATTACATCATATTCCTCCAAAATTCACAAATCCCATGAAACGTCAATGTTTGATACTTACACATTCATAGTCATCATCCACGATTACAAACTTTCCACCTTCAATAAATCCAGAAACCTTCTCACATGCACCAGCTTATGTAAATAAACAATTATCAATACATAAGAATGTCGCTCTGGCCAGAATAAAATAGACGTGTTTCTGGTTACCTGTGTGGATACTATTTTCGGCGCCGTCCCTAAAGTTTACAACAACAAAATGCAAAGTAATTAAATATTCGAAATGTACGAAAGATAAGTTTAGAAAAACAAGTTTGGAAAAAAAGTTTTGTGACTTACATGTTTTTTTTTTGGTCAAATAGTCTGAAATACGACTATTTTTCTGGCCTAATTAGTATTTTACATCAGAGTTTGGATTTGGAATTCATAAAATTAATATATCAGCAATACTTGTAAACACGTAAAACGTCATGAAAGCATTGCAAACAGAATGTAGTCCTATAGCAAATGTATAACTGTATGTGATTATAAAACACAATACGAGTTGAATCGGAAATGGAAACGCTAAAAATACGCTCAAGTGTTCAATTCTAATTTATTACTTTAATTATCATGCTTTCTTTAAAAATGGTTATCATTAGGTAGGTAGGCAGGCAATTTTTGTTTACATTCTATGCTTGTACTGTAAACTAAAAGCTTGAAAAAAAACTGTAAAAAATGTAGGGTTGGAGGATTTTGTAGAGTCGGTCGTGTAACTGCAAAGCAACTGTTCTAAGAATGTTCGATGTGCAGTTATTATTATATCCCAACCGCATGTAAACGTATTTATGTGTACTTAAATCAGTCGCATGAGATTTTATATACTTTCGTAATTAATCATTTGAACTTACCGTTACAAAGACACACCGAAAGTTTCGGTGCAAAGCATCGACTGATTCCAAGGATAGAAGGAAGAATGATGAAGTATTTCAGAAGCATTACTCTAAACTGTTTTAAACGAAATTATAGAGCGCCTCTACGAACTAGGACTGTTCCAGGACTGCAAACTGGTGATATACTATGTCATGAAATCGCACAAGTATACCAATAACTTGTTCTAGTAAGATAAGAACATTTCGGCGCTCTATATTTAAACCATAATTTGAGAATTTTCTTTAATATGAATGACCTACATTTGACTTGTCCTCTTTCCAGTATAGATTTAATTAAATCTGTAGCATTCGCCAATCCTCTTTCAGGTGTACAACCGATTTCTATGAGCTAATGAAATGGCAAATACTGTGTGTCGTTCTGCAGTCATATTTTAACACTTTTTCCCCGTTTAATTCATACCACAGCTTGATTATAGAGGAGCTGTCATATTCCAGCAGGCATATTCTTAGCTCTTAGTGTTAACTGTTAGAAATAACATATGATTTTACGTTTAAAATGTGCTGACTTGGCAAAAATGTCTGTCACGGGAGTGTCCAATAAGCGCGATTTCATTAAAGGGTCAGTATCACTGTCATGTTTAACTTCACACATCACATTATTTTACATACAAATAGAAATATATACTCGTGTATAGGGTTACCTAACAAGAACAATACAGGTAGGTATGTAGGTTGAAAAACTTGTCTCCTCTATAAAGAGGATTGGTTAAGTTCTAAGGAATCTTGCAATGTGCCAATATATATTGGCCGTCATATGAAAGTAACCAGTAAGTGATGTTGGTATAAAATAGACAAAGCACAAGTTATTGAGATGAATTTAATTCTGGAAATAGCTGAAACATTTCCTGATATGGTTTATTGTTATCCATTATTGACCATAAAATAGCTGTGTCCCATTAAAATATCAAGGTCAGTAAATGTGGCCAAAATAGAAGAATTTTATGATGGTTACTTTCTTATTACGGCCAGTAATGAAATCAATGAAAAGTTATTTTTGAATATGAATCGTACTTAGATTACTTACGTTATAAGTTATGTCTGTTCATCCTACGTTAAGAATATCGGCTCATTCGTTATGAATCCATGTTTGTAGGTACTGTAGAAATAAAATTCCTCGAAACAAATTTGTAATTCACGTGATTTTGAGGATGAGTGCCATTTTATCATGTGTCCTGTATTTTTTGAGATACGTCAATTGAACATTATTTTTTTTATTTCAGTAGACCGATTATGTTTAAAATTATCGGAATTTATCGATTCCTATGAGATGTGATCGTTACATTGTACAAAATAACTTCTCGGGTGAATAATTTTAACATAATTACTCGTCCTCAATTTCTGATATATACGTGTAATGATACAATTTCTATTCTAAATCATTTATGTAGCTAGTACTAAGTACTCTGCTGACACACCAAATAAAAAAAATATTTTCATTTTGCCAATAAAACAATTCATATTTTATCATCGTAATTATCAACTCGCAACACCAAATTGATCAGAATTACCATACTAAATACATCTTAAAACAATTTGTACAGTAATGACAACGCAGGCTTACTATAAATAACGTTATATTCACGTTCAATTCACAAAAATCGTCGCATGATTGAAACTTCAAATATCATGATGCAGTGACCTTTGCCCCTTAATTTGTTTGTAAGCGGACGTTTCATTGGCTGAATCAAAATGGAGTAGCGAGACGGAAATCTATGACGGAGTCGACGATTTTGTTAATTTTACTTGAGTAGACCATTCCTGGATTATTCTTTTGTGCCGGATACCCACATTGCGCATGTACGCACTAACTTCCTGCAGACACGAGAGACGGATGGCGTGACGCGACAAATGTGCCGCAGATTCGAATATTGGTTGTAGTTGATGACTTCCGGAACTAACCAGTCATTCCCCGTCAGAACAATTTCCTCCACCATACTGGAAGTGCTTGTACTTTTTACGCACTGGTGAAGTATCCTATTCCAGGCTGTCTTTGTAGAAATGTGGCATCGCGTGCGTAACAATCCATATAGTGCGTAAGTTGGTACTTGTATTCTATTCCAGTATTCTATAAATGTCGGGCATGAAGCCAGTTGATGTGTCCTCGTGGTTGATGAAACTGAAGAGTCTATAAGCAAACACTGATTTGGCCAGATATTGACATGGTAAACGACTCAGCTGACCAAACAGTTGAAGTTTCTTATAATCGACATACTTCTCTATTGACTCTAGATTCAAACATGATAATGCAAATGTCCTGGCGAGTTGCTGCATATGTTTGACACAGAACCGATGTGCCCTCTGCAGGTTATACATGTCCCGGCTGGAATATCCAATCCACAGTTCACAGCCATAGAGAGCTCGAGGAAGCACCACCGATGTGTAGATGGTGCGAACTGTGATGGGGCTGACTGTAGACACATTTATGCCACTGCTGAGTATGCTCAGGTACGTTCCTCGCAGTTTCAGACACGCGTCTTGAATGTTGGCATTCGGTGACATCGTCCTCGAGCACTGTATACCCAGACGACAGTAGCTCCCTTCTTCTGCAATTTGTTCCGGTCTTATTCTGAACGTCCGGTGAGTTTCTCCGGTCGGCTTATCATTAAACACAACTACCTTACATTTGGTTGCGTTGTAAAAGTACATCCACTTCCGAGCGTACTCATAGCAGATATTTGCCATGTTGTCCAATCCATGTTTGGAAAATAACATGAGGACCAAGTCATCTGCCACAGTCAGTGTGCCCACGGAACGTCCCTGTAAGCATATGCCATATCCACTTGCTTCCAGCTCCTCAATTAGACGATTGATGTAAAGTAAGTACATGAGTGGTGAGCTCTTGCCACCTTGTCGGGTACCCTGTAAAACCGGGAAGTCATCCGGGAGTAGTCCCTGACATCTAACACGACTTTGAGAGTTAGTGTGTAGAGCTCGGATAGCAATGAGCGTTGTGGAGTCTACATCATAGTCCATCAACTTATAGAAAAGGCCAGAATGCCACACGTGATCAAAGGCTTGTCTGCCGTCCAGAAAACACACATACACTTTAGCAGATTGTTCCATGCTGAAGTACAGACATTCACGTAGAACACATGATGTCATAATACAACCTAGGCCACGCTGAAATCCTTCTTGTTATTCGCTTATCTTCTGTACTATGTTCTCCTGGCACCGATCTAAGACAATCATTTCAAATAACTTCAGCACAACAGACGAAAGCGTAATTGCGCGGTAATTATTAGGATCGACCTTGCTTTTCCGTCCACCTTTGTGCAGTGTGATAATGATGCTTCTTTTCATCTTGTCGGGAATATACCCAGTCCTCAACATACACGTGTACAAATTGGAGAGAAATGGCGAAATATCACGTCCAGCATGAATGAAGTGTTCATACACTATACCGTCGTCATTTCCCTCTTTCGCTTTCGGCAATGTTTGAATTGCTTTGGTCACTATATCTGACGTTACAATAACGTTTTTCCGTCTCCAAAGATTCAAACGTCCTTTGTACTGATTTGTCTAAAAACTGTTCCCAATCCTTGTCAAACTCTGGTGATTCTGAATACAGGTTCTTGAAGTACAAGCGCCACTGTTCTTTCAGCTGCTCCAGGCTTCTGTACAACTCTCCGTTAAACTGTATACCGGCTCCAGCTTTCACTTTCTTGTCTGAATTACGATCTTTTAGGTGTTTCCAGAAATTGACTGTATCCGAAACAGCGTCGCATTCTAATCTATTATCAAATGAGCGTAAGTATAGTTTGATGCATTGTCTATGTCTCCGTCCAAACTCCGCCTTCATGTGTTTGTAGTGTGAGAATTAGTGAGTATCGAAAATATATGAGCAGACAGTTATAAAACGATATGATGATGGACATCTAAGTCAAAAAGGAAAACATAATACCGAGTAGACACGACACACAACTGCATGCTTAAGAAAAAAATAAGTAACTTTCTTCATGAAACAGAAATTGTAAAACATTGAAAATTTGAGCCATCTGAGCGGCTTAAAATGTAACGCAAACACTAAGATATATGAGAGAAAGAAAGAAACAGGATTCCGGCTCATACATTGTGTACAAAAACATACTCACTACCACACATGACGAATAATGAAATCTCTGATATAGTACAATGTTTAGCATACACTTTTCTCCGTATTGAAGGTAAAATGATAAAAAAGACAGTAAAACTAAGGAAACAATGATAAAGGATTGTTTATGATGCAGCTCACATTATCATGACATATCTTTGACAAAACTGTCTTCCGTTACCTGTTAGTACAAAAACGCGTTTTTTCTAGTATCGCATTGTTAATCACTTCAGCTACAATTACTGTTTTATTTCGTTTTATCCGAACCGATCCGTAGTTTTATAGCATACTTTTACAACAAAGAAAGGCTAATCATGTTGTTTCCGTGTTCAAAAATAGTGTACGCTATCGTTTTATATGTTCGGCCATGTTCAGTCTTGTATACATATATACATTTATAAGTTCAGCCTTGTTCTGTCTGGTGTATATATACTAGTATATACATTTATATGTTCAGCCTTGTTCTGTCTGATGTATATATACTAGTGTATGCGAGTACATCTATATGTTCGGCCTTGTTCTGTCTTGTATATATTTTTACTAGTATATACATGTATGTGTTCAGTCATTTCCTGTCTAGTATACTTACTAGTATATACATTTATACGTTCAGCCTTGTTCTGTCTGGTGTATATATACTAGTGTATACATTTATACGTTCAGCCTTGTTCTGTCTGGTGTATATATACTAGTGTATACATTTATATGTTCAACCTTGTTCTGTCTGGTGTATATATACTAGTATATACATTTGTATGTTCAGCCAAATTCCGTCTAGTGTATATATATACTAGTATATACATTTATATGTTCAGCCTTGTTCTGTTTGATGTATATATACTAGTGTATACATTTACATATTCAGCCTTGTTCTGTCTTATATACAAACATTTATATATTTATGTGCTAGGCATTGTTTTGCCTTGATATATGTATATACATACAACAAGTGTTCAGCTTTGTTCTGTTTTGTTCATATGTATTTATGTATTACATTGTTCCGCCTTGATATTGTTTGCATATACCGCATACAGGTTCGTTGAATGTTTTCTATGGTTTGCATCTAGTCGCACCTTATGTAAATTTGTTATACGGTCCGAGCTGTCTGCTTTGTTACAATTTTGTTTACAATTTCTAAAGGTCATAAATCAGCCTTAAATTGTTTTGTAAAAGTTTTTTTTCAATATGTGATCATTTTGCCATCTGGAATAACTGCACTGTGTTTGTACGATATTTGTATTCGTACACTATTTTATATCTTCTGAAAATACCAGACAGTCGTTTATTGTTCACATTTCAATAAATTATGCGTAAGTTTCATTACCTTTTGTCCATAGGTGTTAGGTGATAAACAAAACAAAAACTTATCTCTGAAACACGCTCCTTACTCTGAAAATTTATCGTCCATGCTTTGGTTCTTAGTGAAATGTTTTACAGTATATTTCATTATTTGCGTTCAAGCAGTCTAACACTATTTAAAATAAACCCCATGCACAATTTAAAGCACAGTAAAAGTACAGTACTCCCCCAAAGAAAGGACTCCCAGAAAACCGGATTTCTCTGAAAAGATTTTTCAAGTCCCAATTTTTACTCTTCAATAATCAATAGTTCTCTTAAACCCGGAATTCTCAGAAAGCCGGAATTTTGGCCCAGTCCGGATTGGGTCCGTTTTCAGGGGTTATACTGTAGTTACCTCACTTAGATTTGATAACTGCCACATCCAGATATTTTACTGAGAGACACCTAGTATTACAAACACTAACATACTGATTTTTGAAGTATTATCCGTTCTGTTCCATGGTACGCCAGCCATGAATACGCATGAAAAATGCAAGCAGCTCCGCGAATGCCGTTGTTTCGATGATTAATAAAATCAGTATCGGATGCTACATTGCTCGTCTTGTATTTTTTATTTCGCAAGGAGAGGAGACAGACCAAGCATAAACCAACACCGATCATTCAGTTCTTTCGTATTTTCTCTTTGTCCGAAGTCGACATTTTTACAGAGATTGTTGAAAATCGCAGTCCATAAAATTGTTAGCCGCAGTCGTGGTCCAGTGGTTAGTGTGCTGAACTTGTAACCCGGAGATCCGGGTTCGCGGCAGGTCATACCCTTCTATGAAAATTTGACAGAAATGTCGATTTTCCTCTATATGTGGAAAGTTGCCGGCTCCTTGTGGAAGGGCAGGTTAGTACTTGTTAGTATACTAGTACATTCCAGGAAAACTGGTTGGGCGAACCGGTCGCCGTATAAAACTGAAAAAAATGTTGAAAAACGGCGTTAAACCCCAGTGACAATACATCACATAAAAGCAAAACGAATAAAATTGTTATACACTCATACCCGCTAATGCAAATGACGTCTTATTTTAAAAGAGATGACGTACGATTGATCAAACTAACGTTACAATGGTTCTCTAAGTATAGTTAAATTAGTAGAAGAAAGATTAGCCAGTATGGGGGACCAACTTGCCCAAAAGAGTAACAAGACGTGTCATATAATTATCAAAATGTTCTGAAATAATTGTAGTTTTACTTAGTTTTACTGAAGCCTGGCAGGCTTTTGAAATTTTGGCAGCGAGCCATGAAATCCAAGATGGCGTCCAAAATGGCCGCCTTTTCAGCAATATGGAAAAAAAGAAAATCTGCTGTAAATTAGTTACAAGAGAGGATATACTTTAAACTACATGCAAATAAACATAAGATGTCCTCACTTCATAATGTATTTCAAGATTTTCAGAAGGTCAATCTCAAAGTCATAGACTAGGTCAAAAGGTCAAAATTACCGAAAGAACACCTTATCACCGCTAATTGTTTTCTATTTTTATAACATATTACACAATGGGTAAGAATTATTTATGCTAAAATGAAGCATTGTATTTGTCTGTCATCATAATGAAATAATATTATTCTTTTGTTGTCATAAAAACCAACTTGATGGTTTCGAAAATAGCCTCCATATGTGTAATTAATTACTAAGTTTTTGCAGTTCATTATTTCCAGTGGTACATGTACAGTATTCTACTTTGAAAAATATTAACAATCAGTAGAGAAATACTATTCATTTTATGCTTGGCCTTACTGAAAATCCAAAAGTTATTTTCAGGTCATATCAAAGGTCATATGTTTTAAATTATTTTTTTCTATCAGACCAACTTTTTTAATGATAAGGAAATATTTCATTGCATGATTGCATAATATATGTATAATATTAAGGCAGCTGATTTACTGTATGTTTTAACAATGTTTGATCGAAGTGGTATATAATTGTTGCCATGGATACATGGACGATTGATAGCGCTTACCCTCAGAATTCAAGGGGTGAGCTATTGTGATCAGTCAATTCTCCGCCGTCCGTCGTCCGTTGTTCACACCTTGGTCACAGTTTAGATCGAATCTTCATGAAACCTTTTTAGAATGTTTATCTTAATGACTTCTTGGACAAGCTCGAACTTGGGTCATTTTGGGTCAAAAATTAGGTCAATAGGCCAAATCAACTGGAAATCTTGTTTACACTCAGGAGTTTTGATTGGATCTTCATCAAACCTTGTCAGAATGTTTGTCTTGATGATATCTTAGACAACCTTGAACATGGGTCATCTGGGGTAAATAACTAGTCACCAGGTCAAATCACTGGAAAACCTTGTTAACACTCTTGAGGTCACGATTTTGATTGGATTTTCACCAATTATTTTTAGAATGTTTGTTTCAATGATATCTTGGACAAGTTCGAACATGGGTCATCTGGGGTCAAAAATTACGTCACCGTTCGAAGTCAATGAAAAACCTTTTTAACATTGTATTGGTCGTAGTTTTGATTAGATATTCTTCAAACCTTGTCACAATGTTGTCTAAATAATTAATAATTTCCTGAAGAAAATTCAATATGGGTTATCTTGGGTCAAAAAGTTAATAACTAGGTCACCAGGTCAAATCATTGAAAAACCTTGTAAACACTCTAGAGGTCACAGTTTTGATTGGATATTAGCCAAACCTTGTCAGACAGTTTGTCTTAATAATATCTTGAACATGTTTAACATTGGTTATCTAGAGTAAAAAAATAGGTCATCAGGTCAAATCAGTTGAAATCGGGTGAGCGAAAACGGCCATCATGACCCTCTCGTTTAGCTGTAAATGTATGTATTCATTAGTATTATTCTTCATTAGTTCGGAATTCACTTTATGTATTTCAATTATTTTAAACTGCTTTTTAAAAGCAGTAATAATAATATTAACAAACACAGTTTGCACTACTTTGAAAAGTGTAAAGGTACAAATGAATGAACTAGGTCAGAGTAAATGCCCAGTTTTCTTTGATATGGGTCTGTTAACAAAAGTACTTGAAGTTGAGTGGGCAATGTTAAATATAAAGTTTGGAGGTGTGTTCCCATTGGAAGGGGTTGCATTTTATTAATGTCAGTGTTTGCAGTTTCTATGGTGAGGCTGGTCTGAGGGAAATGTTGTCCAATTCCGAGATATTTGCTGGTAAAACCATCAAACAAATATTGGCTGGCAAAAATTTTGATAGAGGAATTTCTGCATTTTGGTTGTTAAACAGGCTTCTCCTCACAAACTTCAGACAAGGTGTACATCTCACAACATCCTATTTACTGAGAAGTGTTCATTGCCCTCTCAGGTCGGAGACATGCCAGATATATTGTCTTTATTGGAGATCTGTTGAACCATTGTTGAATGAATTTCAGGCAAAAGGTAGGGAAATCTCTCCTACATTTCAGTATCTCATAAGCGTTTCTAAGCCATTTAAGCTGTTCCTGAGTTCTTCTCGTCATGCAGAGTGGGAGGTAAACGAGTATTCAAAGTCCCTCTTCCTACCTTTCCTCTTTGCCAGCAAAAGAAATGTGTATGCGAAGTACATTCACTATATTGTACTCAGTGGGAAAAGTCTAGCAAGTGACTTGAGGGATAGCTTTTCCAATGGTCACTTTATGACAAAGTTATCATAAGATTGTTTCTATTCTGTTTGGTATATTGCTGCCGTGAGGTGACAGAGAACAAGTTTTTGAAATCTAATGATGGTATAAATGGACTCACTCGTCAGGACAATGCACTTTGCCGTTGGTTTTTGGCCAGACCTATCACTGCTATGACTCATGAACCGTTACTACTGAAAGCCTGAACAAACCTCATCAAGAAAAATCTAGTACCACAAGATTCCATCATTCAGACACTATATCATACAGAAAGTTGAGTGATGAAAATGTTAAAACATTGCACATGTTGTTTGGCCAGTCATTTCTTGACACATTTTGTTTACAGGATACACCAAAACGATTGGTTTTGCTATGAGGGTTTCTTTGGAAACTGATGTTAAGGAAAGTATATTGAATTGTTTCAAAATAGGCTCTGGTTGTCTTGAAAAGCTTGTCCTGGAATAGTTTGAAAGAGTACCAGGAAAAAGTTTCTACGATCCAGTACCTCAGGCCAATGTGAAAACGGTCAACCGAAAGCTTATAAGAATTCAAGCAAAAGATTTGCCTATCAATGGAAGAGATCTTGTAAGAGACAAAACTTCAAATTCTGTCCATGAGGTCGGATGCTTGATATGGCAGTGGTACAAATTCTTCAGGGTTGTTTTGTCCCATCCATTTCTGTATACAGTGACATAGCCCAAACATTTTGAAACTTCATTTTATCCAAAAGTAATTCTACCCACGTACAAGTTGTTTTAGACAGCTACATTGAGCAGAATGCTAAATCCAAAACAAGAATGAAAAGAGGTGAGGATAAGTCACCTTAAGTCTAAAAGTTTTTCTTTTACAATCAGACATGACAGTAACAGATCTGAAACAAGCGCTCAGTAGTGTAAACTTTAAGAAGGTGTCATACTTCTTCTTCTTTGGGAATTCCACGTATCTTTTTTGAAGAAAACAGTTCATACTGACATGACGTACATACCAGTTCATGCTATTGTTCAAGCCCTTACCTCAGACCAGACGCACATTATTCTTGTGATTTATTGCATCACTGGCTGTGATACATGTAGCTCATTCTATGGTAAGAGATCTGCTCTTAAACTGATTTGGAACAAAGCATCTTCGTTTCATGATATGGGCTTGTTGGGTGACGTGGCAGATTTGACTAGTCCACCAATTGTTTCATGTATCAATTTTATTGGCGAGTTGCAAGGTCAGGCAAATTGAACTTCTCTGACTTTTGCGGACAGACAAAGTCCTCATAGGTAAACATGTAAAACCTAGGTGATTACCTCCAACAGACGACAGTTGTGTCCTGCACCTCCAGAGATGTCTATTGCAGTTGCTTGTATGAAACAAATGCCCTTCTTCAAAAACCCACAATCACCACTTTAACTGATTATGGGCTAAAGATATAATTGATGCTAATTCAGGTTTAGCAATTCCCCAATTCATGACACAATCCGCAGCAACACCAGAGCTTATGAGTGATCTTGTGTGTGATTGTGTTGCGTTATGTGTATCCAGTTGTTGTTGAACAGTCTTATACGTAAACTTGTAGCTGCAAGGCTAGGGTTAATGGTGCAGAATGAAACAGACATATACAATCCTACCTCATAGAGAAAAAATGTTGTCTCTTAATATAAAGGACAATTTGGTGATAAGAATTAGGTATTTGTATATCAGACCAAACATCTTCAAAAGGGATACATTTATTACTTAGGACAAATGATACATAAACTGTCACAGCATTTGCGAAATTACAGGTTATTATTTCTTTATTTCATTTGTTTTTTTCTACTTGGCTAACCGTGTACATAAAGAATGTATCTCACCAAACATCAGGATAAATAGTTTTACTGCTAATCTCACTTTTTGGGGGATATTGTTGGTAAAGCATTTTTCATTCTGTGAAGCTTTGAACTGACTATAGTTAAGATTGCTACTGTTTGTATAAGAAAGGATAACATACTATATAATATTCATTCGAACAAGGTAATATTTGCCTGTATAGAAACCAGTTACATAAGTCCATGCAATGGATTGTACATTTTTAAGTAAATCTGAGCTTGAATAGCTTTTTTAATTTTCTTTGTCGTTTGATCTAAGAAACTATATCAACCAAAAAATGCATTGTATTCAAATACAGATGATGAATGAGCCAACTATGTGTCAACCTTTCAAAAGACATTGATTATGGTATTTATATGTGAGGGTTAAGAGAAAGTTGCAAGATTGTTGTCCGCTATTTCAACAAGCTTATAATAATTACGACTTTATTTATGGCTTGAATGCACATCACACTGCTTGTTTGACCTTCTATATGACCTTACCATTGAACTTACTTAGAACTTAAAGGTCTTGTAAATCTTTTATGGAAATCGTTGTATCCTTAATAGCGGTCATTTTGCATGTAATCTTGGATTGCACCATGGCAAACAAACAAAATATATCAAAAATGATTATGTTTAATTCTACATATACTAAATGTTTTATGATATATGGTGTTTAAGGAGGAACATATGCTCTTAGTCAAATTTTATTTGAAGTTGTGACCTTAACGTGTGATTTTTTTGGAAAGATTTGGAAATTTGACCTTTTGACTCTGAATAAATGAATTAAACCTTGACAAGAGGTGAAAGTGCAGTGCTTATATCAAACTCACACTCATCCTTACATCATACCACATTTAAAATTACTATGGATTTGTTGCGTTGAATAAAAATTCTCTATTGAAAGTTTTGTTGTAGGTTTATTACAAAGAAAATAGCATTCATAAAGGTATTTTTGGAGGTCATTTCAGAAGCCATTTTGATGACTCCTATAGTATCAAAGCAATTATGTTATTAGTTATGATATCAGGCAATAAGAATGCTTAATTTTAACGTGCATAGTTCTTATCCATTATGTAATTTTCTATGATAACAGAAAACAATCGGCGGTGATTTTTTAGTGAATTTGACCTTTTGACTTTGTGGTTGACCTTCAGAGAATCCTAAAATGCCTTACGAAATTAGTACAACATATGTTTATTTTATTTGCCTGTTGTTTAAAATCTATTCTAACTATATTGCAGCAGATTTTCTATTTTTCTTTCCATATTGCTGAAAAGGCGGCCAACTTGGACGCCATCTTGGATTTCTTGGCTCGCCGCCAAAATTTCGAAAGCCTGCCGGACTTCAGTAAAACTTCAATCCATCCCGAACATTTTGATATATGACACGCCTTGTTACTCTACAGGACCATGTTATTTGTTAACTAGGCCTTTTCTGAAAATTCTTTCTTCCACTAAATATACTGGATGCGTAAACTGTTTTAAAAAACTAATTACATGTGTATATGAAATAAATGAAAACAACCAGCTGTGATTGGCCCATTTCTTAATAATGAACAAATTATGTCACCATGTTAACGACCAAATGAAAACCTACCGACCGACCTACCGACCGACCTAACAACCACCTACCAACCATGGTGATTCCAGTATACGGGGTTATAAACAGTTATGCAGTAAGAATCATTATGAGTAAAAAAACACAATTCTAAGTTTCCAATAACCCAGCAAATCCTTTTTCTCTCGACCCTTGACTATTTTTTATCTCGATTATTTTTTTACTGGCATAGTGTTGTTTTATTTTCATATGAACTATATCTCCGGAATTAAAAAAAAATGGAAAAAAGTTTTGCCGACCTACAGACTCTATAATTTTAGCAGGATGTTGGTGGAACTTTTGTGTTTTTGGCCTTAGATCAATCTACAATATTTCTGAATTTTTTTTTTGAAAAAAATGTTACAATGTTGTGCACAGCGGATATATAAAATGTGAACTTTTGCCAAATCGTATGAATCGACTAAAGAACTCTGCTACAAGTTAAACATTGGCAATATCAGAGTTCTGTTGATAATTACAAGTTTGAAATGTATGAGAAAAACAGTTGGATGAACCAATCTGGTGGTAAAACGGTTATGCTTAAAATAATAGCTGAAAGTATCGGCAGTCTACAATTTTTTATTTATTTATAACTACACAAACACAAATCCAAAAATTCGCACGTTTGTTTCCATTCTTTTTTTAAATATAACTAATCGTATACAATATTTTGAAGTTAAAGATGGTTTATTACAGTGCTTCCTCCCGTAGCGTCACCTCCAAAGACCGATTTTCTCCAAGAAACGACACACATACACATAATAAGGTACACATACACATACTAAGAACACCTGTCGCAAATGCATCAATTCCTTCCGAACAACTACTCAATCAAAAGAAAAACATTTTTTCGCGACTCTGGCAAGTTTTGCTCTTCGGAGGGAGCACTG
This sequence comes from Lutraria rhynchaena, assembly GCA_008271625.1. Taxonomy (NCBI): domain Eukaryota; kingdom Metazoa; phylum Mollusca; class Bivalvia; order Venerida; family Mactridae; genus Lutraria; species Lutraria rhynchaena. Next base: position 114,505 of record VIBL01000263.1, read on the forward strand.
TATCTAAATGCACATGGCCCTTGAACTTTTTCGGGGTTAATTCACTTTTCGCCGAAAATATTGAATTGAAATATTGAAAAGATATGATACATTCAAATTGCATGTTTTAGTTTTGTTTAGTTATGTTTTATTATCACGATACAGTAAAACCCTGATAATGAGACCACCTAGGGGAACCGAAAAATCGGTCGTAATAACGAAATGGTCTCATTAAGATGAATTAAAGGTGATTTATTGAAAGCCGGTCCGAAAAAAAGTGATCGTTACTTATAACAAGGTGGTCGTACTATTGAAGTGGTCGCTACATGAGGTTTGACTGTATTTTTTTTCTCATGTTAAGATGATTTATCTGCACAGAGTTAATAGTTTTTGCACGGAATTATTTTCTTTTATTACATGGAACTTCAATTTGTCTTGTAGAATATTACAGAGATACATTCATTCAAAACTGAGAAAAAATAACAGGAAATCAGAACTCATAAAGAAAAGGTTAAATGACTTCCTATACTTTTATGTTTCGTGAAGTAATTTAAAACCCATTTAAATACTATGGAATTTTGCGGATAAGCACAGAAGGAAATACATATTTTTTAATGAAATTGAGTGATCTTTGTTCTTTGATCTTCACACTATAAGTGATGATGATGGTAATACTTTTAATATTACAATATAAATCTCTGTAAGCAGAAGTACAGTATTAGAATTATGTTACAGCATCAACGTCGCTCGTCCATAGATAACTTTATTTATACATATTCGATAGCTCTTTATTTAATACTAGTGTTCCAAATCGGGCCAAAATTACTATCGATTATTGAATCGTATCGCAGACTGAAATCGACTGATTATAATCGATGAATTATCAAAATACAGTCAAACAGTTATCAGCAGTCCGAGGTTCGCAGTTTGAATCGCGAACTGCGTTACAGAAAGCAGTAAACTTGTCCGCGACTCGAATCTCCAACTGCGAACAGCGTTTCAACTTCATACAACCCAATCAAACCTGTGTTTGAAGCCACCCCGGAATAAAGGCCACTCTGTGTATAAAGACCATTCTTTGAAAAAACATCATTTATTATTTACAACAAATTTGAATAAAAGTCATCTGTCAATAAAGGCCACAGTTTCAAGTATCATATATATCAAATATTTCAATACTTGTCGGCCAACATTTGTTAAGTTGATTTCGTTAAGATAAACTCTAAGAGGTGAGATACATTATATATATATATATATATTCTATAGTGTAACTTAAAACACTATGGAATTCAACTTCTGACAAATAGAAAAGGCCTAGAAAAGAAATAGCGATTGCATTTTTATGGATATCAATGATGCTTATGAAGCCATGGACAGTATCACAATACAAATACAGGATGTTACATGATGCTGAATGTTGACATGAAACATCACTTTGCATCTTTCATAGCGCCTCTGCAAAAGTAGTAAGGTCTCATATTGTAGGGCGCGTCAAAACAACCACACCTATACTTATTTCCAGGAATGTACGTTCTATATCGTCGTTCAATAGAAACTATTCATCTGGTGCATTATTCTATTACAAACCAAACGTCAAAAGTGTATTGCTGAAGGACACCGTTTTGATATTGCTGTGACTTGTTGATAAATATTTTTGCAGGGATCTTTGTTAATGTGAATATGATCCTCACACTGTCATTAATGCTTGTGTTATGGTCATGTAACTTATGAGCATTAATGAATATTATCGTATTGATTAAAGCAACATTTGTCCCAACCTCTGGAAGTGAATATCAAATCATCCAAGGTCAAGGAACAAATTTCATACACGTATAAGTAGCCAAAAAACATAGCATATATAGTACGTAATACACAGATTGCAGTACACAACAGGTTCTGCAAAGTAAGAATCTTAGAAGAATTGCAGACATAAATTACTGATTTGAGGTTTTTAAAACACGTGTCATTACTGATTTGAGGTTGTTAAAACACGTGTCATTACCGATTCAAGATTTTTAAAACACGTGTCATTACTAATTTGAGGTTGTTAAAACACGTGTCATTACTGATTTGAGATTTTTAAAAACGTGTCATCACTGATTTGAAGCTTTTAAAACACATGTCATTACTGATTTGAGATTGTTAAACACGTGTCATTACTGATTTGAGTTTTTTAAAACACATTTCATTACTGATTTGTGGTTTTTAATAACTATTTCGTTGTAACATAATATATCAATAGTCGAACGTGCAGGAGTATGTTGTGATGATTTCAGATTAATCATTTATAAGCTTGGTACGAGTGTAGTTGGCTACGATGTCTCAATGACTGGTGGTAACTTCATAGAAGTAATTTTATACACATTATGAACGACAGTTGCGTGTGGTTTATACATTTAAGGAAGTCATATTACATATCTCTACCAACTGAATGGCGCCTAAATGAAACGCAATGATATTCTGCCGAATAAAAAAAGAAACTTGCGATTTTTATTCATGAAATATGTTGTGTTGAAAAATCGTCGTGTAATAAAATTAATTACAAAATGTAGATAGCATCGGCTTTGGCATGAGCTGTCCAGGAGTCCACGATTTATGCGTTAAATTGACAACATGAATCTCGATTTGGTTTAACTTGTTCCGTGTAGTATTCAATCATAATTGTTCACTAGTCTTACAGACAGTGTTGTCATATGAAACAAAAACGCTTTGAAATTTGCAAAACGGAATCCCCTTTAGCAGTTATATTATTTTTAATATGCCAATTACAATTACAATAAATTTACATGAACGTGCAATCGGCATTATTAGGCTAATGCCAGTATGTCCACAGAAGTAACTGCGAGACCCAAGCCCAAGTGAGTTCTAGACGAGCTACGCGCAATCTTCAAACACGATTTCGAACAACAGGACACACCGACGACTAACCACGCCGCGGACGCCCACGCTTTACGATACGTAGTCAAGACCGGCATATCGTCATAACACATTTGTGCAATCGATTCCAAACTGCCACTGCTACTAGTGACAACACACCTGGGCTTCATAATAACCGAATCAGTGGACAAACTGTTCGTTATTGGCTGCGAGGGAACGATGTATTCAGACGACATCCATAGTTTGGTTGCGTTCTAACGCAACGTCATGGGGCAAGTTGTTTTAATTGGGCACGTTTACACGCTCGTTGGACCCGACGACGCTGGAATACAGTTTTTCGTTACAACATGGTAATGGTAGGTAACGAATCTAATGTAGACGAAACGACCAGATAACCTGGTAGCCAGGAACAAACATTTTTTACGCATAATTGTATTGTGTACTCTATGAATGCACATACATCAATGTCTTTTTAGGAACAATCAAGATGGGTAATGGAGGAGTGATGTACTAACTACTGTTTGCCTTTGATATTCATGTCATCAGCCGGTTTGAAATTATTACCGTATGCGTATTTATGTTGGCACCCGTTTTAATTTGTCGGTCGGTATCGGTACCGCCAAATCTAGACCACGCCAGTGTGAATCGTAAATAATATACACCACTAATCATTTTGTCAAGGAAGTGTAACTTCTCTGATCCCAAATCACATTGTTTATTTAAGAAGGCAGGACTTAGGTTTATTTTGCCGGTTGGCTATGGAGCCACCAATTCTAGAACTACTTTTCTTCCGTTCCATAAATAGTCTAACACTCCATCAATCCATGTACAAATATTGTGATGACTAGCTTATAAAACGATGTGCTGAAAAAAAACTATTTGTTTGAATATTCATCTGACATGTACATTGATATCAGCTTGTTACAATAGTAAGAAGTTTTACCAAGAAAGAACCAAGTACGTGATTCTGTCTTAAAAAAGAACTTAATAATATATCAAAATGCCAAAAAACTCCGATTTGTCGTGTTTCATTTTAATAGCATCTAATTTTTTAGTGTCATGTTCGAGTATTGTAAAAATCAATTAAATAGGAGGTTGATTATAGCTGTAATCATATCTGTGACATATAGAGTATCAACAACACCAGATGATATACGAAGCAATTTAACATTAGACATCTTTTTAAGAAATACAGGACTATGTTTCTTCAATAAGAATTCACGCCAATATTGTTCATATTGCGTATAAATGTGGCATTTATGGCTAGTATTTCTGTTAAAACTTATTTTTTAACGAATACTTGTAACACAAACTGTTGAAATGTAAAATGATCACTTTTTACAGCATATATTGATACAGCATTATGTTCATAATATGCAGTTTTTTATCCATGGTATCAGTTTAGTACACGTGTACTCATAGGGGGGTCTAGCACGTTGAAGGGATAGTGTATAATGGTGTATTAGGCCTAAACTGGCCACACGGACCAAAACATATATCATATATATACATATACAAGGGTTACAACTTCATAAATGAATGTACTCAGTCATCGCAGTATGTAAAGAGTTTTAATTGATGCGTTTTTGCACTGACACAGTGACTTTTAACATTTTTGTTTCCAATGAACGTTCCTCTTTATATTTAGAAACATATTAACCAATTAAAAGACATTAAGAGACTTAAGTACGATATTGTGTTCAGAAGGCATAAGCTTGGTCGTGCATCACACGCATACCAAAATTCGAATTAAACATGCCTAATATTCTTCTTAACTCAAAACAAAACAAAATTTAGCTAACTGAAATATGAATGTTATTTTACAATCTATTTTGATTCCGTAACAATATATTTTTTTTTACTTTGTACTTGAAAAAGGGCAATAAATACAGTCTGTATCGTATCATATCGTATCGTGTCGTATCGTTCCGTATCGTATTGATGCCATATTTAGCACCACAGCTACTGAAATGCCATGTATTTATACCTCATTCCACGGTAGAAACTTACGTATTACATGACCGTTAATTAGGAATATACACTATGCGTGCTAAAAAACCTGTAGTTCCATGAATAGAATTATGGAAACCACAAACGCTTCTTGTGTCATCTATGTATTCATGCGCATTTTGGAATAGAATTGGAAGACGGCATAGTACTTATTTTTCGGGCGTAGTAAGTAAACAGATTTGTTCGCAGGAGAATGTAATAAGACGATTTTCCAGTTACACCAACGTGAACAGACAACCCCGTCCACAATAAACTATTATCAGAACTACCAACCTGATAATTAAGTAAGATTTCATGAAACACAACAATAAAGACATTGTTACACGGAGGAAAATCATGTATCGTTGGACCAGACCGTTCAAAAAGTGTAACAATAGTCAGTATTGAAAGGCAACCAATGGACCCATGAATAATATTGTAGTGCAACATTCTGGTTTTAAGCAAAATTGAAGCTGTGCTGATGTAGTAAAGGGAAACAGGAAACGTCTTTGAATGGTGCGGAAACAGATGAAAGAAATCAAGTCTAGCGGTGAAACTAATATGAACTTAAGTCAAGCGCCTGATTTATTTTCCATCAAGGGGATACGATTTCTATATATATGTCTGTCATACTACACACGCTGCGTGTTGTTTGTTTTCTCGCTAAACAATTGCAATCAAATACTTTTCAATTTTAGGTAATACCACCGGTATAATTAAAGCCGGGATTTCTTCAAGTTGGATCTGCGACGGTTTGTCGAATGCTTAATCACTCCAGACTATGTTTTATCATTTCATTGAAAAGTGCGATGATGTTTCAACAAATATCAGAAATGTACGTTTGTGAACTAATGCCAAATCGTCTGAATCAAATAAAGCGAACTGAATTAATTTGAACATTGCCAACAAGACCGGTTTGTTGTGTAACCACGGTGTAAAACTTATGAGAAAAACAGTCATTGGAACAAACTTGTGGTAAATAATTTTAGCTTAAAATAATAAACATATCGCCTGCTCCTCGGTTGGCTGATATCCCTAAACAAACAGAGTTCAAAAACGTTTTGTAATGTATTTGAACGGTTCTTTATTTTGTGAATATTGTGATACTATTCATGGTTATTCAGAAGTATTATAACATTGTTCATTCGGATGACACTGATTAACAAGTATTCGGAGAACAATAAAAATCAATTCAGTAATGTATTATATAGCACCAATCAATGCGTTAATTATAGAGTTTCTTTTTTTTAATTAAGGACAAAAATTCCAGTCCATATTGATAGTAATGTTATGATTCATCGATAGACAAATTGCAATATAATCCCTGAAAACCAGACTCCCAGAAAAACGGAATTCCCTGAAAATCGGACCAATTTTTAGGTCCTGTTTTTTTTCATTCCTATTCGATAGTACTCTGAAAACCGGAATTCTCAGAAATCCGGGCTTTTGGCCCAGTCCAGAAAGGATCCGGTTTTCAAGAGTTCTACTGCACTTCTTTCATTCAGTTTTACCTAGGAATAATCGTTTTCCGAATATTTCAATTTAGTCCTTAGCGTGGAATAAGACGGAATATTTGTAAAACAAATTGTCTGGGTCTTTTGTTTAATACTCAGAAATGCTATCACATCAAACGTCGATTTGTTTAATTCAAACTTCCAGAAATACTTATATTCATTTCTTATAATAACAAACAGGAAATCGCGACTCTTGAATAACGTTATTTAGCAATTATAAACAACTAGATATTAGAATTCACTTATTTTTGTTGTATTTGTATTAATGAAACCAATTCAAAAAAAGATAGAAAGATAACGATTCCGCACGTGTGGAGAAAGATACACTAGTGCTCGTTCGATGAAATCTTCCGATCTTAATTTATTGATTTTCTTGATTAGTATGAAGTACAAATTCCAAAATGATTTTCGTATTTCGTTTAGGAAAGTGGTTTCAAGATAAGTGAACGAAGATATAAATAAACACGAAAACATTTCAATTTGTACTCAAATCATTGCGCAAAAATAACCGCCGTGATAAAAAGTAGAGCTTTGCAGAGAGGTGCCAACGCTTGTCTGTTTTACATGTTGGCTACGTTTTTTAGTGTTTTACAGCCTAGGTTATAAAGAAACAATTAAGAAAGTTTGTTTCATGCCCAATTAATTCGTTGTTTTAATATAATTCACTAGACAACAGTTTGTTGATCGCAGTTTTTACAAGTTGTGCATTCTAGTACACAGTTGTTTTCTATTGATCGTTCTACATCATTAAAATACCAAACTACAAATTGAATACATCAATAGCGTATTAATAGTCTTGGGATTGTTTCACAAGGAGTAATAACCGCCGCTTCAACTGGCCGTTGAGCTTCCGGTGTACAAAGAAGAAATTAATTGTTTGTGTATAAGCGGTAATTTTCGTAATCCAGTAAAATAAAATCTATTGTTCCATATATTCTTTGGAATATGATATGATATGATCTCAGGTACAAGTTATATCCACTTTCTATTCGCTTAGAATGCGGCTATATGATGGTTAATTATACTTCAACGGTCATCTGAAGTCTGTGAAGTTTAGTAATAATACAAGCACAACAATACAATAGTTTATTAGCATAAAGTTTTACAAGTTTATCGCCATTTTTAAATAGAAATAAACAAGTAATGTTGTACTCTAAGCATTTGCATGCAGCATTCAGTTTGATTCATTTTTTTCCGTATTTCATAGAATTTCATAACATATTTTTTTTAACACAACCCGTACGTTTAATTTAATTTAGTATTATATACTTTTGTACATAGTGAGATTCGGATGTCAACTATTCTATTTACTATTTGTACATAAAAGCGCTCTTGGAGTACCAAATCAGCAACTATTCCTTAATCTAACGCATACAATGCATACAGTGCAACCTCTCCAGAGCGCCTCTCTCTTGAGCAACAACCTCCCTTCAACAACAGCATGATTTTTACCACTGTATGATTGAACTATCAATATAACCTCTCTTGAGCAACAACCTCTCAACAACAACAACATTTTGCTTCTCCCAAAGGGTGTTACTTTGGAGAGGTGGCACTGTACACGTAATGATTGAATACTTCTGAATATACAATGATTTGTTAATACGGGAGCTTTAGAGTTGCATCTATGATTCCATGTGTTATGGTAACGGCATTCTGCCAAGTGGTCCATTTACCAAAAGGAATTATCGTAATCAAAACTACTCTGTCAATGGCATAACTAACAGACAATGGTAACGGATATATAAGCTAAATACCCCATCTTTCTTGGTGATTTAATGTTGCACTAATAGCCAGGGTCATTTGGCGACCTTTCTTGCTTCAATGGTGGAGGAAATCATCCCAGGGCAAACATCCGGGGTAGTATCACTGACCTTTCGTAAGCTATCAGTATTATTTCATCACAATTATGTCTGGTCTCGGTAGAGATTTGAACTCAATGACATATAATGGGTTAGTGATTACTAGTCAGAGACCATAACTACTCTACCATGGACGTCTCTGTATTTACTCTTATATAAAAAAATAGTCATTTATAACAAGCCTGAATATCGGTACCGGGATATTCTCACTATATTTTCATCATGCAGAACAGATGAAGTTGATATACATGTGGCTAACCAGCGAGCATGAAGTAAAATGCTATCGGTGTCGAAGGAAAATCAGAACAAAAGACTACAACAACTTAATAACGATGTGAAGTAAAAAAGTAAAGTTACATGTATGTTGAAATGACCAAAAATTTATTTGAATGTTTGAATATGGAGAGCACGGAACAACTGCAAAGGGTTCCATAGTCACGTGGTTATGGTTGCAGACTTGTACTTACTATCCCCTCACTGCTATGAGTTCCGATCCTGGAAAGGTTAATGTGAGGTAGCTGTCCAGAAGGTCGTTCTACCCGAATGTCGGCCTGTCATCTTCTTCCACCATTAACCTGGAAAAGTAGCTAAAATAACCCTGACTGTTGTGCTACGTGAAACCTTAGTGAAAATTAGCACAATAGTGTCTGTCTAACAGTTTGATGGTTTAGCAGGTATACAAAAGTACAAATGGTATCTCTACTTTTGTATCTTTTTGTCACGCGCCAATGATTCTGTGTTACAATGCCTGTTAACATATAAATTCGCCCTTGTTTAAACTATTATGTTTGTCACCGCCTACGTATCGTTTCCAGTCATATCATTCCGCATTACTTAATGTCGTTTCTTCAATATACGTCAAATTGATTTAGAATTATCAAACTGAACCCATTCCTTTTGGGTTATAAATGTCATGTGTTATACAATTACATACAGCTGAAAGAAGAACAATTAAATAGCACCATTTTTATTCACACATTCTTTATACTCATTCCTAGTTTAATTATATCTTAGTCGTCCAATACAAATTTCACGGTCGAAAATGTTTTGAAGATTTACTTTACATTTTACGTTGCTAATGAAACCATCTCAGCATGATTTTCTGGACCCAACGTAGGTTTAGTATCGACGTTTTACAGTTTCGTAACCATTTTACATCCAATGTGAGAGTATAAGTACATACAGGATGCGCTTACTACTGGATTACATTATACTTGATTAAACCTTAATGTATGTCCCAGATTGCTCATGGATAGTCGGGTTAGGAATACTCAATGCTTAGTTTGTAAACACCGTGCACTTGTATGGTCGAAGAATGAAACACAGTCTGTATTGAAGAGGACATTGTCCGCCTGACGATCATTGATTTCACATGTATTTTGAATGTGGAATTAGTCCGCTTGCCTCTATGTTTGTTTTCGCGGCATCAGTGTCTGTTCTGGAATGTAGTAGGATTTACGATTGATGAATGACTAATATACTAATTATCCACTTATACAGTTCTTTTAATACTCATATATTTTTTTTAAAAAATCAACAGAAATGCCTTTCTTTTCAAACAATGGTCTTCTTGGAGAAATTACTATAGCAGATAACGTACTTTTATTTAAAGGTGTAACGGTGATGAAGTATGAGAAAAAATACGTGAAATACCATTTTATGTGAAAGTGATACATTGTTTAGCTAGAATAAGGGCAAAAAGTCCTCAGTACCCGATAGAAGCGTGTAAGAACCAGTGTACCATAACTTGATATAATTTCATTTCACTGAAAACATACGTATTACGCATTATCAAATGTGTTACTTTCTAATACATGAATCTGCATTTAGATAGTGGATTAGCCTACATAAAATTATTCTGACGTGCAACGTTGTAAAACTGAAGCATACGTAAAGAGAGTACATCAAAAGCTGTAGGAATGATGCAAAGATTATAATAATGATGTTTTATTTAAGTCTGCAAGATAAACAGGCCACTTTATGAATGAAAACACTTCAGGCTTTTGTTAAGTGGCAGGCGGGAAGAATAAAAACCATAAATTGAATTCGGCTTCTTATCTGAGTATAATAAAAACAAAATCTGATGAAAATGAAACGTCTGATTGATCGACTTCAATAACATTGATAAAGATATGATTATAGAAATACTACATTGTTCGGGAAGTAGCAGGTCCTGAACAAAACACTATTGTTCCTGAAAACTAAACAATTGCAGCAATTGATAAGGATCATATTACTATACCGTACCTTATACTGAACGTCAGAACATTTGATACATGTGTTCCTTCCTATACAAACAATTTAAGAAGAATATGCTAGAAAAACGTGTGATTTAATATTAAATGAAAAGTGGAAGGAGGTTGCTGAAAATGTTTCAAAATGCAATAAGTGATCTGAATCATGTCACAAGAAAGATATGTAAACAGACAAAAATCTAGACACTAACGAAACTCTCCTACCACCAATCCATTCCAATCGTTTCACTAGCTGTACGAATTTCGGTTTTTACAATTTGTCAGATCTATCTGCAATAACAATCAGTTTCTATCTTGATGAAACACCACTTCGTACGTGAATCATATAAATGAATCCTAAAAATATAACTTCTCAATGAAATTCCACAAATTGCTTTTCCAAATGGCGCCTGTCTCAAGGTTGTATGATATCAGGCAATTGAAAGGTACATCATTTTCATTATACCATGTAATCCGACTTCCAATTTAAGAAATGTTTTTTTTATTTTGACTGTTTTACGGGCGATTGCTTATTGCGTTATTCCGTTTAGTGGGTATTTTCACATACAATATTTTAATAAATTGTTCAATCCACGTTCTTGATGCCATACTAAGCATAGTTGACTCACGCATTGATTATTTTTATTTAATTCATTCTATGGTCCTAAGTTTCAATGAGTAATTTCTTGGATATATTTTTCTCCTTGTCTCGCTCCTAGATTTTATTTTCACAATTTAAAAGATTTATATAACTATGCTTGTAAGCATACTATATGAGCATGTGTCACTGTTATTTTTTGTGGGGTATTCATTGATTATGAGAATTTCTGCTTCTTTTGTCTGAGCATTCCAGTCTAGTAAACAATTGATAGCACAGTTAGTAAGAAATCCTAAATGTTTTCAAATGATATATCACAACCAAATTGTCGATATATACATAACTCGGTGTCAATAAGGTTTGCGTACAAGAGGCGTTTAGTGATAGAGGTATATGTATGTATTATTTTTTATCCGCAATTTATTGCAATCAAAACAAATGCACAAACTCGTGACAAATGACTTTAAAGTGAGATGTCGATTGTATAGAATGATTGGAATTCGATGATTTTTTCATAAAGAGTCGAATGCATGAAAATCAATAAAAACGAAACGAATTATGAGGCACGTGGAGCAGTTAATAAGCACGTGGAAAGCCCGTATTAGAAATGCATGGTTCATCGTAACATAATTATGTATTGTACAAACTTTGACTTAAGTGGTGGTTGCGCATGGAAATTATCAGATAAAGTTCTGCACGAAAGCACTGATGCACACATTCTCATATGATGATTTATTAATGTCGCGATGCTTTTTTCTGTATTATAAAAATCTGTGCCATCAAAACACGTTACCGCCCCAAAGCAAAATATAAATGACATAATTTAGTTCTATGTTTTCACAAAACCCTTCTGGGTATGCTTATAACCGATGAATATATGCAAGTCCAGAGTAGCTGTTGAAGTAATTTCGTGGCAATAGAATTCACTAGATGTTGTATAACAGTCAATAATTTTCGTTTTCCTGTTACCTAAATTGCGCTAATATCAATAAGTATTGAAAAAATGACTCTGAATCATTTATATCCAACCTTAGGTTAAGTGCACCCTCATCAGACTGAGTAATATCTTATTTATCATACACGTTTCTTTCTGAACAATAAAACCTCTCCCGTCTAATTACTTACTGCAACATGGATAACTCACTGCTTTATATAAATCCACTGACTTTCCACGTTGCGTACATTTTAAGGAAGTTGGTTACACTCGCCGTCGGGGCAACAGGCATATCAGTACGAACGTAAATAATATACTGTTTGATATTTCTATGGAGGCTCTCGTGTTTTTTATCTTCAAAACTGAGAAATTAGTAATTCAGCTCAAGTCTAATTCGATACTTTTTATACATATGTGCGCGTATTAGATATAAAACAAGCACTTTTGTGTGAGTATTCATTAACTGTCTATCTACAATTATTTAACTAAACTTTAGGGTACTTAAAAAGTTAAGGTAAATACTGAAACAATAGGTAACATATTGAAATCTATTTGCAGATCATTGTGCGTGTTTTTATTCGAATATCGACCTACGCAATACTTAAGTTACTGGTTTAGGATGTTATTTTACGCGCTGCAAATGTTTTCAACGGGGTATATTTAACAGGTATTTAATTGGTTTTGAAGCCCGATTCGTAATGTAATAAATTAGTTATTGGTATCCATTCTGGTGAAGGGAAGAATTTCGAAAATGAATGAATCAACTGTGGTAATGTGAATGTCTACCTTTTGGTTCTGAGCAATTTAGACTATCAATACGTCAGGTCACGCCATAAAAAATAAACTGAACTAGTAAACCAATAAGTTTGTTTATTTGGATGTGATTTTTAAAATTCGATATATCAGTTTTTAATATCTTTGGATGTATTGTGTTTTAGATATATTCATGACTTTATTAAGGAATAAGTGTCCTGTTATTATAATGTGAGGAATCTATTGATGGATTTTAATGAAACATTCTGTGTGGATATGTGGATGGAAATTATAGTTCTATCGACTCCAGAACCAAATCATGTAAAACAGAAACTTGATGTTGAATTATTTCGCAAAGGTAAGAGGAGTATATACTACTTCATATTTGTTTCAATTAAACAATTTTTGTGCATAAAACGCATGGTAAATTTATTCATTAATATTGGAAGCAAAACAATATGATCATATGATAAGATTGGAATATTTTATCGTGTACATTAATATCGTTTCCCTTCTGTAGTTGTACGTATTGCCGCATTGCATCATTTATGTTCATAGTACGAATTTACAAAACTCAGCGGTACATACTTAATAAAAATCTCTATTACGCCATAGAATTAATCTTATTCACATTTGGTAATTCTTATTCATGCTTAACCATTTTTTATTTATATCCTCATATTATTCGTATGTTTAAATTTCATCGCATACATTTTTATATATATTCTTGAAATACTATTATTGCTACGGTGAAGAGGCAATTGTTTTTTGGCCTCTTCTGCCACTGCTGTGTGATCGTTTTATACTTGTTAAACTTCTGTCATATTGTATTAACGAGCGAGAAGAAACTGAGAAACTGCAACATTTTGTTCAGAAAATATCTTTTTGTGCCATTATTTTTAACATATAACGAGCCCCAGTATAATACAAAAATATCTTCGAGGATAAACTCATATCAATAGCTGATGATCGTTAATATCATTTAACATTCATTCACTGCAGTTCTCACTTTGCCACAAAAAAGATAGTAATCATCAATAGACGGATCAAAGAAGTGTGCGGAGGTTTCTTTTATACACGACTGAAAAGGTTAATGATAGCGTAAACAATGATACAATAGTACACGTGGTGAGTTTTAATTAACACCAACAGTTTGTAATCAATCAATCATGTTGCAAACTAGCATTATGATGAAGAAGACCAGCAAGATGGACCTTGGAAACAATAGTGTAAACAGTGTGTGTTTGTGTGTCTAATTGTCGTGTCTGACATGATAAACATTGCACATTGTGTACATAATGAAGGTCGTATCGTCCTATTCAGACATTACGTAATTTATTTGAATGTTTCGATAACGATTTTGATACAAACCATTTTTGTACTGACTTATATAGTTACTACTGTTAACAGGAAATTTTGTATATGAGGAGGGATTTTTTTTAAAAACTCAAGTCTACTGCAAAACATTCTCTACTCGCTCCTTTAGTCAGTGTAAAATTCCAACAAAGATGTAAATGTAATTCAATTAAACAATCAAATATTAATACAAATATATGACACGAACGTCTTAAAATGTAAGGAAGTAAACTAAAAACATATGATGTAACCTAGCGGTCAAATCAAAGAAGAGCAGAAAAAGAACAATACATTTATACATTGTACGAGTACAGTGCTACACTAACATTGTAATGTTTATCCATTCCGCTGCTATACATCATCATGATAAGCTTTGATAACACTTTAATCTTTATTTCATTCAGTCTGACAGAATATCCAGCTTGGTGTCCCGTAGATGCTTTACGCTCATTTACGTGTTATCGCAAGCTAGGTGATGTATCTTATGTTGTTTTGCAGTATATTTGAAAATATATTCGTCTGCACACTTTAGAGATCCAGTACTTTATTATCGTAGTTTTTGATCACTCTGTATAGATGTCCTATAACTTTGATATGATCATATATTTATAGAAGATAGACAGCAGTAAAATATTTATCGAACGCAATCTTATCTCTTGCACAGCACGACACAGTTCAGCGAGTAGCTCATGCAAGAGCTCTTAGTTCCATGTTCCATAGCGAATGACCTTAGGAAATTATTCAGATTCTACTTGCTAATTAACCGTCTCTTGAAGCTTCATTACGTATGATAGGTACTCAGCAGTTTCCAAACATTTTACAAACAAACGTATCTCTGTTGTTTCCTTTATTAAAGTACACAAAGAAACACCTGTTAATACTGAATTAGTTTTTCAATAAAAGGGAAACGGTTGCATGATCGATAACGTGTTTTGGAGGTTGTGTAGGTTAAATGGGGCTTTGTCGAACTCTTTTTGTGATTTTTAAAAATATGTTCTTCAGCTGATTTCAATATTACATCAAAGGCAGAAGGCACCGAACGAATTGAATATCACTTTGATTGCCATGGATTAAGACCTCTGCATGAATATGTGGTGCTCTTTACGCTACTGGCTGAGTTACCCTTTTCTACCCTTAATGAATGTATCAGTGCATTTGATACCACTTTATTCGCTTTCTGTAACTTCTACATGAGATATAATTGTTCCTTTAGCATTAAATGACTCTTTTTTATTTGGAGGAAACTTACACCGGTGCACTTCATCGATCAACATTTTGTTCAGCTAAACCTTGTCATTAAGACCACTTTTGTCTAAATTGTGGGATGGCCTCTTTGCGAAGGTGAACTTCACATGGGATATGTTAAAGGGGTTGCTACATAAACTTTTACTGTATGCTTTTATCATGCATTTTTAATTCATATATCCTTCTAGTACATTGTATATGATATTTACACTTAAAAAAGCGCGTTTCCATTAAATCAACCCTCTCAATTATATATAATCAAAATTTGAATTGGAAATGTGGAGATTTTAATGGCACTGACATATGTTTTCGTTCATGAATGCTCACGTCAAAATATGAATAATACGCTTATAAAATGATTACATTCATCATGTGCAACACACCAAGTTGAGTAGCGTATTTATAACAAGTTTGGTATTCCTCTCGAATTCGATCCCCGATTATATGAATTATGTATAATAATGTTTTTTTCATTTGTTTTTCATCTGTTCTTCATGCGGGGATTTCATCATTTATACCGGTACGCGTTGTTAACTTATAAATGTTATAAATGAATTTCTCTTTAATGGAAAAATATATGTAACAGAAAAAGCAACAATCAACTTTTATCAAGAGCTACATGTGCCAAGGGAAGTTTTAATTACGTGTATGCGTGGGCATGATAGATTTGAGTTTCGTCATGTCATATTCATCCAAGGTTTTATACTCCTTACATTGATTACTCATTGAGTTCTTACTAGTACGTTTATATGCATGTTATTCCGATGACTCGCCTGTTATCACCCGTAAAGCTAATTTGTTACAGTGGGTGAGGATAGACTTCGGTCAAGGTTAGTATTTATAGATATTTTGGAGTGTTTGTTCCAAAGAAGCAGTACATGGAGATGTTCCTATTGGCACAGATGCCAAATGTCTGTCGAGTTAGTCGTCAGTGCTATAGTGCAACCTCTCCAAAGCAACACCCTTTGGGAGAAGCAAAATTATGTTGTTGCGGAGAGGTTGTTGCTCTAGAGATGTTGATTAATAATTAAATCGTTCACTGGAAAAATCATGCTGTTGTTGAAGGGATGTTGTTTCTCAAGAGAGAGTCGCTCTGGAGAGGTTGCAGAAGGAATGTTGTTTCTCCAGAGAGAGTCGCTCTGGAGAGGTTGCACTGTATACTTTAATAATATACGCATAACTTCAGCATGTAATGTATTATATTCAACCTTATTATCTTGAATGAATCACAGAGTCATAAACACGTCTAAATACCTCTTCAGAACTGACACCATTTATCAAGCGAGGTACATTATCAAGTCCTCATATTGTAAGAGCTTGTATTACTTTATAGTGTTACGTCTGCCGACGGTAATCTTGATATTCAACGATAGAGCGAACGAGTCATTGTTAATATCTATTAAGAATTTGAATTTTAATAATAGCTTTTTCACAGGGTTTAACGCCGTGTTTGAACAATTTTACAGTTATAAGCGGCGAGCTGTTCACCTGACACAGTTTTCCTGGATTGTATACTATCCTGTACTAACTTACCTTTCCACAAGGAGTCGACAACTTCCTACATATGGAGGAAAATTGACATTTTTGTCAAATTTTCATAGGACGGTATGACATGCTGCGACCGGGATTTGAACCTGGATGCAAGTCCACCGCACCGCACCATTAGACTACGGTCGCGGCCCCAGTAATAATATAATTTAGAAGCCGATACACTTAAAACATGAAAATTAACAACATTATAATAAATTAACACCAAAATTTAGAATGGCACAGTATAACCCCTGAAAACCGTGTCCCTTATGGACAGGGCCAAAAGTCCGGTTTTCTGAGAATTCCAGTTTTCTGAGAACTATTAATTATAGAAGAGAAAAAACGGACTTGAAAAATCATCCGAATTTCAGAGAATTCTTGCTTTCACGGAGTGTGGTTTTCATGGGTCATACTGGTTTCGGACATAAATTTCGCAAAAGAAGTGCGAAAAATGGTGGAATTTATAAGAAAATGGGGACTATTGATAAAAAAGATCCCTTTTTCAGTAATATTTTGTTCTGTATACAATTGTGTCTCGGTTTAAATTTTATGATGAACAGATAGATTCTTGCCCAAATTGTACTTCTCAACTGTAATTGCAATGGGAAGCATCGTGATCTAGACGTAGAGCGTCTGACCTCTGATCAGTGGGTCCTGAGTTCGAATCCCGGCTCAGACGCTTTTCGTACATGAACTTTACATTCCCATTTTTCGGACGCATTACTGGTGTAGTGTCCATGAAGAGGACTCGAGTGTGATTAGTATAAGCGAATTTGCTTGCTTCACAATCGAGCTAAAATAAATTTGGATAAACTTATAGTGAAACCGTAAAGGTTGCAACATAATCATAGATGTACGGTCTGACTATCCCGTGGGATTCTTTTAAAGTCACATGTGTCGCATAAATTTATGAAATGTTTTATTAGAAGCAAGAGAACCAGTATAAGTGTTTGGTGTAGTAATGTCATGAGACTTTACTATCGTCTAATTGATTTGACGATGCATCATTAAAAAGACACCATACGGTGTAAAACTTCCTATTTCAGACTCGAGCGTCTGTTGGATTAGTCTCGTGTGATCTCTATGTTTCTGTAATGAAATCCCAAGTCAAGTAGATTATACTAGTGTCCGAAACAATTACAGTGTGATGTTTTAAAGTATTATACACTATTGATCATGTTTTCAAGTCAGCTTTTGGTGTCAGGTAGATTATATGTTTAATTGTGGCGTAGCAATATACAGTCAAATCTGTGAACAAAGGCCACCCTTAGGGAAGACAAAATATGGCCTTTATTGACAGATGGCCTTTATTTGTTTTAAATAATCAGTGACGGTCTTTCAAACGATGTCCTTTTTCACAAGTTGTTTTTTATTCGGATTCGGCCGCAAACACAGATTTGATTGTAATAATAAAAATAATAAAAACTATATAAGTGCAGTACGTTATGTAATGTTGCTTTGTCCCGATATCAAACTGGATTTTACCCACCTTGTTGCGGAGTAGTTGTATTATATTCGCGAAAGCAACTACTTGTGGATTTCAAAATAAATTTACTTAATTCTCGATAACAAAATCAGTGTTTTGATGATTATTTACATCACTCAATGTTACCTTGACTTATTAAATGATTTGATGCTAACGGGTGGCTTAAGCAGCAGAATTTCAAAAATAAGATATGACCTTGGACACAACTATAACAGGTAAGTAAAACCTTGGTAATGAGACCACCTTCGGGACCCGAACAATCGCAATAATGAGGTGGTCTCATTATCAAGTTGAATTATAGGGGAAGTTATTGAAAGCCGGTCCGTTAATAAATGACCGCTATAACAAGCTTGTGGTAATATTGAGGTGGTCGCTAAGCGAGGTTTTACTTACCTGTTATGGTTGTGTCCAAGGTCATATCCTATTTTTAAAATGCTGGGCCATTGCTCAGTTGTCGGGAAAATGTCATTGCGTACTTCTTATTTATTCTTACGTTTCAATTCGTACAAAATCTTTTTTCTGTTCAGTAGACAAACGCCCATAGAAAAGGTAATTTAGTTCGTAACATTGTTATTTAATAACAAAGTGAATTGTTTTGTATGGGTTTAGTTCATGTTCAAAGAAATTCCTGCTCGTATTGAAGAATCTGTTCATAAAATTAAAATTAACTGAGAATACAATCAAGCCTGTGTTTGCAGCCATCATGTGAACAAAGGCCATTCTTTGGAAAGCCGTCATAAATTATTCAAAACAATCTGACCACTGAATAAAGACATTCTGTCTTTAAAGGCTACCTTTTGTCTTTCCTAAGTATGGCCTTTGTTCACAGGTTTGAATGTACTAAATTCACATATACTTCAAAGCAATGAAATATGATAATCCTCCTGTATTCAGGATACGCAAAGATATATTATGTTTTTTTCCTGACGCACAAAAAAATACTACCATTCATTAACGACAAACTAAAAGATCATGTAATTAGAAGGGTGTTTTTGATAACATTTTATCTTAAAAGATGAAATTTTAACCGACAAGAATGCTTTGTTAATATACACCGAAAGTTTAAAAAATGCACCACAACTGTATGAAAACTAATTTAAGAGATGTATACCATGGAAATAAGAATTGTATTCTAGAAATATACAACATTCTGAGTAAATTAACGAACCACAGCATTTTATCCTAGTGGCAAGATTAAAATGTATAAGTATAATGTGTAATAATTTTCTGATATCCGAATTTCAATCAAAATTAAAAAATATGTTTTTGTTTTTAAAACATCAAAGTTAAAATGACAAAAAGGTGAATATTTGAAATGGCGATTGTTTTATTAATAAGATGCATTGTTTATGTATACCATGATAAAAATCGCTGGGCTTCATTTTTATATATCTTTTTATATTTTGTGGAGATAGAAAAAAATCCTTCGAGATAAATGCGGACTGATCAGCATTTCCGACCGATTTTTATCATGTCTTCATCAATATAAGCCATTTAATTACATAAGCTTTGATGTACAGGAAGCTACTGTCCATTTATATACAGGTGTGGCTAATATTGTAGTCCCTTTTAATCCAGTCTACGTCAGTAGATGATGCTTAAATAACATAATTCAGGATCAAAAGTTTAATTTGTCCACGTATGTCTCGATAGTATGGAAGATAATCGTGTGTTAACGAAGGTTAAGAAAAAAACAGTGATCGGTTTACTATTCAAAGTCGCCACGAGCTTCATTTCCAAACCTTACATAACTGGTGACATAAGCGATATTCAATGTATTTTTCTCTTCTTTAGTTTGTTTGCATAAAACAGTTATATTCGTTTATTTCCGCATTAGAGGAGTCGTTCATTTCCAAGTTAGCTGAGTCGTTCATTTCCGTACTAGAGGTGTCGTTTATTTCCGTATTAGAGGAATCGTTCATTTCCGTATTAGAGGAGTCGTCCTTTTCCGTATTAGAGGAGTCGTTCATTTCCGTATTAGCAGAGTCATTTATTTCCGTATTGGATGAGTCGTTCATTTCCGTATTACAGGAGTCGTTTATTTCCGTTTTAGAGGAGTCGTTCATTTCCATGTTAGCAGAGTCGTTCATTTTCGTATTAGAGGAGTCGTCCATTTCCGTGTTAGCGGAGTCATTTATTTCCGTATTAGAGGAGTCGTTCATTTGCGCGTTAGCTGAGTCGTTCATTTCCGTACTAGAGGTGTCGTTTATTTCCGTATTAGAGGAGTCGTTCATTTCCGTATTAGAGGTGTCGTTCTTTTCCGTATTAGCAGAGTCGTTTATTTCCGTATCAGAACTATATACGGCAATCAGTTTAGCCAACCAATGTTACCACATTACCTATTGTGCACTTAGATACCGTTTCATGTCATAAGTAACTTTTGTCGTCAATATAACAGACTGGTTGTAGAAGTGGTTAGCAATAACGACTTATTCTTGGATCCATGTGTTTAGGACGCCTTTTATTCGTATTGGGCCGGCTAGACATCTATCATTACTGACCAGTAAACGCTTAAGGATTACATGCTTAATATCCACAATTATTATCTCAAAATGGACCCTACAGAAGCGTTTTGAAAGCATTTATACTTTTTATAGGTTTCCATGATAGAAAATGATTTTACCGTGAGATTTTTTTCAAAACAATGGCAATCCGTTGATTTATTGTCCCTTTAAATTTGCATTGTCTGTGAGTGTGACCTATTTGTAGAAAATTAAAGGAAAAAGAAGACCCATTTCAATGAAAACGCATGGTAAAAGATGCAAAAACCACAGCATCAATCTTGTTTGATAAAGAAAAATATATGTCACCATGCAATATCAACAGAAATTATTTTTCAACAAGGGCAACAGCTTTCACAAAAAAAAACGAAATGTTTCGTAACATAAATTTAAGCATCTGTAACTACAAAAATTACGATAATTGGGTTATACTATTTCTGTAATAATTTTTTATCTATTTCTAGACATTGAGAGAAACCTCCGAGGTGTACACCTCTCTTAAAATGTGATCGAAGTTTGCAAAAAATAAAAAAGCGAAATGGGCATTGATTATACATTTGGCGTTTTGTGCAATTTGCATTTGATTTAGTTATTACTTTTATTGCTGGTCAATTGTTTTAACTGGTTTAAATTGAAAGAGAGTTAGCCGTCTCCGAGGTAATGTTCATAGTCTCTAACTAGTGATTAGTAATTACAAGTCCTTCTCCGCGATGAGTTCGAATCAAAACCAAGAGAAAATTTCACATGTGGGGGAACCTGTCTAGCTAGCTTAAGGAAGGTCAGTGGTTCTACCAAGGTGTAAGCCTGGAGTCTTCTTCCGGCGTTAAAGCTGGAAAATCGATAATGATCCTGGTTGTTGGTGCGACGTTAAATCTCAGTTAAAGAACCAGTGAAAGGGTATTGTGCATATTAAGCTGACCGTTTAGGTTCAGAAGGCAAATCTGGATATGAGAAAAAATTGTCTTCGAGTAAAGCACCAAATTTTAAGATAATTATACATGTATACCTCACTACATGATTCAATAGTTGATAAGCGTCTGGTTCCTGGTGTGGACTCAGAACGATAATGCGAACCAGCTTGCGTATTTTATAGCTCTCTGTATCTAAAGTAGTTATATGAATCCGATGTGAAGGTAAGAGAAAAAATAAGAAGAATACTTTTATGATCAGTTCATACGTGTATTACTGAATCTATGATAGACGTTTTTAGAAAAAGAATAAGTGGTATTCATTTAATTTCAGTGTGAAAAAAGAGACAATGTATTCCATTTTCTGAGTGTTGATTGTCCATAGTCCGCGCTGATTTGAAAATAATTTAAGTCAAATCGGCCGCCAAAAAGTCAAACCTTCTTTTAGGTGGGGGGGGGTCGAATTCCAATTTTGATGGTCGAGATGACTTGGGACCGGTATGACTTGAGGCTGACTTGACTTTCCTTTTAAACATTTCCATTCTCAACTTTTCGGTTATGCTTTTACCTCACAGAATGGATACAATTGATTTTTTTCTTCCGAACCTTTGTAAAAGTATTGGTGAGGAATTTCATTTTATGTAACAAGGTACCTCTCTGTTTTGTTTCATTATTTTACGACTGGCTGTCTTACCACGCACAATATTCACAATATTCCGCCTTTGATTTAAATCAGTAATGTGTTTGAGGTATTGTTAAATTGTCATTTACCAATTTCTAGACAATCCTGAGGAATAAATTCAATGTATGGTTATGACAATATATGTGATTTTAATACAAAACAAGGTTCATTCAGACGTTGAGAATTAATACCTATATGCAGACGTAAGCCATCACTAGGATATACTTTATATAAAACACAATATTGATCCATAGAAGTTTCAACATTATTGGGACTTTTAACAAAATATAAAAAATATAATTTCACAGCTTACGTTTATTTATACATACTCTTTTAAATGGCAAGATTATAGGAATCCATTACGTCAAACTACATAACAATTTGGAACTATTTTTTTTGAAAAAATGGCTGCACTTTCATTGCCAATTTGGACTAATCATGTGAATGTTCAAAATTCGCGTATGGTTAGTAAATCATTTGCAAAATGGGAAAGATAAAAATCAAATGGCAGTAATCCCTTTCTGGTATACAGTTGGCCTCTCTTTGAATCGTTGTAACTGTGGAAAATAACGCGGTTAACCCTTTTATCATAGAACAGAGATATACCTAAAACTTGTGGAATAATTTGCTCAGAGCAAACATATTAAATTTACTGCCCAACACCTGAGAAGTTTCACGATATTCGCAACTGTATTATTATTAATTGCCTATAAACGTATCGTAAATGTTTCTATATATTGATAGTTATTTTTCCTTTTCACTACCCGTACAAATATAATGCATGCGGCGATGACAGTTTATTAACAATTCAAGACGCGAAATATACAGTTATTTTTTTCCACAAACAACCGACCGACCGTATTTTTCCCGACCGACCCTAGACTATTTTTCGTTCTCGTCATATTTTTCTTTGCCGATATTTTCATTTCCATATGAACTATATCTCCAAACCTTAAAAAAGTATATATGACAAAAAAGATTTTGCCGCCTGACAGATCCTATGTTTTACGGATGTTTATTTCTTTGCACTTATCTCGTATTATTAACAATATCACATCTTGAACTTCGTTTTAATTTTGTTCATACTAATATTTAAAAAATGAAGCATTTGTTTAAAGTACTGCCCTTTTTTCTTATTCTCCTTTTTTATATGTATTTATAATACGTTTAAGCGGACTAATAGTAGCGGTGCCATTTATTTATTTTTGTGTGTTATTCTCCCAAACAAACAAAATACATTTCTTTATTTTTTTTGGTCTCCATTTATTCTTTGTTTTTTTTAGCTTTGGTTTTACATGTTTATATATGTTGTAATGTTAATATGTTTCTCATGTATCGACTATATGATTTGAGACAATAAAGTATAGTTGAGTGGAACTGTTTTGGTAAAAACATCGAGCATACTAATAGCTCTGAAAAAGTTCACTCCTAATTTTCCTTGGAAGAAATAACCCATTCTGCCAATAAAAACTTCAAGGCGCAAACCCGTGCACTTAAACATTTCAAATAACTGTAATTAGACTTCAAACGCCATAATGATATTTTTAATGCGCGGTAATTGTTTCGATGTAGCAATTGCCACTTATATGCTGCCAGTTATTATCAATTTATGATCATGTTATTAAATTCAACGTTGATATAACGTTTAAGTAATTAACTGACTTTTTTCTCCGGAGCGCCACGCTATAATGACATATGCACAGGCGTCCTACCCTGAGAGAAATTTTCTAAATTAATTGGTATAAGAGGTGTGAAGGTTCATTGATGTTTTTAATTGGATGAAATGACACGTGTGCTATATGTTGCTATTGACATTAAACCTAGGATATACTAAAAGAAATAGCACGAGTTTTATGACATAATTTCCAAAGTAATTAACCGTGCTAAAGAGCATAAAAACACGTACATCGGTTATGTTCTTGACATGTAAACATAACTAATAATATTTTTATTTATCTAACGTATACACCAATCCCACATGATCCCACAAGTATCATAATTTAAGCCTTTGATCGCAACATTTGGACCATGAAATCAAGTTAGTTTTTTTTTGTTAAACGGCTCTCAGAGGATGTTTGGTTAAGGGGTGTGCATAAAGTCTAGGTGTTTATGTAGAATATGGACACAATCAGCATATAACTGACGTTTGTTTTTACTTAGGCTTGTCAGGTTTTACAGGGGGCGCATGCCGGCTCCGCCACTACCTACATCCGCCCTTTGTTTTTAATCATCCGTTACGTAAAGGCATCAAAGATGTCCAATGATATTCAAAAGACTTGATAAAATAACCTGTAATAAAGAATTACGTCATGGAGAGCTTAATTAAAATTCATTGGAAAACATTATGTTTCTGAGTCAAACGAAGTCATATGTTTCAAAATGTTAATTCTGTCAGATTTGTTAAAAAATATTATCAATATCTGAACTGTTGTCATAGAATCTTATTTTGACATTGTTCAGTAGTTACTATTCTCCAAAATTATAATTCACAGACAAGTAAGTGAAACTTTTTTTAGATAATTAACACCGTGCTGGAAATACATACAATACAATCTGAAGACAATAGTTCTCGTCTGTGGGTTATTAAAAATGCTGGTTGCGAATGAACGGAATGCGGCAAAAATGATGATCGTTTGCGGACATAAAACTCTGCATTGCACAAGAGAACAAATATCTGTTAACAAATAAATTACTGATCATAAAGAATGACCGTAAAATAAGATATTTAAACAAATATGGGAACAAATTGCATCCCCCACTTGTAACATAGAGTGTTGGACGTATTCTTCTGTTTTTTTTTAAGAAATAACCACTTACCAAATTCTTCAAATTTCTATCAGATTGCGGTATTGTAAACAGGGTGCAAGAAATGCACCGAATTACGTGCAAAAACATTATAACTCTTCAGAATCAATCTATTTGAATCATTAATAGTTTTATGAAGCTATAACAAACGGATTGTTTTCAGTCTATAAATGCAAAGACTTATAACAAAACTCTTGGAAAATTTAAATGCCCACTTAACTGATGATTAGTGCACTTTTATGTATATTCCATCAGGTTTGTATAATTCTTACGCTCTGACAACATCATCTTTGACGGAAGAAATATTCAGCGACTATATGAGGGCTTGAAAAAAGCTCGATATGGCTCGTCCTCATTTTCTTGTATATTTGTATCGACATTGATTACTTATGTTTCAGTCCGTCTGATATTTTCTTCATTTTTCCTTCACTCTGATAGTAACATCAATTTAATTGTGTTTTTTTTAATCTCCAATAGAGCTAAAGTAGTTTGATTCGCGAGGTCTTCACTGGTATGTGTACTTTTCGCATGTTGTCCATTTTTTCTAGGTCGGGTAGAGAAGAATATCCGAATACTGGGATTTTTTCGCACGTGAAATCTGAAAATCGCAACTTGTGGAACCTGCGGATCTTAGTGGAAATGTTAGACTGTCTTAGTTTTTCATTCGTGGAGCGAGGTGCGCGTTGAACCAAATGTACACTCGTATATTGAGTCAAATTTGTGAACAGCCACCTTGTATGCTAATGCACTGGATGAAAATCAATTAATATACTTGGTTGATTAACGGATGGACTTAAAATATATTCCAACATTTACTATGGATATTTCTTTGTTCAGCTTAATATTACGTACTGTAAATCATGGTGATTAATTCACTTATTTCGGTTCTTCCAAGAATCGAGTTGTATAAGGTGCAGATTAAAACATTCGACTCAATATATTTCTTCGTTAATTCTCGTCTACGAAAAACATCTTGTGACAGAAGTAAACAAAATAAAAAAATACATGTATAATATATGCATTGCATCTACAAGCCTCTAGTCATATCAAATCAAAGTCAATTTACATCATTTGGAATGGGTTTTGCATATCTCCAAAAATAATTCAATTCAAAACAGGCTCGTCGTAATACATTTCGTGGTTCGACCTGTAAATCGTTGCTCGCAATCCATGAATTTGATCACCCTAGGTCTGACAACCTGCCTTTCCGAGATACTACATTATACTAGTATTTGATAGGATGATCATTGATTGGTATGTATATTACGTACATCGAACATTCCAAAGAACAATGTCATCACATTCTGTGAGTCTGGGTTTTGGATAAACTCAGCACCCACTATGTTCACGAAATATTTCACATGAAGATTTACATTCATATTAAACTCGTATAACTTGAATTACCAACCGCGTAAATTCGCGATATTGTTTACTTTTTTGACAATGTCTTGTACATAATTTTGATTTTGTATTTTTGTGATAAGGGAATGCTTGTTTTATTTTCAGAAATGGACACAATTTATCTTGTGGTTACGTATTACTTCAAAGATATCATTTTTCTGCATTTTTGGAATTGAGTGTGAACCGGGTAATGGAATGTAGAACAATGATTTCTAGCTAAATATGTGCTTTAATTTTGTTATTTTTTAAATATGTGCTTTAATTTTGTTATTTTTTAAATATGTGCTTTAATTTTGTTATTTTTTAAAAATATCGTAACTACTAAAAGATACCTGCTCACTTGCGATGCTTAATATGCATCATATCATTTCATAATACGATCCCTGGCTTTGCCGGAGTGGATTTGAAATATGCAAACAGACATTAACAGACATTTGGGAAATAGTTCACATATGATTTACTTTTGAAATATCTGAGCGACTTCACAAATAGAAAGATAATTGCTTACATAAACTTTACAGGTTTCTGTTTTTTGCTAAACAGACATAATATCATTCCTGGTTTAAGTAGGTTCACATTAAGCATTAAGCATAATTGCAGATAGAAAATCAGCGTCCAGTTTCGTAGACATCAAATCAAGCATTTCAATTGCTTTTCAAAATTAAAATGCAATCACAAATACCAGTGTTGAATAGAATAAACCTTTTTGAAGCCATGGTATGCGTAGTTCATGAAACATTTTGAAAGCCAGTGAACGAAATGCCTATATCGCTCAAAAACGCTTTTATAAATGGTTCATCAAATACATCAAACCCAGGGTAATTTTTCTGTTCTATTTCAATTTGTCTACAATCTTGAACAAAGATCTCCGCTATGAAAATGTATATAGAATAATTATTGGGGAAAGCCAGTCACCTCATCCTAACATTCATTGTGCGAAGAAGATAAACCGTTCAAACAAAAATAGATTGTAAATAATTGAGTTAGTTTCTGTTTTAGCTGTATGACTGATAAAATGTCAAAATATAAAACAAGCATCCCACGCACTTTCAACTGATGCTACGTCAACATCGCATGCGATAATTACACCATTCTTTACTTGTTTTGAACAATGCCTCAATGACCTACCAAGGGTCGAGGTAGAAAAAGATTCTGTAATGTTAGTAAACTTTTTAATTCCGCTTGATTTAACATTAAACCAGTCATATGAACTGTTTATGCATTGTATGTAGACCAATATTAATATCGTATTTAACGAATTACTAACACAATCTAGTGATATCTAGTGACACGGTTTGTACGTGCAATGATATTCATTACATCATACTGTGAAGAGAGATATGAAGTGAAGGGAAACATGACTCAACAAATGGAATTGGTATATAAAAGGAATTCTTTGAAAAGTACTAGTATGTTGATATGAATGTATTGCGAGCACATTTAAGATTTGCCTTATAGATACGAAGAAAACTTACATTTTGTACCTGACAATAATTATAATAGATTGTTTGTTTTACTTAGTTACTCATAAAATGTCATTCCCTTTCTACAATAAATCCAGTTATGTATTCGTTCGGAATGATGTGTGTGTATTAAACATTTTCGTACTGTTTTTATGAAAACATATATGTTTTGAATCATTTTGCCTAATCCTACATATCCAAAAAATTGAAACAAAATATACTATCAAAATGAACAACATTGATTGTGATATAAGTCGAACTAGCGGTCCATTCACCTACACACGTACAGTAACGTGAGCTTAATGATGGCGGCAATACAAAGACATTTATTTAAGAAGGAACTCCCTATGTTTTGTTAGTGTAATCTGACATTTTCTTTATGATAAGATAAGCTTGTTATTGTTAAAAGAAACGGAAAGTTAAAATGAACATTATAAGAGTACAGACATTGGGAGATTTGTATATATCGTAAGGATTGTTAAGAATACTTAAAGATGAGATAGACTTATAACAAAAGATGAAATGCTTTAGGCAAACTTAATCTTAATTTTGTCTGAATGACTGTTTCTGCATAACGACGTGGATTGGGCTTGAAGCAAATCCATTTCTAAAAGATGAAATACATATTTAGATATATCACAAAAAAGAGATAATTATAACAATACAACCTGAAATCAAGGTCAGGTTTGAAATTCTCCTCAGATGATTTGTTTACATTTACCGTATTTTACTACAAACGCCAACAAGATTATGCCGATATGTTTACTACAGGGTGTCCGGAAAGAAAGGTAACACTTTCCCACATGTTTAATGTCCATTTAAATTTCAGATGAAAGTGTAATATATATGGATAGATATGTACATCAAAGATTTTAGTTTGATGTGTCAGAATGCCTTTGAAATGTTATTAAAATTTGCACTTTAATGCAGATTTGAAAATGTAAATACCTTTTTCATCCTTGACGTCGTTTTAGTTATTTATAACGTTTTAGATCTGCTGGACTTTCACCCTCTTCTCTGGCCATACATACACGATGAGACAGGTCTACCACTTTAGTGCGCATGTAATTGATCTTATATAGAGATCTTTTATTTATATATTTATTATACTTTTATATAATTTATATATTGAAGGGTCATTAAACATGTACGAAGGTATTGCCCTTCTTTCCGGACACCCTATAATTAATTGTCATTAAACACACGCATGTTTATTGAAATACCCTTAACGTGCAAAACCACACAATACATTTTTTTTGTAGAGTTCATTAATCATTGCAAGTGGTATTTCTTTGTTTTTTTCCGTCATTACCCACACCTAGGGTTCCAATCAATGTTTCAAAATGTTGCTTTTGGGTTTGAATGTTGTAAATTCTTTATCAAAATCAACTAAGACCTTTTTGGAATATAATCAAACTTCGTATGTTCGTTGACCATTGCCTAACGCGACCAGCTTATACTCATTTCACACCAATTGTTTTAATCATTAGTTGAGTTTTATGGCAATTGTATCACTCCGACAGATGTATATCGCCAAATTGTGACCGGACTTGTCCTCGAACGACGCAAAAATAATATCAATGTCCTGAAATTGTGTGCGCGCATCGTAGCTCACCATTCTGAAATACATTTTGACAATGTTCTCGTATTACATTAATGGTCCATTTGAAACGATATACTGGTAATTACTTTTTTACATACACCGCTATCTGTCCACTGAGAGTATTTTATAGGGTCTAACAGTTGAAATAGACGCTAAAAGACTAAGTAGGAATTTCGACTGAAAGAATGGTAATCATATTGATGTTAATCGTTTACTAGTAGAATCGATGAAAATATTTATACGTTTTTCTTTTTCTTAAGATCCTACAGTAATTCCAGGAATTTCGAAAGGCTTTTGTTTTGCCAGGTTCGTGTTTTATTACATCATAACAATGCATCAAGCTCTTTAACACAAGGTTAGTTCTTGGAGAGAATATGATTGTAACATAAACTTGGTTATTTCAATAGCTTTTTTCAGTTCTGACGAGTTATGGATAGGAAACAGCGATCTATGAGAATAAGTAAAAATTATAACTCAGGATTTCATCAGTAAAATACAAGGTTTATTCAAAGGGATCATTTTGGTAATGCCTGTAGTTAAGAATTTATTGTTTGCGAGTGGAATTTATACTTAATTATTTATCGATTTGAACAATGGTTTTATGCATACAGTTCTTGCTTACAGCTTACTGAAATGATTCACAAATGTCGCTGTATTGTTTGATTGACACTTAGACGAACTCTAAACCAGAAACGATCCTTCCATTATGATAATTAATATTAATTATTTATCAATGATCAATGATTCATTCATTAATGGAGAGAGTAAGTTATTAACCAATGCCGATACCGCCCACGCATTCGCACTTTCTTAATCAAGCTCCTGTAAGTCCGATGTTATAATTAATTTAATTATTACGACTAAAGTAAATCTGGACGGTAATAATCAAAATTATGGACGAGACATATTGAACGTGTAAACCAATTAATAAGAAGCATAAAAAAGATCGATCATAGCTGATATGAATGAAACCTTTTTATATTGTCCAGTGAACAATTATGTAATCGTGCTGCACTTTATGTAACTGTGCGTCAGTGCAGGACGTGGGCAAACACGTAAAATCCTAGGTTCTGAATACCTCATTCTATTTTATATATCACTGTCTCACTGGCTATTTGAAAATAGATGCAGTGTTTGAATAAAAATGCCAACAGACCTAGAAACCGTTTGGAGAAATATGGAAAAAAAACTATTTTTACGATTAATTTGACGCAATAAAATATATAGAATGTCTGTTACAGACCAATACATTCATTTCAATTGTTTCTAACAACATTATTGACAAATGTATATATAACTTAGCCAGGGAGTACATACAGTTGTGATTGCCTTCGTGGTCAAGTGGTTATAGTCGCTGACTAATAATCACTAGACCCTACCCGCTTCGAGTTCAAATCCCACCTGGGTCCAGATATATGGAAGTTGTCCATCTAGATTACGGAAGGTTGAATGTTCTACCAAGGTGTACACCTATTACAGACTTTCCCACCGTCGAAGCTGAAAAAGTTGCCAAATGTCGCTGGCTGTTGATGCGATGTTAAACACCAGAAAAAAGAATAATGTAAATAAATCGTGAATAACCTGCGCAAACGACAGCAGAAGTGAAATATATCATCTCAAATCATTTCACATCACATTTAAGTATAATATTTTCTCTTTAACTTGGACAAATGTTAGTGAAATTGTACTCGAGACGAGATTTCAACATTAAATGATACTAAATTATTATTAAGGATTGGTTTTCATTCACATCTCCGAAACTTCTGTTATCAAGGACCGACGCCACATTTCCTAATATTGAATCATACCCGTTAATCGTCTATCTACAGAATCCTATTTCGTCCACATTAATTTTCGCTAGTTCTGCGCGATAATTGTCGTTTTAAAGGCAATATTTATCGCCTCATTGACGAAATCAGAAACACTTAAACCTGCCCCAACCCATCAGGCGATAATTATTATCGCCTGATGGGTTGGGGCAGGTTTAAGTATTTCTGATTTTTAAACAATAATTAACGCGTGGTACTAGCGAATTTTAATATGGACGAAATAGGATTCCTTTTCTAACACCACTTCTCTGATGTCATGTATTGAACACAGCGGTAGGTAGAAGTGGGGGGGTATATATTAATTTAAGGATTTAAATAACCAATCAGCAATTTACATTAACTATACGAGTTCTTGAACTGGAAATATTTGGACTATGCAGTAATCGCCTCCGTATATCTTTCATCACGAATGGTTAACACTTACTAGTAAAGTATTCTACGCATCTGTTTCCGTATGAATTGGGTTCAATTGTAATATTAATTCCGAAGTTTTGAAACATTCTGGTACTCAGTAATAATAATAATAATCATGGTAAGCACTTAGTTAATGTTTTGTTTTGATTCGTTGATTCAAAGGTAAACAATTTGTTAGTGTGTCGATATACTGTATTTCCGACAGAACGAATCGTTATGAGTATAATTCTTCAATATATTGTTTTGTAATATTTATTTTGAAATCTCATGTGACAGATATAGAAAATAATACGGCGTTAGATTGCGTGGAGAAAGAAAGTGAGGAGGGTGAATTCATCTGGCAAGTCTCATGGTACTCGCAGTACCATGAGAACAGTCCCATTCACGCAACCTCTTCAAAGCAACACCCATCGGGGGAAGCAAAATCATTCTGTTGTTATTGTTGTTGAAGTGAGATTGTTGCTGTAGAGAGGACCGCTTTGGAGAGGTTGCACTGTATCTGTCCAGCCATGGATTCCATCTCTATGAACTACCGTTGCAAATATTGTCGATACTATAGAAGTTCCGGTGTTTACACTGAGTGGAATTTATAAAACTCAATTTTTGGAAGAACCCAAATAAGTGAATTTAATCTTATGTTTTGCAACATTGCAACCTATCTTCAATCTTAAATCGAGTACTCAAAGTAAATGTTGGATTGTGTCAATCAATTGTGTTAAATGATTTTTTCCCAATGCTTTAAAATACACGGAATCTAGAGATTCGGTTCAGTGCATTTCACAAGAACGATCGTTTAACCCCTAACTATACAATTTGTTGAATGATAATTTGTCCGTCAGTCCGTCCCTCAGTCTGTCAGTATTACCTGCGTTCTTTTGATTGCTAATTGCATACTGCACCTCAAGTTGAAACAAGATTTTCAAGAATGATGCGACTGCTTGTGAATTGTTGGTATTAAAGTACACAAAACACGTAACTGTTTTCTAATATATATTTTCTCACTTGTCATTTCGTACGACAAAGTACGTTTTCATTATGTGTTTATTTGTCAGCAATTTCTATGGCGATGCTGTACTATTAACCATGGTGTAATATTACTGATAGTACACACAGTTTGTTGCAACAGTTTGCCGGACCAAACAACGATACGATATTTGTATTACCGTAAAATGGAACGACTCTAAATGATGCTTATATAATATCAAAGATAAATACAATTACAGCCAAACCTGTGAACAAAGGCCACCCTTGAGAAAGACTAAATGTGGCCTTTTTGACAAGTGGCCTTTATTTGGAGTTCAGTTTGTTCTAAATAATCAGTGACAGTTTTTCAAAGGATGGCCTTTATTCACCGGTGGATGCAAGCAAAGGTTTGTCGGTATGTTTAAAGAAGAGAGCATAAATTAAATACTCTTATGTATATGGTGCCTCTGTGGTCAAGAGGTTGTTGTTTCTGACTTGCAGTTACCAGCCCCTCATTGCTGTGAGTCTGAATCCCAGTCGAGACTAAACTTCACGTATAATGAAGCTGTCCAGTTAGGTTACAGAAAGCCGGTGGTTCTACCCAGGTGTATGCCCGGGATCTTCTTCCACAGTTAAGGCTGGAAAGTCGCCAAATGACAGTTGCTGTTGGTGCGACGTTAAACTCAAAACAAATTATACAAGATTTTATACCTTAAGTATTTAAGGAAGTGATTATATATTTACTATGAAAAAAATCCATATAGATACCCTAAAGCGATAAACGAATGTTTTGTACTGTTCAATATTCTAATTTTTTTTGACCTACGTAAACGTCATATTCTGTTTCTCAAATTTCGGTTTATATTATTGTCGCGTCTAAAGTTATTTATTTCAAATATTTTAACTGCAATGGAAGTTTAAAAATTGCGAAATCATGTGAATCTAGGTAGCTATACCTTTAGAATGAGTGATCAATGTACATGACATTGTACTGCAAGAGATAAAGGTATTAAAGTCACGTGATGTGTACCTTAACATTAATATAAAGTACATGTACGCTCATTCAAGGAGTGATTATCGTTGGTGATAGCACGTCCGGACGTTTTCAGAAAAATATCCGATATCCACGAATGTAGCCGAAAACATCATCCACAGTCGCCCACGCCAATATGGGGAAAATACATTATTGGAATGGCTTGTTGTTTTATGATTGGTTGTTGTTGTTGCTGTTATTGTTGTTGTTGCTGTTATTGTTGTTGTTGCTGCTGTCATTTTTGTTGTTGCTGTTGTTGTAATTGTTGTTGTAATTGTTGTTGCTGTTGTTGGTATTTCTGTTATTGTTATTGTTGCTGCTGCTGCTGAGCGAGTGAATGAGCCGACGCCTTTAATTGTAATGCGTTCCTACTTATCATAAATAATGAACATTATCATTGCCGACTAAAGAAAATTTGTATTTGATTGGAGACCAATGATGGAGTTTTTTAATATAACTTGATGATGAAAATGCAGAACAATATTTAATAAGTTATATTTAGAGCATTGACATCATTAGAGTTATGAAGTGTAAATTATTGTCTTCATCATTTGAAATTACATTGACGGTTTTCAAGTTTATTAAATAATGCATCATTTGCATCCACAAAGTGTTTTTGGTATCGACTTCGCAAATTAAAAGAAAAAAATACCAACCTAGCTTTGTAAAACGTGAAGTATATTGCTAATGTGAGATAACAAAATTTGCTGGTCAAAAAAATTCTGCTGCGTATTTGGACAAAACCCCACCACCAACGTTATGTCTTTCATAAAGAGCAACCTTATCATAAATTGAGCTTAATATTTTCTCCCGTTTTTCGTACACTGTTATTTATTGTACTCCTTTTCAACCATTTCTTTCGTATTCCATGAAGAGTGTATCATTTGGAGACTACGTATTTGCGCAGTAAGTCGCAAGTGTCTTAATTGTTATTTAATAGGAGTAAATAAATTTTTGACGATGCACTCGCAGCAATCGCCATGACAATAATGGTAACTTGAATGAAAAGCATGTGCGCAAAAAATTGTCGCCTCTTGTTCTTAATGAATAACTAAGTAATTAGCAAGAGTAGGGGTAATTATTCAGACTTACACCTGGGGAGCCCTGTTTCCCGATCTTTTATAATAACTAGTAAATATTGTATCATCGATGGGCAACTATTAGCCGATATATAGACAGAGTGACACTATGTAAGCAGTAAGGCTCACTTGTTTAAGTATTGATAGATATATAAATATATTGTGCGTGGGGTATCGATTATATTTATATAAAGATGACGACTTTGTGAATCAACGAGTCTTTTCATTTTGAGCGAAAATTTGTAAGCAACATAAACTTGATAGAACAAGCAGTTGGAACGGAAAATAAAAACCTTCTTATTATTAGTAACAGACTGAGAATTATTCTGACATTTAATAAACATGAGGATATTATTGCACGATTAATTCAGCAATTTTACAGAAATATCTAGAAAATACTCAATACATAGTGTGCCTATAATTATAATTGTAGATGTCATAAACTTGACGATTGTTCGAAATGGAACTGATATTATGTGTTATATTTCGTCTATAATTTTAACATATTAAAAAAGAACAAACTAGGGATATTTATTTGAGGATTGCGACTTTCCGGCGTATTAACAAAGTTAGTGATATTTATTGAAATAAGACTAACAACAGAAGCTGTTAGTATTTGAAGTGGATACGCGCCTGTAATGAGACGCTGGGCCATTTTGTGTAAGGTAAAGACTCACATACTTATTTTACATCAATGCTTTATTATTTCGACTTCATTTGTACATCATACCTACATAGACATTAACAAACGATAGCGTTATTGAAATATTTTTACTTTATAGATAAATGATTGATTTCAGATCTAAAGCAGATAATTACTATCTGATTACTGGTTTATTAAACCCTTTTTATTTTCATCTGTTTAGAAATCGTTGGTTTCCGCTGTAGCACATTATCACATTTGTGCGTGTTTTGTAGCATTTAGCGTTAAGTAACATATTTATTTTAAACAACCAACAAGCTTTAATAAAACAATATAGAACATAATTTACTACAAATAATATAATGATCGAAAATTGCATTTTCTTAACTCAACTCTCATGGGTGTCTGAACAAGCGAATATTGCTTATAATTACGAACAATTCTTTGATGCGAATAATTTTTGGCCTTCGTATTTTTCGCAAGGGATTATAAATATATCATTTGAACATCATTTGGCACTAGCTCCGAACAACTGTACAATTATGAATTACTGTTTGTTTATGAATACGCCATATACTGTCTCTCATTCAAGTTTTGTAATCCTTTCGGGACGATGGTTGTAGACCTGTGGATGAATCATGTACTGGTACACGTTTAGTGTTCTGGTTATTCATTCAGCCATTCCCCGAACTCCCTCGGGCTTGATACCAGTGGTGTGGGGAGTTGAAGTCAAGTTTTTAGGCTGTCTGTATTATTTTATCGTGTGTTCTGCTTATAATAATCGGGTGACTGCATATATAAACGGGGAAAATCTTGAAATATTGTACTTGTAGCTTACTTCTGTACTGCGAAAAAATCTTTGATTATTTTCAAAACTTGGAGTCATATGGATTAGTTTTTGTTGTGGCTTTTTGTAAATTTCATAGGGAATGAAGCTGTCTAGTAAACTTACGGAAGGGTATTGGTCCGATCTAGGTTTACGCACGGGGTCTTCCTCCATTGTAAAAAAGCTGGAAGTCGCCAAATGTCCTGGCTTTTGGTGCGACGTTAAACCCCAGTGAATAAAAGCGTACACATTTACTATTGTTGAAAATGTGAAACTTGCACGTATACTGGTAATAGTCTTGTTTGTCCGCCACACAATGTTAATAAATTGTTAAACTTTAACGAACAAGAACAAACGGTCCTTTTGCATATTTTGCAGTTAATGTTCATATATTAATTTATTGAAAAAATACTTTAATAAAGTTTTGTTCACGAATCAAAATGGTACTATATGACCGTATAATTCATATTATAGCATTAATACCATTCGTATCATTCGGAGAATCAAGAGAATCAACTCGCGTGCCATCAACACGCGTTCACTAGTGTGCTCTAAATATATTAACTATAAAGAAGTATCCTCTTAATGACATGCTGACGAACGGTAGACAATCAAAATGACGAACATTTTATAAGCAGATTTCAAAGTTTCAAATTTATTAACTCATGTAATTATATCAAAAAGAAACATCCTATTCTAGTTTAAGCTATCCATATGATGCTGACATTATTTCGTTAGAATTAAACTTTTCTAACTTTTTTTTAACACGACAGAATTTAATTATGAACATTTGGTCAATAAGTGTCTCCCAAATCTTTTATGTTCAACATATCCTTTTTTGCGAAATGAAACCTTTTGGTTACATACTTCATACTGTTCTCTTCTCTATCAGTCATGATAAAAAGTCTAATACGTATTATCTAATGAACTCAATGTAAAACCGTTTTGATTTTAGTTGTAGACAGTTCTTCGTGTATAAATATTGTTTTAATTATACATAAACCCGATATTTATCAAGTTCTACATCCCCAGTTAAAAAAATGTGTTTTGATGTCCACGTCCACGAAGTACACTTTTCTAGGATGTCCTAAAATCACGGATTAAGATAAAAACTACTTTTGGAATATGTGTGTTGATAACAGCTTCGTCATTTGGATGAGCCAATAATTAAAAGTTTTGTCAGTTTTTCATAGATTGCATTGAGTTTAAGACCATAATTTGCTAGTTCTATTTATTTGAATACTTAGACCAAGTGCAGAGTCTTTGGTATAACTTTAAGTCATTTCCTGATAACACAAACGTTTGTAATTACGGCGCTAACCTTTTCAAGGCTTGACAAGGCATTCTGCACCTTGCTGCGGGCGAATAAAGATATCAGATGTTTTTATTCTTGTTTAAAGTACGATATTAATGCGGTAACAACGTGCATGTAACGCAAGCGCGTTTTGGGAAATTCCAATATAGAACCAATGAACAAAAAAAGATGCACATGTAAAACTCAGTTTATGCGACAAATGATATAATAAAGTAACCCAAGATAAGAATAGAAAAACGCTTTAAGGTGTAAAAGCAGAGAATTCCAAGAGAAATAATTCCGTATTTTGTTTTCATACTCGCAGAATACTTTCGACTAACTCCTATTATTGAAGTCATTGGAGATATAGTTAATAAAGGCTGGAATTCATTTCATACGTTTGAACATGAAGGAAATATGTCTAAGTCAGTTTAAACAGATGTGTTGAAACAGTAGATGTTTCATGAATAAAAAGGAATAAGGTTAAGTGGCAGTTTAAATATAGACTCCATAAAGTAACGGCATAAAACGGTATAAAAATATGACGTTGCCTCTCAAAGAACAGAAAGGAACAGATCTAAATATTCACTTATTTATATTAGCAAAGGTCGTAAGAGAGTCTACCAAACTATTCAGCCAAACAGTTGCACAAGGTATTTTTTCACTTGAGTTTAACGTCCCACCAACAGCCAGGGTCATTTGGCTACTTTCAAGCTTTACCAGTGGAGGCTTACACCTAGGTAGAACCACTGACCTTCCGTAAGCTAGCTGGACAACTTCCTCACTTGTGAAATTTGGTCACGGGTTGGATTTGAGCTCACAGCAGTGAATGGCACGTAATCACAAGCCAGAGACCATAATCTCTCAAAAACGGAGCCCACACCGCTTAAAAAAATTGGTTAAAGTTTAATCCATAAGATTCAGTTATAGCTTTTCAAGAGATACTAGAATGATAAATGCATTGGTATGTTAGTGTTTTTGTGTTTTTTTTTCGTTGTTGTCCTACGTTTTAATTCAAAGTCAGTGTTCAGTGTTCTTGCGTTTTGTTGTTGCTGTTGTTGTGATGGTGGTGGTTGCTGTTGTTTTTATGTGAATTGAATTCTTCGATAAATTTTCTCGTAGGAGGTCTGGTGGCGTTAATGTACGTGATGTGATATAAAATCGTTTCATTGAATAACATTTAGATATTGCTGCAAAACGACTTGTGTTTTTTACTAATATTATTATCGCCATGGGCTGGCTCCTTCGGCTTGTGGTACAAAGTGAAATCATTCTCCCCAGAGGATGATGCGTGCAGTACAAATAATGAATTTGTCAGAAGGGAGGTTTTAATGAGCTCAACCAAAGTACAAAGTCGATTATGACCAATTTAAATCACGGTTGTTATAATTGTGGAATAATAAAAAGTCTCATATTTGACGTTAATCGACGTTATTATTATACGCCATTAAACTACTGTATAAAACTGAGCAATGGTTTTCGTTATTAATCAATCATTTTACAAGTAGTAGTTTGAATATCACGTGATAATCTAGACCTAATCACCCGAAAGAAATGACAATAATAAGTGTTAATGACCTTGTGTATTACAAGATGCTTGTGTCTATAAATCTGTAGTTTCGTACTTCATGTAGCTATATGGATACAAGAAACTCATTGATATCTGAAATACGGTGGAAACTCTCTAAACCGTTTCCTCTATAAACCGATTTACCCTCTAAATCGGCGAAATTTTCTGGTCCCGGCTTCATTTTCAAATCCAAAAATACCCTTCAAACTGGCTAATTGACATAGTCCCGGGCTCGGTCGGTCTAGAGGCGTTCAACTGTACTTGTTTTGGGGATCAGGTCATTCATGTTTCCGAGCGCACAACTGCCGGTGTCAGTAGTCACACGTGTAGGAAACATTAGCTATCATTCTAAGTTTTGGCTGGTTGTCGATTTTATACCAAAAACCTACAGCGTGTTTAATTGTGGGTTCATATTTGCTAAGTTCTTTCATGGAAGGGCGAACTTTTCGTAAACCGTTTTGTATGTATTTTTTTCAAGGAATTATTTCCAATATTACATCAAAATCATCAACTTAACATTGTATCATATTTCTCTTCTAAGACATTGTTTTCGTCACTTGTCATATCCGATCATCGTACATCGTACCAAAAGTTCACCTTTTCATGATAGCACTAGCGTAAATATGAACCCACATTGTGGACAGTACAGAATTATATATGGTCAGTTAACTTCAAAATAATTCAATTTAACATGTCATACATCCGTCTAGACACTCCTTGTCATGATTGTATCAACTATACGCAAGTACACACGTTCCATTCACCTCTACCCGTTGGTTTCGTAAACTAATTGTAAAACACTTGTTAACTATTTTAAATTGCTGCTAAATGTTAAACCATTTACAATGCCTTTTCACAGTCAGTTTTTGGTTGGCATCTCAATTTACTAAACATAACACGTTCTATTAAGTGGTTATTTCTAGCTTATTTTTAAGGATTAGTCCTTTTGTTCTGCAGTTGTTTTTCTAGATACAGTTTGTTTCTTTCGGGAATGGCATCGTGTTCCGGGACTTGTCGTACATATATGATAACAATGTGCTAACTTGTTACGGCTTGTTTCCCGGTACGGAATACAACAAAAGGGTGACACGAATGCATGGTACGGCCTGTAACATGTACAGTCTAACCTATGTTTGTGGCCACCTCCGAATTGAGGTCACCCTGTGAATAAAGGCCATCCTTTGAAAGCCGTCATTGATGACTTAGAACAAACTGACCTCCGAATAAAGGCCACCTGTCAACAATGGCCACATTTAGTCTTTCCTAAGGGAGACCTTTGTTCACAGGCTTGACTGTATTGTCAAGCTGAGTGAATTGTAAAAATAATCTTTTTGAATTACGCCTGATGACTCATAAAATACCACGTTTGATAAATTGTAAACATATTATTTGAAATAGCGTTTGATAAAATGTAAACAAACGTTCTGTTTTCCACCACGTCTCCGTAAAATAGGCCTACTTGTGTACAATCTAAAAACGATCAGCTTGAATGAATGTATCGTACGAACTTCGAAGCAATTGTTTCATAATGGACTGCATGATGCGCTAGCAATGTGTACGTGAGATCCATATGAAAATATTGGCCAAATAGACATGCGAATTCGATTCGTGATATTTATCAGACCAAAATGATAGCCTTGTAGTAATTGAGACACGTGGACTTGCCAATGGCGGAAAAATAACGCTTTTTGTTTGTTAATGGAAACAATTAGAAAATTGCGTCATATTAGGCACAAATTGACGTTTGATTACCTCGATCGATCAGCGAACCCAGTAAAGCATGATAGTAAAATAAACGATTCGGATATTGCAAACAAATTAGCAGAGACTAAGTATCTTGTTCGTTAGATTGTTCTCTGGGGAGACTAATGTAGAATGCAACATCACAGTTTGAAAATGCTAGTTAAATATCAGGGTGTTGACGATCGCTCATGAACATCCTCAACTGAAATTGAACAGAATTTGGTTAAATATGATTATTGCCATCTCATACATAATATATATTTCTGTAAGTTCAAAAAGATCTTGCGATATGAACAATTGGAAATGTATGCCATACTTTAGAATTCGGAAATGTCAAATAATATTATGGGAAATAATGTTATATATGAACATTTCATGTGTTCTGGGAGTGAGAGTATTTGTACATATTCTTTACTCTAAATCCAATAAAATGTCACAATGTCACTTATCGCAATCTGTAATATCACACACGAGCTGAGGAAAACTGAAAATGAAATACAGTAAAACCACTCATAGCGACCATTTCAATATTACTACCACTTCGTTATAACGATATTTTCGGACCGGCTTCAATAACTCCCATGAAATTCAACTTGATAATGAGACCACCTCATTATTACGACTGAATATATTTTCGGGTCTCAAAGGTGGTCTCAAAATTGGTGCTTTACTGTAATATTATTTGGGCGTGTTATGTTTAATGCTTTTAGAAGGTACATGTATATATAATTCCTCTGCAAACGGAAACTTGTTCTTCTAAGTCATTAAGTGATTATACTATTTCTGTATGATATTATAATTTGACACATGTTACATAGGGACGATATTATTTGTGCCCAACGACTTAATTGAACGTACCTTTGTATACTTAATTAGTTCATTTCATGTAATGGCGTTTTCTCCGTCTTCTTCCCGCATGCAAATCTGTGAACTTTACCGATATTATCCCTGTACATACATTAAACCACAAGTTCACAAACAGTACCATACACACCTCATGGTACAAACATTGTGAGGGGGCTCCGTGTTAGAGAGGTTACTGGCTTCTAAGTATTAACCACTAGCCCCCACCGAAGTGAGTTCGAATCCCACACTGTCAAGCTGACTCACGGAAAGTCGGTGGTTCGACTTAGATGTACGCCTGTGGTCTTCCTTTACCTTCAAAGCGGGAGAAGTTGCCAGATGACTCTAACTGTCGGTACGAGGTTAAGCCCCAGAGAAAAAAGAAACAATTTGGCTGTTGGAACGTAGCACTACGTGCAATATGTATATATGTATATAGTGCTACGTTCCAACAGCCAAATTGTTTCTTTTTTCTCTGGGGCTTAACCTCGTACCGACAGTCAGAGTCATCTGGCAACTTCTCCAGCTTTGAAGGTAGAGGAAGACCACAGGCGTACATCTAAGTCGTATATACATATATATATATACATACATAGCACTGCGTCACCTGGTACACTATGATTCTTGTACTGAATTTATTCATTTTCTGATCAAGTGGTCTTATGATTTCAGATATGCCCACGATTGTGATAGTATACCGACTTTCAGTGTATATCTCATTGTGCCTCACGGTTGCAAGCCTCTACCTACCAGAGATGACAGTACATACAAGCTTCCGCAGGACCAGGAACAATCTACCGATGTCCATAAACAGAGAAG
This sequence comes from Lutraria rhynchaena, assembly GCA_008271625.1. Taxonomy (NCBI): domain Eukaryota; kingdom Metazoa; phylum Mollusca; class Bivalvia; order Venerida; family Mactridae; genus Lutraria; species Lutraria rhynchaena. The sequence goes on from VIBL01000263.1 coordinate 157,281, forward strand.
TCCAACCTCCATACCGGCAACAAAGACCTATAGGTGAGACACAAGGTTTGAATCCGTATCTGTCACATACTATCTAAAGTAGCTTACTTTTATATGGATGATAACTTACTATTTTATAGTGGTTAAAATGGAGGATGTGTAATGCATCATAATACAATTGTCGTATGCTTATGAGTTTCAAACATGAATACTTTGTTTAGATACTGTAAATGCAATTATTCTTAATTTTGACTAACGAGTAACAAAATTTAAAACCCATATCAAAAATAGTGTTCACAGCCCACAACTGAAAATGTTTCACCAGACATATCTTACCATTACGTGATACTGTTAAATCCGCCGACGACAAAGAATCAATCGGTCCTGACCGTTGAGAATTGGTTGGTGCAAGAACTCATTCCTATCTACAGTAGAACCTCTCCAAACCGAACTTGAGAGGTATTCGGAATACAAAGGTTCCGGATTACAATGGGTTTTTTGCATTAAATACGTAATAAAAAATCGGGGCCAGCCGACAAGTTCGGTTTATTGGAAAGGTTCAGATTAGAGAGGTTGGACTGTATGTGTTTTAATTGCTGTCATATAACGTTAACAAAGAGACGAAGTTTAGTCAAAACTCCACCGAACGTCTTATGGCATTTTTCAATAAAGGTTAGATGTGAAATAACCTGTCACCGTGACTAAGTTCAAATTTCATACATGTAATGGAGCGTGTTAAAAATGACCGATCAAAATATAATTACGTTAGTATGAATGGATAATGGATGTTTAGATAATGACTTTTATACTCAAAACAACATTTATCACAAATTTTCGCAGTTTATTCAGAATAGTTTTTAATTCATAATATTTGTTATGATCATAAAATGATCTTTGAACAAACTCACTGTTGTTTCCTAGTATATTTATACGTGTTCAGTCACATGCCACTTTGTAAGTACATGTCATGATATTTACGTACACGTTCCTGAATTGTCAAGATGGTTGTACTTTTGACCATCTTAAAAACTTATAATCTCCATTAATCTGTCATAAATAGTGATAACAGGAAATATAAGAGAGTGCGATTTTGAGCTGTAGTGTTTGTATGATATTTCTCTGGTGTCAATGTAACTAGCTGACGGTGGTTTATCTCTGCAACTTATGCTTTTCAATCTAAATCCTAGTCTTAATGAATAAAACTTTATTTATACGAATACACTGGAGTTAAAGTCTTAAATCTCTGGTTTAGTTGTATGACCATTTCAGAGTGCAGATGAGAAAAGGATTCCTAGATGAAAACAAAAACAAAAAATTCCACCTTCCCCTAAATACTATCTTCCAACAGACTCCCCAACCAAATACACTAAACACGTTGGACCATACAAAACTCGAGAATAAAACATAGTCACCTAGAGTGTGCAGCTTTTAACACGGTATATTACCAGCACTACATGTTACGCAATGTTTTAAAATGAATTCTATTCATTTATTTTCACTAGGTTTAAAGCCGTTTTTCAGCGATTTTCATTATATACGGCGACCGATTTACTTAACCAGTTTTCCTGAACTGTATACTAACCAGTACTAACTTACTATTCCACAAGGAGCCGACAACGTCTTCAAATGTGGAGGAAAATTGACATTTTTGTCGAATTTTCGTAGAAGGGTAAGACCTGCCGCGACCGGGATGAAATTAATTCTAAGCTAACTTGTTATTGATATTTCAAGCAAAATTTATGTTGTCAAACCTGCTCCGGGTGGCGCTATTTGGTGATTTTATTATTACAATCCACTAGTGTTGTGACAAATAAAGTAGATAATATAAAACCTAATGAATTGAAAAGCAAAACGCTATGGCAACCCTCGAATCAGATCAACAATTAGACACAAATTCATGAAGGTTAGCTACACTTGAAGGTCATCATGTCTCCCAAACAGATTCATTGAACTTGAAATCAATCGGAAGCCGTGACTGTGGTCCAGTGGTTAGTGCGCTGGACTTGTAACTCAGCGATCCGGGTTCAAATTCCTTTAATAAAAAATTGACAAAGATGTTGATTTGCCCTCGTATGTAGAGACGTTGCCGGCTCCTTGTGAATGGGTAAGTTTGTACCGGTTAGTATACAGTCCAAGAAAACTGGTTAGGTGAACCGGCCACCGTATGTGACTGAAAATATTGTTGGAAAACGGCATTAAACCCCAGTGATAATGTCACATAAAACAACAAAAGAAACAAAACAAGGCAGAAAGTGTCATGGATAGGTTTATATGATATTCTCGTTCACCTACTGACATTTTTTCCGGAAAGTTTCATTTTCACTCACCGGTAGCTAGTAGCCTTGAATTTGAATGAATTTGAATAACACCTTTTGGAGAATTTCAGAAGTTAAATAATCAAAGTCTGTATCGGTGTTATTTATATTGCTTTATTTTGTACAGATCGTTTCTTCTCTCGGGTTACTTTTATAGGACTGATAAGGATATGTAAGGATTTCGGTGGTTCGTCTTTGTTCACCAATTTGTTCACCAACCACCTAATTACCTTTGCCTTAAGATAGTACTTTCGAATTTTAATCTATGTATTAGCATTTGCAGAAATTGTTTCTCGTAAATTAAACAGATTAACAGCAGCCATAAAATCGTGGCTACATTTTATTTGTAATAAATGAACATTACGTATGTATCCCCTAGTGAAGCAGATACTAGTCTGTCAGGCAAATACAATCACCTGCTACATATTTTCGGTAAATAATGCAGAATGGCACAGATGCTAGATATTTTAATCTTTAGGTTCATTTGATTTTGTACTTACAATGGGTACAGCCAAGGTCGAACTATCTTACTGCGCAATAGGAAGGTATCATTTTAGAAGAAGAGAACGAGATGCGTGGTAAAAGTACTGTTTAGGTATACGAACATTTTATCGCACCAGAACAATTTGAATTGTCAGCAATTCATGAAATAAAATGAATTTACACTTAATTGACCGATTGGTGGTAATGACAATATGTACTGTTCTGCGTGGATGGTATGAAACATGGTGACAATAAATCTTATTTATTTCTGTAATGAAGACACTAAAGCAGCATTTAACATTCAAACAACATTCGATTCTCTTTTAAGATCTTTCATATGGTATTCAGTTTTAGTTGCTGTTAATTCAAATGATTTTAATATGATATGAGCTCTACATTGTTCTGAATAAATCGTGTTACCAGTAAATAGACAGATAACCTTTATATAACATTATTAAATAAAAACGTATTTCAGAATTCCAATGAACAGTTATAGTTTTTAAATTACTCACGAAGCTGAACACTCCGTTATAATAAGCAATTTTAATCTGAATCCCCTGCTTTGTTTGAATTAATAAAATTACGTTAATTAAATTTAATCGCGTGTATAATGATGAATACGAAATCAAGTTTAAATTTAGGTGTTCGCATTGAAACATCTCAATGGAGTCGTTTGTCAATTTCCTTTCCGTGTGAGTTTGTACATAAGAAATTGAAGTTGTTATATGTCAAGTTATGATGGAAAACCTTACCCTTATGAACAATTAATTCAATGTAGACTTGTTTTATGCTATGACATGAATTCTTGATCGAACTTGAGAACTATTAAACATAAATATTCTTTTATTTGCAACATTGATATATGGGTATATGCGATTCGCGATTCAACAGCAGTAAAATATTAATATTTGCTAATCTTTAAATGGATGAAAGTTTGCTGTTATGCAACCAAAACATTTAATACTTTTAGGTGATAGGTAGGTATTTTGTATACTTTTAGGTGATAGGTAGGTATTTTGTATACTTTTAGGTGATAGGTAGGTATTTTTAATACTTTTAGGTGATAGGTAGGTATTTTGTATACTTTTAGGTGATAGGTAGGTATTTTTAATACTTTTAGGTGATCGGTAGGTAGGTATTTTTAATACTTTTAGGTGATCGGTAGGTATTTTTGTTAACGTTATGATTATGCTTTTACCTACAACAACGAAAAGCTGGAACGAAGAGCGAAAGATCTTTTTTTTTTTTTTTTTTTTTTTGTTAAGATTGCTAAAAAAGCTTTCGTGGGATTTGTTAATGAAGTTCTATTTTTTCAAAGCCTTATTCTGATAGTATAACACAAGATCTGGGGATTGGCTTCGATAGAGTTCAATAGAACATGATGTGGCTAAATGAACAATCAAACATTCAAATAGTTTAATGACGTAATTGACCGTAAATTCAATGCCAATGTACCGGTATGTTTACGTTCCAGATTTTATATCATATTGAGACTTAAAGCAATACTAAAGACAGTGTACAGGATGGGTCTTCGTCCGCCGTGACCCTCACTCACACTTTTACCTTATACTGGTCTGTCTCAGACAGCATTTATCCTAAAAAGTTTTTTACGAACGTTCCAACATTATATTATTTAACTTTTTTACTTTATAAAATGTTTCAGCCAAGCCTGGATTACCGCACAAAAATTTTTTAACGCGTCATTAAGTAAATTATCACTAGTTCGATTACGTTCGAAGTTTTCAGGTGTTTTGTAGTGCAGGAACGTAATATGTTTAGAAGACCAATGTAAACCTGTAATTCTAAAAGTATTACTATATTTTAGATCGTCCATAGTAATTTGGTACCTGTTCTTAACCTGAATGTATATCTCTTGTTAATTAGAGTAATTGCGCTTCGTTTAGAAACTTCGCTAAGTATTTGGAAACAACCCTTGATGCCAATATATCAGGATCCATTCATACAAAACTATTGTCACTTTTGACAGCCACAAGTGCGAAAGCAAATAAATACGTCTATTTTCGTTCCTGTTAAATTCCATTTCGTAGAATTTGTATTAACCGATATGAAGTTGTATTCAAGCATCGTATTCCAAACAGTGATCAATTACTTCTTATCTTTAACCGGAAGAGTTACAATCACTTATATCGCTTATATCAATGTAAAGTGTAGTGATATTTCCGGAAACAGATTTAGACAGGAATAAATCAATTCATTGTAGAAAAAACAGTGTTTATCCAGTTTCTAATTGGTATTTAATTGTTTCATGACTTCAATCAATCAATACACACTAGACACACTATAAACTGCGTTTTAAGGCAATACCATTCATTGTAGGACTGTCAGCGTGGATCGTAATTAATCCATAGCGAAAACGTCCATTTAGTTTGCCTGGTCTTGCTATGCAGCCCAGATTCAAGGTGCTTGTAAATAGTTTTATCAAAGCGGGGGGGGGATAAAATATCAATATTTATTTTGTTGCGATCAATTTGTTCTTGGTATTCAAGCTTTACCGAATAAACTGTTTCCACATTTATAAAAAGACAGATTTTAAAATATAATACAACAATTAGCAAACATTATTTTCAAAGGTTGCCGTCAATAAATACACAATGCTAATTTGATTATTTCTGTTAGAAGGATGTGTTCATCAAATAGAAGAGTATTGTGCGTGTTTTAAATAAACATCGCCGATGGAACATCAAACATATAGAGGTGAAGATAGTTCGTTAACAAACCCTTTGATTTCGTCGGTAATTTAATAACAACATAATAGTTTATTGTACAACAAACATTCTAGAATCGGAAGCGCTGGATCAATCAACAGTCAGTCTGGCACGAACATTTTTGATATCTATAATTATTTGATCTATGGAATTACATGGTAATAAATTCCATCCATGTTGGTCAACATTATTTGGACGGAGTTCGACGTGATACGTTTTGGTACGCATATATTGTATTGTTATCACCAAAAGTCCCGAATCTGAATATCACACCATTCCCAAATTATGCAACTTTGGTAAACTGTTTCAAATACTAATGCATTCAGAAACAAATCTTAGAATTTGTCGTGGTCATTTCGTGGATTTTATACATACGAATATAAAGTGCAAACCTCTCCAGAGCGGCCCTTTCTTGCGTAACAACCTCCCTTCAAGAACAGCATGCTTTTCCACATTGTACGATTTAACTATTAATTTAACTTCTCTAGAGTAACAACCTCTCAACAACAACATGTTTTTGCTTCTCCAAAAGGGTGTTGCGATATTTATTTGTTTTTATTTCTTGCATTTGTTGTTTTAAGGTCATGTTGCAATTTATGATATTGTATGCATTTTTACACACATGTATATACGAACATATATCTTTATGCGTTAATCTAGTTAGATGAACAATTATTTTGATTATATTATTATCATAAACACACGTTCATGGTTCAGAGACCTAGACTCCTCAAATTCACATAACATTCACAAACAGTATATCAAATATTTAATAAAGTATATAAGCTTACAGTTATATATAGCAAATCCTTATACAAGTAAATAAAAAAATCGTATGATTATATTGTAAATATTTCTAATATGATTCTGTTCACATCCTTCGGAATTCCTTTTTTGCATTAGCTTCGCGAATGCAGAATATGTTCTGGTAGTAATATAGAATATGGTCTGGTAGTAATGCATGCCTTTAACCTGTCTTATAAAGTAATCGCGAGAGAAATACATGTACAATAAATCTCTTGAAATACGGTCGCCCATCCTTGCAACTTTAACACAAGTATAAGCTTTCAAAAAAAGAAAACATCACGTAAGCTATACAACAGTTCCGTTAATCCAAAGCGAAATGAACGCCAGAAATAATCTCTTAATGGATCAAAATTAGTATACGTTTAAAGATTCACAAGCCGAAATGGTCTGCCGTTAATGAATGAGATTACGCGTATGCCATTTATACACCGTCATCTCTATGGTACTCGAAAGCTGTAAGGTGGACACATTTCAGAACAAAATTCTCCTTAGCAACTATTGAAAGACACGAACAACACTTGCTGCTATTTGTCAGCATCCATCGCATACTAAAAATACTTTACAGGACTTGATTATTACGAAGCAAAGTAGCGTTGATAGCAAAACATTGTCGGTAGTGATACGTTAAATATGCATTCAATTCAGTATGATTCTTAAATCGGTATTTCCAAGAAAATCTTCGTAAAATATTCACCCGTACGAATGTTGATGTTAATATTGTTTTCTTACACCCAAGAATATATTCAGAATATGTACGTTTGATATTTACAAAAGATAGCTGAATGGTACCGTGTGTGGTACGGATTGTTAAATAAGATCATTATATAGTTAGATAAAGAATTAAACAATACATCAAACCAGCTGGAATGAAATTCATCTGAAGTGAAAAGTTTTCATTTTATTGCTTTTGCAGTTTTCACTAGACGTCAAAAATTGAGGGTCAAAAATTACCCTTAACTGCTGATAATTTAACAGTCAACAAAATTTTCTTCTAATTTTATTGTAAATTTGACCCTTTGGTACAAATTCTTAACAGCTAAAAGCTTTATTTTACTGATTTCAAGAGTGAACATGTTGTTTTATTGGTCAACTGAAAACCCTGCATTTGCCATGCTTAAAAACGCATCACCGTATTGTCATAGTTTACCTTTACAAGGTATCATTTTGCAAATGTTTTAATATCAGATGTATATTTATACAAATCTAAAGAAATTGTATCAAATGGAAATATAGTGAAAGACAAGGTATAGTAAACCGATAAACATATTGTTGGTTAAATAATGCTAAAAGGCATGCATAACCTTGCGTGACAACTATAGTTGTTCCTTCTTAATTTTGTGCTGGTCGCGACTGTGGTCCTGTGATTAGACTTGTTACCCGGGGATAAAAAAAATTGATAAAATGTCGATTTCTCATATGTGGAAAGTTGCTGGCTCCTTGCGGAAGGGTAAGTTAGTACTGGTTAGTATGCAGTCCAGGAAAACTGTTTAGGTGAACCGGCCGCCGTATATAACTGAAAAAAAATGTTGAAAAAAATCTGGCGTTAAACCCAGTGGCAATGTCACATAAAGACATACAAAAACAACAACATAATTTTCTGCTTCCAGGCCAAGACAGTTCCACACTGAACAAGAGATCAGCTTATAGAGATTTTTCAAACGTGATGGCACGGCATGCTAATAGACACAATAACGACAAGCTCTTTGTGGACAGATTGTTTAGACTTTTTGATTTGGATGGTAAGTTGTGCTATCAAATAGTTTATATTGTAAAACTGATGAACACATTTATTGGCAATTTTTATTCATTGGAATTTAAAATGAATGGAGTTATTCTATGCCGTATAAGATATCATGTATGAGGTTTGCCAGAGTATTAATCTGTTAACATATGCTATTGAATTAAAGTATACCCTGCCATGAAAATTTGACAAAATGTCGATTTTCCTGCATATGTGGAAAGTTGATCCTTTTGGAAGGGTAAGTTAGTACTGGTTAGTATACAATCCAGGAAAACTGGTAAGACGAACCGGCAGTCGTATATAATTGAAAAGAATGTTGAAAAACGGCGTTAAACCCGGTGAAAAAAGAACTAAATTAAATATTCTAATATACATTTACGTTATGTCGTAGCTGTGCACATGATAAAAGTTGATATTTGCCGAGATTGTCCATTGACTCGGAGAGAAAGTAAAACGAAGCGGTGTATTGTCATTGCATCATTTATGCCTAGTTTCAAAACATTTATCAATACCAAACTCACAAGTTAGATTCAATCAAGGGCAATAAATATGACTCACAAGATGACAGTACCTATAAATGGACCGATAACTGCCAACCCTCTAATTGCTGATTTTCACATAAAGAACTGCGGGGGCTGCCAAATCACCCGTCAATGAGGACTGATTATGCTGTAATTGGTCGCAAAATATAATTACTATGAAAAACGACCATAGATATAGAGTTTGTTGTGGCTAAAGGTCACTACAAGTCGATAATGCTGCCAAAATCAGTTCCTTGTATTTTACTGTGTACAAAACATCGTCTCAATACATTAGACCATTTTCCGTTGCTTATTTGGCATTCATTTCCGTAGTAAAATATGACCTTTAAGTTTCGCTTTAACTTTTCGCTATCCAATTCACTTGAATGAAAGTCAGCTGAAAAAGTCACCTAGTGTCTGATATCAAAAAGCTTGTGTGATGTCTCGGATATGTTCATGAGATGTTTTCGCACTTTTTGAGTATCTTGGTATATTGTATATTGTTACCAAGACGCCGCGACACGTGACTAACCTCCTTGGTTGTTATTATGTTGCTCTTCTTGTTTGGTCAAGTTCATACATTTTTACACATATTTCTGCCGTTGGTTAAGTCAATAATATGCTCATTAGTTGTCTTTTTTGTCTTTTTCAGACGATAAAGTAATAGAGCATAGGGAGTTCAAAGCTGTGCTTAAAATATTAGGAATTGTTAGTCATAACATTTGACATTTTATTTTTGTTTTCTTGTTGATACTAGTGAGAAAAATCAAGGACAAACTGTGATAGCCGCTACAGAAATGGTGAAAGGCGTTTTCTCTGGGGCCGCCATAGCAAATGACACTTTTCCAAAATGGCGGTCTTGAAAGCGAGGTGTTACATGTTTTGAAATGCGCATGCGCGGCGGGTATTTACCGAATTTTTGCGTGCGCACGATTCATATGCGGACGCATGCGCCAAATATAGAAATACAAAAATACTTTATTCGAAAAAGATAAAAATCGTCAATCTATTTGCAAACTGATTTTAATTTGATTGATGACTTTAATACGGCCACTCTGGGTTGGAATGATTACGCACATACGCGGACCATAATTTTATTTTTGCATCTGTTAATCATTAAATATGTATTGTTGATAACTTCATAAATTTGCTATTTATTTTATCATACATAAAACAACATAAATATATCTAATTTACTAATTTCGACTCATTTTATCGCTTTAGACAAGTTAGGTATGACGTCAAGGTTTTGAGATATAAAACTTGCCAAAATATGTAGTTTATCTAACATTTAACAAACAGCAGCCGAAAGTGTTTACTGTTCATCGCTAATACATAGATGCCATAAACTACACATACATTTTTAAAATATCATACGTACGAAAGTCGTCTAATTGACGATAAATCGTATTCTTATTTACGATGATTAAACAAGTAATATTCAACCTTTAACATTTAGATGCTTGCATATACATACCGTATTTAGTTCGGAAATGGCGTCAGTGGTGGATTCGGCTAGATGGTCGTTTACTAGGTTATCATAACTATTGGCTCTTTCAACAGTTAGATTAAAAATTACGTAAGAAGGTTTGTTTTTCCAGAGTATGAGATGTAAGAGTCCGTATCGTTAAATTTGAAAGTAAATTAATACAGATATTCATCAGTTAAAACACAGAGTTTGATGTGCATTCACTAAAGGGTACGTGCGTACAATTCGTTAATTTGTTCGAATAAATAGACAGAGATTAATTGTTATCATGTACATTTTCTAGTTTTATCTATGGCGTTTATGTTTATGTATAGTTAGTGTTGGTTCAAATCAGACAGCAAGTTTGTTGTTTGTTTTTTTCTATTAAATAATTAAAATAAATAGCAATGGTCCTTAATTTTTGTTTGGATAAAAACGCGTCCCGAATAGATTTTCACAGTGAGCTTCATGGCGTCTTCATAACATTACGTTATTGCAATATCGTAATGTCGGAGTAAGGTAGACTAAGCATCGCTTAGATTCAGTTTCTGACTTATATGGTGAATTCTGAATCCGCATTGAATAAATTGTTGATTTCCATAAATTTGTCGATTTCTGTTGCTCCTATTTTCACATAAGCCGTACAAGATCACCGTATCTGCAATGGATATCGTTAATAGTATCTAATAATATGACGTATGATAATTATACTTCTTTACAAGCAACTATCAGTAAGAAAGGAGTCAGTGCAATACTTTTTTCTATTAAGACCAATTGTCATTTGTTGAAGTCAACTTTTATACGTCATCTTAATGACGATGTAAACTCATAATTGTCTTATATTTTATTTATGTTTCATGTAGTATTTGAATAAATAAATTATGAAGCATGATTCTTTTGTATTTACCTTTTATTCGAAAACTTCAATTAAGCTTATGACTGGTGAATTTGGCGGAAAGCGTACGTGCATGTGTTACTCAAATTCCATGGAATTGTTACGTATACTTTAAACAAACATTCCTAAGCTAGCCATGTGCTTATCTTTGTACCCAGTTCACGATGCATCACAAATAAACCAATAAAAGCACAAAACAAGACCATCCTTAAAATTGTTAGTTTGCGGTTACACAACCCATACTTTTAACAGTGGGTAGGTATACATTCTGTGTAAACATATGCTTGCATTGAAAACGAAAAGCTGGAATAGAGAACGAAGAAAAAAGTCAGAATTATTAAAATATTTTTGGCGTCGAGGGATTTCTAAATGTGTCGGTCGAGTAACTGAAAGCCTACAATTATTTATGAATGGTCTAAGCTTTCTCTCTTGATCCATTGCACTGACATACGAGAAAACTGATGGGGAAGAGCAGAGTTAAACTAAAAGAAACTTGTTTTCGGATAATCAACATCTCACCAAGCCTACATAAGAAATACATGTTAAATAGAATTAAATGCAACTGTAATATCATTCCAATGCTGATAAAAATACTTTAAACTACTTACTTAAAGTACTTCAAACAGCTTCAATGTGAAATTGCGACAGGTCGTACCCTTCTATGAAAAGTTGACAAAAATTTTTCCTCTATATGTGGAGAAGTTGCCACTCCTGGCGGAAGGGTAAGTTAATACTGATTAGTATACAGTCCAGGAAAACCAGTCGCCGTATATAAATGAAAAATGTTGAAAAACGGCGTTAAACCCCAGTAACAATGTCACATAAAATAAAGATAAAAATGTGAAATTATAACTATCTACTCCGTATGATTATGAATTGTGTTATCATCGTATTCAAATTTTAACATGTGCAAAGTTTAGTTTGAATAGTTAGTATCAGTATCAGTAATATGATCATTACGTTCAGAAGGCAATACAATGTACATGTCTAAGTTCCACGCTTATCAGTTTTCTTTTCAAGTTATATAATATACAAATTTCCAACACAATTTATTCTACGTCTCCAAAATGCCATCCAGCCAAAACCTCGCTGAACACTATTCTACAGTTCTACTAATTTTTTTTTCTAAACCAGAGGTTCTATTTTACGTACATGCATATACTTATACATACTTAAAATATGCATGTTTGTAAAAAAAAATCTTCGGTTTATGTAGAAGATAACTGGAAATTATACATATGTATACATCATATAGTGAACAGAGAAGAAGAAACAATGCAAACATTCAAATGTCCGAATATTTTATTTTTAAAATTCAACTTATTTAGTTTTAGCTTAAGATAAATCATTCATACAATCTCCTGCAGGGAAGAGATTTAATCAAATTTACTGAGCCCTCAAAATTAGAGGTTTATGACAGATCTTAGAACAATCGGGACAATAACACAAAGGTAAATCGATACAAAAATTGATATTTGGAAGTCATTGAAGCTGTGTGAAAATGTTATCGGACAGCAAGCTTTAATACCAATTAATGTGAAACACCACAATAACCGGATAATGACAAAGTGCCTTATTCATGCCCCCAGACTTCACTCTAAATATCATCAAAATATACAGCCATGTCATCAATCTAACGTAATGGAAGTTATGTCCCCATTCATAACATTTAAATAGTTTGTAATAATGAGCTCACTAGGGGCAAACATTACACCCGTTATCTGGTCTTCTTGATCAATGCCATTGAACTGAACTCCTTCCGCGTATTGCTAGTTATCAAGTATAGAAGAGTATAAATACACTTGACCAGTCCATAAATTTCTCTACCACACTTCGGATCGTTTTAACAAATATTACAACATACCTAAGCAAACATTATTACCATGTAATATGCGACCTGTGTCATCGCAACAAACATACAACAATGTTAGAAACGTGTTCTAGGAGCAGAGCGCGATACACCAGTATAATGACAGTATCACTTTACATTTTCTCGTAATGTATAAATTTTATATATTAAACCTAACTTTATCATTTTTGAATGAAATAGTCCTTGTTGTTCAGTATTATTGTCTTAACGATATGAAACCGTTATTCAAACAATACATTCAGTACTAAACATGTTGGTTATTTTGTTTTGTACACCATGATGTGTGCAAACAAGCTCTCGGTATTGGCAACTTTGATTAATGTGGAGCAATCATTGACAAATATAAAGATAAATCGAACTTGTAATTAGCGCAAGAAGCGAATAACATGTAACATATATATATGTATATATAAACGCTTCTCTGAGTGGAAGATAATGGACCAAGTTTTCTGCCCCCCCCCCAGGTTCATGAGCAATAATGTACGAACGAGGGGAGTTTGTTTATGGTCAAGACAAGCGTAAACGACTTGTAATGAAAATTGCAATTCAATGGTTATCTTAAGAAAACTTGATTATTTTTATCAGATATTACACAGCGTCGCATAAATCTGACCTATTAGAAAGATACTAACACACAATGCTCTTGAATTTACATGCCATGTTCTTCCTAAACAGGTGCCTGTAAGAGGCGACACCGCTTCTCATGCATAGACCCATTCATTTCAGCTTAGTACAATGATCCTTAATATATAACATAACGTGTGTAGAAACGTATCTGGACGTGAGAATAACAAAGTCCTCAAGATATCAAGGTTAGAAACGTATATTTATACAAAGCCTTGAAGATAAAATTAATAACGTAGTAAAAACATTGTTGTCTAAGCGTTAATAATTGATTGTTATACAAAGACATGTATTGTTTTGATACAATATGAAGACTGCCATGATTCTCTTTGGGCTCAAGCACTACATTAGTATAACACCAAAGCATGTGAGTCCATTAAAATGTTTGATAAACAAACAAGTGCACGGAGCATGAACAAATTCAAAGGGAACTGATCAGTTACAGACTGTATAGCAGGAGACGGTTGCATTAAAATCAGAGCTAATTGTATGACAGCTGGTTGGTTGATCCTTAATGGCGTAGATTTTATTTCCTCATTAGTACTGAATCAGGACGACTATCAATTTATTGGTTTGTGTTTGGCAGTCTCATTGAAGATGAAATAACTTACTCCAACTAAGTTTTACTCGTAAATTAAATTTCAATGGCCGTATCTGTGATGCCAAACAAAGGAAAGTGATATATAAACTCACCACAAATCTTATGTGAGACTTCTTATTAGCCCGTAATTATTGTTCAGCTATATTAAAGATTCGGGCATTAATGAAGATACACTTTATACAGTGAATAAAAGACGCAACTAATAAACAAGAAAATCACAATGCCACTACCACAGAACAATACTACACTCCCCACAGCTGTCTCATTTGGAATAGATATATTACCGATTTGAAAACATCTAACATCAAATGTCTCAGATACTCAGATAAAACATTGTTCGATGGAAATAAATTAATGACTTCATATCTGCTACTGTGATTTATGTTTTTTGATAAATGAGAACAAGTAGTTTTCAGTAAAACTTGGATAAGTCCATCGTTGGAACTCAGAGAAATGGCCTTAGTATGTACGTTATTTCATTATTGAGCTGACAATAAAGTAAGAACAAAAAAACACAATCTCCTAAATACCACATTCCTCAAAACCCACCAACCCAAATAACCAAACTGTGCCGCTCATTTTTTTAAATAAGAAATTTTTTTTAGGTGTTGAGGAATGACATAATTTGACAGGATTTGATTGGAATACTCTGCCAATATTCTATAATTATTGTTACAGTCTTAAGTACTAGGCATGGACATTTGCAGATTCTATCCCGTTATTATGTCACAATTACTTAATATCCAGCGTCATAGAATGGAACAATGGATTCAAAAGAAATACCACATTAGTTGTAGCAGCAAACAAAGCTATATCGGTAGTATTTACAAATCTCTGGATATTGCTAGGTAAAGAAAACGCATATAAAATTCTTACTCTCCCAAACATACTACCTTCCCAAAACTTACTAACCCGAAACCCATCCAACACAAAGAAACATAGAGGTCAAAACAGGTCGTCCAGAGGGGTTCTGCCTTAGAACGGTCTGCAGCAAAGCTACAGGGTATATAAACTAGTTCCCCAGAGAATGACACAAAGCCTGCAGTAATTTGTGTTCAAGTCCACCATATTGAAAAGTTTCTTATGTAGATCATGAATCTTAAAAGTCTAAACTAAATAACGGCCCGTCAGATGTTTGGATTTTACGATTACTTACCTGACTCGGTTGTTCTTCGACTTCATGAACCTAACCTTTTATTCTAACTGATGTTGTAATGAATAAATCGCCACACAAGTCAAATTTCCTATCAAATAGACTGCCGATGATTCATCAACGAAAATATCAATCGAATATCATCTCCGAAGTGCCAATCACAAATATATAGGATCGCCGACGCTACCAATAAAAAACTCATGTCTGAGTAAATAAACAAAACAATGAATGAGAAAATGACACTGATACACCTCTGAACCCTTTATAAGATATATGATTTATTAAATCAATTACCGCTTCTCTCCCAAAGTAAAAGTAAAATAACAGAGTTAAAAGTTTGGACATCAAAGCATCCCTTTTGTCGGGACTATCATTAAAAGAACCCCTTATGTCTAAATGCAAGGGTCTGCTTAGAATTGACGGTTTGCTTAAATCTACACCATTTTTTGTTATCACGCTTCACAAATGACTGATTTATCTTGTGAAGATGCAGCACTAGAAACGCCTATGGTCAAAAGATTTAGGCAAACGAAGAACTTAAGTCAATGAAGTTGGTGACTGTTTTCGAGGGAAGTCTATAAATCAAGTCACTAACGCTGCAATACGTTTAAATAAGATTCGTGGCCAGCAATCATTGATATCTTTTGGAAGCCCACTAATAGTTCTCCAAATTATAAGATGTTGCTGTTCTTGCATTATTCCCCTATTTAAAATGCAATATTCAGCACGCTTTCTCTGCTTTTTGAAATGTTCATAAATGAATATTTTAATTCATTTTCTCCAGACAGGAACCAACAATATTTACAATATTTAATGTAACTACATTTATGAATGAATTGAGGATAACCTTCGCTGGATGCTACATCGACGAAAAAGGTGATGTTTTATTTTCCTTTCGTAGAGTGTGTGGGCGTTCGGTTATACAAAATTTACAATTGGATGGTATGATCAATACCCATAAATATATCCAGCCATAAGTTATAGTTGGGGAGATATATAAGCAAACATTAATAGAAAATAGTCTGTGATAGATGTAGTTTAAATCAGGATATTTTTCTGTGTGGATCAGCAAGAAAGACTGCAAACATCGGGTGTGAAAGTAA
Source organism: Lutraria rhynchaena (assembly GCA_008271625.1). Lineage (NCBI taxonomy): Eukaryota > Metazoa > Mollusca > Bivalvia > Venerida > Mactridae > Lutraria > Lutraria rhynchaena. Next base: position 173,567 of record VIBL01000263.1, read on the forward strand.
GAAACTAAATGGTTGGTATGGTTAATGTCTACAGCTTGTTGTGCAACAGTATGCATAAAATATTAAATCCAGACAAATTAACCCGTGGATTATTGGATATTGATTACAATCGTAATAAGACAGAACAACTGTAAAAGTATAATCTATTAAGAAAAAATGAATCCTTGCATAGAGTTCGTACCAAATACAATTGCATCCTACGAATGATAGTTTAACCAACATGGCAATAGGATTCAAATAACTCCATTTTGAAGCCAATTTATCGACAACTTTTTATGTTAGATTATGCTTACAAGTACATAATAATTAAAACTAATTGTTCACTTCTACATACATGTAGTTGCGGCAAAGTTTCGATATTGTGTGTAAAATTAATCTACATAGCTTCAACAATTTCTACATAGCCTCTCTATAGTTTCTACATAATACCTGTGAAGTTTCTATGCATGCTTCACAACCATGGCACATGGTTACTAGCAAGATTTCTCAGATATTTCAGGCTGTGTTCGTAAGTTCCTTGATCTTTCAATTTACAGTAGACCAACTGTTTCAGCATCAGGTTATCCATTTCAGGTACTTAATACTATTTTCAGCAGTTGATAAATGTTTATGAGTTTCATGCAAGATCATTTGAATAGGAGTATAAAATTACAAATACATGATGCAAAATGCTAGGAACATTTTGTGTTATCCTTAATAAAATAATAATAATAAAAAAATATTTCCCTCGTCACGCATTTTCGATGCAGGAGTGCATATATATAGACCCGGGCACTGACTACCCCGCTCAGAATATGACTAATCTTAGGTTATTATCAACAGGCACTTCATCTGTCCTCCGGAGATCAATATACTTTTTTGTATTAGATGAATATTTGACTATTCTGATTATTTCGATATTTTGATTTAATCTCCAAGGGAGAAATGAAAGTCGATTTATTTGTATGAATAACATTCATAACAGTGCGGGGGCGCTTGCAGTTAATAAATGTGTGTCTAACCATCTTAGGAGATTGTTCGCGGAATTCAATTTTTGTCGACTTTTGTCGATGTTAAACTGTGTATCATATGGAACAGGTGTATTTAGCTTGTTGTGTCACAAGCCAGACTGTTGCAATCGTTCGAATGTGTCATTACAGTTTTTTTTCTTCCGTCTACTGACTTTAAAGAGAACTTTGCACGACTATCCTCAGTTGCTGCAACTTTAATAGTCGTGTTTGTTACATAATGTCCTCTATGTGCACATGTACTATCAAAAGTCTATAAGTGGTCTCTGTCTACAAACTGGGTTCATGACTCGTGCGAAAACGTCCTATTGTTAAAAATATTACTTGAAATGCCGTTTTCTATAATGTACATTGTAATTTGTTTTTACTTTAAACCCGACGACTGCAAATCACAATCAAGTACCTACGAAGTCATTAATACATGAAACATAAGTTATACGGGCTTCATTTACTGTAAAATGTTAGTCAACAATTCTGTCTGTTTTGAACTTTAAATTTTCCCAAGGTTTGATTGTTTCTTTAATTAATTATGTTAAATTCAAATTAATAAATTTTAGTTTTATACAAAAATGTCCATGCAGTTTTGTGTTAGCTTTGTATGTGACCAGAAACATGCGTGATGTGTACCTGTACGTAATTCTTTTCTGAATGGACGGTGATTTTTAACTCTAGTTACTAGCGTAAACATGAAATTAATTAACCTCGATTTAGCTATGGACTGAACATCTTTCACATATTTATTTTATTAAAAGCGTGCTAAATCAATATAACAGAAAAACTCTTGTCCGAGGATGCCGGATATCTAGATGGTAAACAGGGAAATTATACCCTTTACTGCCTCTCTTTTCATCAACTGTACGACATACTTGCTCAATATTTATAACTGACATAAAGGGACATGAATCAAGTATTATTCTAATGGGAAATAAACTATTCATGACAAGACATGTAGCTATGTTTCTCTCCTATAATGAATAGGACGTTGCGACATTACATCATGTGTACAGGAATACATATTTAATTATTATACACTTCAAAGAATGAAGATGCTAATGTCAACACAAGCTTAAATTGAATATTGTTTGTCAACTGTTGTGCATGCGTATTATGATCTATCGTTTCACAGGTTGTAACAGCTAATAAAGTTCCTCATAGCACTTCATTAAAACTTGAAATATATCATTATTTGTGTCTGTTTATATTGACTGTACTTTATGTGCTTTCATGAATTGATTTATTGTCATATTAGTTTGGGCGACAAGCAGATACGTAATAGAATTATACGAGTATGTTGTTTTATGTTCGTATGTGCATGTATTTTTGTGTAAATAAAGACATTTCATTAGGCCTGTATATACTATCATGAACATCAGTTATAGTTTAAGTAGTTTCCTTCACAACAGGCATTTTTGTCGCTAATACAGATAATTTGTCGTAAACAAAAATATATATGACGAAAAAGAGGGAGGGTGAGTTGTGCACGAAATTTATACATTTCACTTCTTGAACTGTTATTGAAGACTGCATCATCGCGGGGTCCCATCATTATTGTGTCAGTTGTGTACGCCGTACTCGGTGTGTGGTAGATCTGTTTCCGAATGTCAACTTTCTGCATAAATTGAGTATTCCCAAAACAATCCATTTTAGTCATACTTGGTTATGTTTGAAGTATTTATCTCAAAATTTCTCTGTACATCTATTGTCATGTAATTTCTAAAGAAACAAATGTTTTAAACATACCATCATTACTCTCGCTTATTGTTTTGCGGTCAACAAAGAAGTGCTTAACCGCTATGCGTGAATTGTTACTACATTCTCGCTAATGTAGGAAAGGCGTCAAATTACGCAAGTAAATTAAATGGATAAATTTTGAATTGCGCATGAATCAAAATATCCTTAGACGATATTAGACTAAAGATTTAATGAAATAAGGGCAAATTGTTTAAAGCATTTTTATTTTTTTATAGCACATAATCAATTAATAACGAATAACTGTCATACTGGAGGCAAAATAAGGGGCATTGTTTTTAAGGGTTAGAAAGGACCTTCTTGCCCAGTTACCTGTCATCTCCAAAATTGATAACTTTATACAATGTTGTAATCTCTTGAATGACCCTAGTTAACAAGTTTTCACCTCGTACATTAATATGTTGCAATGCTTGTTTTGTCGATGTAGAACAAAAAGTTTGTGGTCAACTCTTTCTCAATGTACACCAGACACAAAGGATAAATTATAAATCATATTAAGTATATTCAAGGGGATATTCTTCACAATTTTAAGTGATAAACCATCCTTAAAGTTTTTTTTGTTCTCTACAACATAGCCTTAGGCTGAGACAGACATATCCGTTACCAAAGTTATGGAAACTTTATATGTTCAAGATAGGCTTCAGATACACGCGTGACGCCAAAACGAATACAAATCATTGATGAACTGTCGAAACGAAGAACGATAAAAGATAATTGGAAAATCTCATAGAGGAATGACTCACGTTTTTCGAAGACAATGCCAAACTAATTTTACCGAAAATGGATAAATATGGCTCCCTAAAGGGATGCTATATATACAACTTGATGAGAATTAACATGATATTTGGTATTTGCCCGCTGGATGATTTTGTTTGAAACTAACGTCATTGCAGATCGAGGTGGCGTTTCTATTGAGACTAAACAGAGTAATCGTTTATGAGTGAAGGAAAGAACGCATATTTTATTTTTTATTAATCTCTTCGGGAGTTTGTCACAATAACTGTTTGCAACCTACTTTTTCCTTGGTTTTCTCTACCTATTCAAAATATTTACATGATAAATTTATTATATTAAAGAATTACAAACACACGTGTCATGATTTGTACTCTAGAAAAATACATGACAATGACATAGATGTCAATTTGTGAGTTTTGGTTTAAGCAAAGATAGAAACTTTTAGATAAGTACTCGCTGGGTGAAAACCAAACAAGATTACACGGCAGTATTTAGTTGTAATGAAGCAACTTTTATAGTATATAAAAAGTTTTGTATACACAATTTACTTTTATTTATTCAGATAGTTAATTTTAATAATATTGCATCTACTATAAATCACAATTTCCGCAAAATAAGTTAAATTTATAGAAAATCAATTGCAAATTTGATTTTACGGGTAAAGCATGTGATTAAAGTAATATCGTGTAAGAAAAACTTCCAAAATAATGTTCATCTCAGTTGTTTTGTAACGCGCAATGATTTCTTTATTCCCATGACGTGTTAATAGTAATTACTGTAGGACATGCTTTATTGGTGATATGGCGACCCTGGACCTGGGTTGATTTATACGGTTGCATAAATCATCATAGTTGCTATGATTGAAAGTCTTGTTGTACAAGTTCAACAAAGAATGCGCGACAGTTGCGGGCTGTTCGTCCTGTGTATCTGTAAGAGTCTCCATAGTTGTCTCTACATTTATATCATTTAATTGCTCTAGGGATTCCACTAACATTAGCGTTGGTGTATCTTTTCTTGATTGAATTGGACGGTCGGCTATTAACAGTCACCCCAAGCACAGTCAGATGTCATTAACTTTATTGGACAAATTTAGTGGTTACTTCCGTGATTAGTTGCCATCTGATATAAATGTCCATTAATACATACACTTAAATATATCGTTATTGTAGTGCGTAAAGGACGGACAATTCTAAACTTTGTATACATATAGTATTGAACTCTGAGACCAGCTTTAGATAGAAATTTCTGATTGATTGATTCGTGAACAAAATTGCACGACTAATTGGTAGAGGGGCTGGATTCTGTAGGCTAGTGATGCTATTTCACCTACGACATTTGCGGAGAACTTCTTGCGTTTTTGTACATATTTATATGGCATAAATAACATGATATCAGAATCTAACTGCAACAATTTATTGAAATAACACGGTGTGTTTCCACATTCCACGTTAACAGTATTGGTAATGTTCGCGATTGTCCATCAAAATGTATATCTATGCACATCTGATGCAGAATTATCGATAGATCGCTACACACTCACTGGTTTCCATTTTAATACTAGTGCCAATGAATTTTGACAACATTGTATTATCAGAATTTTACAATAATAGATAACACTCGCTCTCTGTATCTCTTACAACCTCTTGCTCTTGAAGCTTTGAAAGACAGTCTGAGTGTCGTGTGTGGCTGTCCTGATCGGTCTTTGATGTACTGAACTTTTAAAGAGCTTTACATCCCAATAAATTCATTCCATTCTAATTGAAATAAATGACTGCGCTTGTGACCGTCCAACTAAAGTCCTGTGTTCTCTACTTTATTCCTGCAGAATTGTAAGGAATAATTAATTAATACCGGCTGAAAGTCATTGACCAATGAACCGTTATGGGTTTAGAGATCACTAAGTTGGTTCGAAAGCGCCAATAAATAATAAAACTTTAGTTTCTTCTTGAATTATGAATTAATTTACCCTACGATCAACAGTCTTTTTAATGCGCTTAACAATAGTTGTTTATTGTAAGGCATTATTTTCGTACAAAATCCAGTTGATGTTAAGCTTTCACTGATAATGGGATTCTTGGCTAGAAGTGGTTAGGAGTGGTTAGAAGTGGTTAGGAGTGGTTAGGAGTGGTTAGAAGTGGTTAGGAGTGGTTAGGAGTGGTTAGGAGTGGATTTTGATTAGTGTTCTGTTTTATAATCTTATTATTTCGGATTAAAGAAACATATTGCGTTTATTTCGAGAATTATTAATGTGTGTGTGTTTTTGTTTATTTTTATATGAATAAATTTAATTATGTGTCTGAGTTCTACACGGTACATGCGAAAGATAAACATCATATGAACATATGCGCCAAGATAATACATGCATATAATTACAATTCAATTACAACATGAGGCTGGTCGTTGCAGGAGACAACTGTACTCGATGTGCGTGAATATTAATGTAAAAATTTGAATTGCATGACTGTATGTCCGGCTATTTTTTCATTTATGAATTCACGTCAGGCGGATGTAAATAGAAAATTGCCATGTGTCCGTAAAAACAACGCTATTGCATAAAAGGTGCAGAATTGGTTGAAATTGATGATTAATGGAAGAAATGAAGTTGAAATATGTAAACACCAAAATTATTGACATTTTGGCAACGACTGTTATCAGGGTCGCGTAAAGTTGGAACGCAGTTCGCAGTTCGCGATTCGAATCACGAACTGCGTGCTGGAATTCAGTTCGCAATTAGAAATGTGAACTGCGTTCCAGAAAGCAGTTCGTAATTTACAGTTTACAATTTGAATCTTGATCTGCGTTTCAGTTCACAATTCCAAAATTATTTTAAATGAAAACCATATAGGTTATAGTACACATACTTATTAATTAAGACTATTTGAATAAGTACTAACTATACACACAAGGATTCGCAAAATTAAAAAATCGTTCCTTAAAATTCCGGTTGAAAATTACAAAATTTATTGTTATTTATTTCTAACAATGGATATCAAGATAAAAATAACAATCTAAAATACTAGCATTAATAAAACTTGCATTTGTAAACGGGAAATTGAAAAAAAATCAATGGGAAAGAATAATAATAATAAATTGCCAAAGATACTTCATTACTATACGCGGAAGATAGTTGAACATCTAGTATATTCTTATTATTGTATGTGTAGTAAAACTGAACTCATTAAAAATGAAGAAGAAAAATGTAGATCACTAAAGCGAAAATGTTTAAATCAACGAATTATGAACTTATGAATTATGAACTGCGTATCAGCTTTATTATACAACTTGTTATCAGTTCAGTTAGAAAAGTATACTGGAGAGATAGTCGTAAACAATTGTCATTGGTGTATGTGTGTGTTTGTTTGTTTTTTTTTGTTTGTTTTTTTGTTTGTTTTCTTTGGAAATAACGCGAGATTAGTGGCTACAACCACAAGAATTTGTAACGGAATTGTGATTGTAAATCAGCAATAAATTATTGAAAAAACTTCATAATTTAACCCAAAATCACCTTCACTGAAATAAATCACAGAATTCGAACCCGCTCAACTGTTATAAACACGTGTAATGAAATAAAGCGTATAACTCTTCGTTTCCGGTAAATGTGCACCGCCTTCAAAAACGCAATATTTCAAAAACAGGGATTAAATCTTTAAAACAAAGTTTGCAGTGGTTTCAGATATATAGTTCCGCACAAAATGAGACCAAAACTAAGCTTCTACTTTAAGCCGTTGCCGCGAAATCGAACAAGAAACGTTAGAATTTGACCCGATTTCTTTTAGTCGACACCAATGCGGCGATACTGAGATGGCTTTATCTAACACACTAATACAAGGTTGTCAGCCTAGTATAGGTATGTATCATTTGTATTTGTATGTTACAATAACCTTAATCTACCATCATATGTAAGTATTATTTGTATGTTACATATGTAAGTATTATCTGTATGTTACATATGTAAGTATTATTTGACTGGATGATGCTGTTAAATCCGATATGAACTGTTCTGCTCTATTCTATTCTTTATTATAACAGTTCTTTATTTTCTATTTGTCTATGTCCTGTTAACTAATTTTAAATTTAGATTACAGGTTAAGGACATAGAAGTTCCCATCGTTGTAATATTCTGCATTGCACATGCATATACAATGTTGTACAAAAAATACACAAAAGCAAGAATTTCCCAAATCTATAGGAAATTAACTTCGGAACTCGGGTGAATAAACCGCAGCCATATCTCTTGATAACCAGGTTAATTATTCACGTGGCTTTCAATTACGTGAAACTTATTAATAGGCTTTTTAAAAGTTAATCATGTAACTAAATATTAATTAACGGCTTTGTTAAACTCTCGACCAGGATGAAAATACGAGAACAAAGACAAACGTACCACAGTTATTATTATTTTCCTAACAATACATTAACACATTTACAAGCCAGACGCTGAAGCAGTTTCCATGGGAATTAGTTCCATTCATTGTTTCTCAACAATGTCTGTGTCTTAGGTTTTTCATTCATGAAAACCAAATCCCCAGTGAGATTACAGAAAAAAATAATACGTCCATTTTCTGCTTTTTGTTAAGACGCGTTTACTTAATATAATGTAACCCAAAACCTTATCTGCAGTTGAAGACGAGACGAGGAATATTGAAGAAATAGATGTATCAGAATGTTGCTTATATCATTGCTGGGTTCGCGGTTTTTCCTTTATCCATCACCTTGTACAGTGAAACCAGTGAAAGCCGGACCCTTTCCGGACTGGGCTATAAGTCCGGTTTTCCAGTTTTCAGAGAACTATTGATTATGGAAGGCAAAAAATGAGAATTGAAAAATCATCCGATTTTCAGAGAATTCCGGTTTTCAGAGAGTCCGGTTTTCAGGGGTTATGCTGTAATATCATGAATTTAATATTGTGTACGGCTATTTAAATGACTGCATTTGTCAAATAAGAGAATTTACATGTTCTGTTCTGAACGGTGAAAAAAATACATATCTATGATTTAGTAATTAATACATAGTCATGTGTAATTAACAGTTAAATGTTTATTGATTCTATGCCATAATCATGTACAATCAAATAGTACTGATTGCGCTGCGATTCATACACTTTTCTATATTTTTCCATGTATATTAAAACCCTCACTTAGCGACCACCTCAGAATTAAAACCAGCTCAATATGATGTCCACTTATTACTGGACCAGTTTTCGATATTACCACTACATGTTTATCACATCCCAGATATGTAACCACTTCAATATTAACACTGATTTATTTGGTCCCTTAAAGAGTTTTTAATGTTGAGGTATTTGCTGCATAATTATATTGTGCAATTGTATAATTATACATATTATTGTGATATTTGTTTGATGTTTTAAGACTCATTATAAAAAAAAGTCAGACAAAAGATAAGTGCTTGACGTATTAATTACTTTTATGGTATCAATTTGGAAGAAGTGATCTGTCACTGAATTGTGATTAAGTATCCCCGCAAAATGGTGACAGGCCACGCGAACGACCAATCAACCGACCGACCAACCAACCAATAACCAGGATGATTCCAGTATGCCCCCGAGCTTGTATCCCGAATATCATTGTAGCATATTATTGTACAGTGCAACCTCTTCTCTTGAACTCCCTTCAACAACAGTATGATTGTTCCCAATGTACGATTTAACTATTTAATAACTAAACCTCTCTAGAGCAACAAACTCTCAACAACAACATAATTTTGCTTCTCCTAAATGGTGTTGCTTTGGGGAGGTTGCACTGTATTTTAAAAACCTCCCATGTGCTAAAATAATTTAGTGTCAGTATCATACAAGCGCTGCGTATTATTGCATCGATGCTTTCAAAATTTCTCGATATTAAATTCAACAGGCAATGACCGAATATCTTATCCAAACTAATATCTGCGTATAAATGCAACCATTACAAATTCAAAGTTAAAGATAATAACTGGAAAAAAATAGATAAATGCGAAGTACATAATGAAAATATCATTTCTGTCTGCCGTTCCTGTACATAATTTCATTTCATTGAAAAGTAATATTCACAGTTTCCTGGCATTGACGTCTACGAACCCCATCATTAGGTTGTTCAATCAAAAGTAAGTTTATATTTAAGCTGAACAGTCTTTCCCCAAAGTGTCATAATAATCGACTGTGTTTACAATCCAACACGCAATGCTGACGCCATCGCACACACAAACCTATGAATGGGGCTGGCAAGTTTATTATAGAAACTGTTGAACTGCATTTATTCATACAAGTCTGAACAATAATTAAATGCTTAAATCACGAAATACGACCACCTCTGTGCACTCCTGGTGGTCTCGACTTCTTGAATGGACTTCTTAGTAAATTTCTCAGAATTTCGTTTCTTATTTTCACACTAATGTGGTATACATTTTTCATTCATATATTTGCACATATAATGTTTCAGCGACACCTAAAGCAAAGAATGATCGTATATACTAGTATACTATTTATTAATGAATATTTCACACCTTATATTACCTTTAGCGGCAGATTGAATGTAGACGAAGGGTTTTTGTCGGTCAAACCAATGTTTGAAATTCCATTCTTCCTAATGTTTTTAAGTTCACTTTTTTCAAGTGGATAGCTGCAGTCTGGTAAAATATCTTACCAACGGAAGAAATGACCAATGAATGGTACAAAATTTGAACGATATCGAATTCAAATTCTTATTAAAGCATTTCGGATAATGAAGCTTCAGAACTGTTCCTATTCCTTCAGTTGAGAATGATACACTGCTACCCCTACAAAATGGCCTACTCTTGAGCAACCACTTGCCTTCAACAACAGCATGATTTTACCACTGTACGATTTCACTTTTAATTTGATCTCTCTAGAGCAAAAACCCCTCAATGATAATATAATTGCTTCTCTCAAAGGACGTTGTTTTGGAGAGGTTGCACTGTACTACATAACGCTGAACATAATTGATTCTAGAGTCTGTCTTTGTGGCTCAAGTATTATATCATATATAGGTTATACTTTGTGACATTCGGGTCGATAGAAAGTACTTACGCGCGTGCAAAAGAAACACTTTAGATATGCCTCACACTTCCCAATCTTCAAGCCATTTGAACTGATACCTGTGTTTATACACATATTAAATGCACATCGTAAACAAATGTGAGAAATAATGCCAAAATGTACCAGAAAACCATGAATGAACAATACTTTGCCTAAGAGTGTTTAAAATGAATTATCTCAATGAACACGAAAGGAATTCTTCTTATCACGAATTACAGTCAACCCTGTGAACAAAGGCCACCTTGGGAAAGACAAAATATGGCCTTTATTGACAGGTGGCCTTCATTCGGAAGTTAGTTTGTTCTAAATAATTAATTATGGTTTTTCAAAGAATGAACTTTATTTACTGGGTGGCCTTTATTCAGAGGTGGCCGAAAACACATGTTAGACTGTATATGTGGATATCTTAAACTAAATGTAGATGTTACAGAATTTTCCTTTCTAGAGATATTAATGAACGTGTGCCCTGTCTTCATGACAATGTTATCTGTTTTTCTCCATCGTTAAAGCCGGAAAAAGTCACCAAATAATCCTGACTGTTGGTGCGACGTTAAATCCCCGAGAACAAATGTACCTGTTACATAGTTACATAATGTACCCGTTATTTATTTGTAGTGAATTAAAAAGGTATTCTTCTGATTAAACGCGTATTTTGTGTATTGTTTCGGTGAATATCTGGTAATATGGATGGGACACATGAGCAGGGCTATCTCGGTGTCTAAATAGGTATCGTCTATCGCACTGCCGTGTCTGACTGACAATAACAATACACTTAATATTTAAACGCTTGGATTCGTTAGTGAGAACCACAACAGAGCTGTTCGTTGTATTGACATATTATAACAAGTTTAAACTATAATTGTCTTTAATCATCATATAAAAGATAACAAAACTGAACATTCAGCGACCGTTGCCAGCAACTTCAAACGTTAATTTGAGAAGAAATAAGCTCTGTCTATAATGATTACAAATAATGGATTTATATTTAGTTCTACCAACGCTAAACGGAACAAATGAAGAAAATCATTTATTCGTAAAAATAAGTTGGATATATCGCCAACTTACTTTGATTTACGTAATGATAATTCTTTGCAAACTGATGAGAGAGTGTCTTGACATGTATGAATATCGTTTAATCAGTACGCAATGAAAAAAGTGTTTAATCGGTGCACGTGCTTTTATTTGTCATTATCTGTGCTTAAAATTGAAAACCGACAGCTCGCGGGAACGATATTGTACATAATGTTAATGAATGAGATGGAAAAGATATTGAATGCGCAGCAATTGTTATAATTAGCTGAATCTATATAATTTTTTACATATCAACAAATACTACAAAATGTAGATCTGTGAATACCGGTATCTGATTGGGTTGCATACTATATATGTCTCGCCTGCTGACAGTCTGTATTGCATTGCAAAGTTGCACAGTCAAACCAATGTTTGCAGTCTCTCTGAATAAAGACCAATCTCTGAATAAAGGCCATTCTTTGAAAAACCGTCTCTAATTATCTAGAACAAATTGATTTCCTTATAAAGGTCACACCTGTCAATAGATGCCACATTTTGTCTTTCCCAAGGGTGGCCTTTGTTCATAGGTTTAAATGTACATGTAGGAAGTAAATTCCAATCAGTCAAATATGTGAATTCAAAAGTAAAACTAGCTACCATTTTAAACTAGCTTCCATTGTAAACTAGCTACCATTGTAAACTAGCTATTATTGTAAACTAGCTGCTATTGTAAACTAGCTATTATTGTAAACTAGCTACTATTGTAAACTAGCTCCCATTGTACAGTAAAACCTCGATAATGCGATCGGTCGTAATAATGATATGAATTATAGGGGGTCATTGAAAGCCGGTCCAAAATAAGTAGTTGTTATTACAAGGTGATCGTAATATTAAAGTGGTCGCTATTTGATGTTTTACTGTATATCCATAATTGGCCGCAACAATGTGTTTACAAATTGTATGAATATGTCGACAAGGACTCTTTCAACTAGTCGCATTTTAACCCATAAAGACATTAAGCAATAAGAGAATGTGCTAAAAATAGGCTTGGTCACAATTTGGCTAGTTGAAGAATTTTCTACATAAGCTCTAACCTGTACGTGCTTGTCTGTTTCCCCCTTTCATAGCGATACTTAATACATGTATATGTTTACATATTCTTAGATTACTTAAAAGGATGTCGTTTTGGTTACATTTTCAGTAGGAAAGTTGAATGTGGCCGTCAAATCGTCAGCCTGTACATTTGCAGTTAATACGTGTTTAATACACGGTGTTAAGTAATTGTGATGCTTTCAGTAATATAAACAAGACAACAACTCACGTAGGCTGCGGCCGTGGCCCAGTGGTTAGTGCCATGGACTTGTAACCCGGGTTCGAATCGCGGCATGTAATACCCTTCTATGAAAATTTGACAAAATTGTCGATTTTCCTCCATATGTGGTAAAGTTGCCGGCTCCTTGTAGAAAATTTAAAGAAACATGTCCCCTAAAAGAATACTGTTGGAACCACTCTAATTAAAACTCCATGTTTTGGGGGCCGTTTTGATTTATAAAAATGTATATTTTATCCAAATACAAGGTGGAAATTCCCAATTCAAATGAGAAAAAAAGCGAAACATTTCGCCATTTTTGCAACGTGTTTGGGGTCGAAAGTAGCGAATGCGAATAATATGAGGAAGGCAATCACTGATTACATATTTTTAGACTGGTACACTACTCTGGCGTTATTATTATACAGTGTGACTTTTTTCCCAATTTTGTCCAAAATTTCGCGAAAATTTCCAATTCTAGGGGTCGGGTCATGTTCCCAAAATGTTGAAAAAAAATCTGAATACACGCAAAGTTCTTTGATCAATGGAAGGAGAATTCTCTATATTGTGATAGAACTCAGAAAAATATTCATCGCTTGAGGCTCTTAAAAAACGTGTCATCGTTTTATCTACTACATCATGTTATTAGTAACATAAGTAGTAAATAGTAACTTATTATTGGTAAGTGTTATTTTATATTACTGTTCTATCATTTAAAAGAATAACATATATTTATATACAAATCTTTTTCCCACACTGAGGATTTAATTTTTAGGAATTATTTACTGTCATGCATTGTAACAGAAAATGTTAAGATGACATCCTACGTTATATTAAGTGAAAATTATATTTTCACGACAATATTGAAAACAAAATGAGACGATTTCCCGGCATTATTTAATCGTAATATTCTGTAATGTATTAATAAAAAAAACGAAACAGTTTGCACTGATAAGTAGATATATCATGCAAAAACCCTAGCATCATTGATTTAATGACTGATATTATTCAACAGAAATAATTATTCAAATACATCACTCTTCTGTTTTCAACGAATATAACGAAATGAACGGTGAAAGGTAAAGATATTTAACGTCTTTAGAGTGGATTTTCTCGCAAAGACGTTTCACAATACGATGCGATAGTCCGACCAATAACATCGCATAAAATATTATAAAATTTCAAGAAAAATATTAAGGCGGTCGAAATGCTGTGAAATAAAAACATATGAATCGCTTATAGGTAGTTTTCATCCGTTTTGTTTTATATAAGGTTCAGAGTTGGTGCGGGAATATTTGTTTATATTTTTTTGTTTATGTAAGCGCTAAGAACGAGTAGATAAAGTCTTCCTGGAAATCATGAATGAACCATACTTTTGTCTATGATGTTTACATGTACACCCACTGGGGACACAGAGAAGGTCTTTCATTGCGAATAATAAGCGAGATACACGAACCACTGACGCTATAATTTCTACAAACAGTAATGAATATCTGTCTTGTCTATAGGGCTGTATTTCCATCACTTTTGAACAACTCGAGGCATCATGAGGGAATTTGAAATAATGTGATACGCTCAAAAAACATCAGTTATTTATCAATTTTTAGGGTCAGTCTAGCCTAGTCTAACTGGGACGCAAATCACGAAACAAAATAACATCCGGGGCTTCATGCGTAATGGACAACATCTATCTGACATAGGTCTGCTGGTACTGCCCCGACCCGTCCATAAGGCGGTAGCGGGTTCGATAGTTGAGCAGGATTCTGTGACAATATATTTTTCCAAAGGCGTTTGTGTTCAATCTCGGATTCATGTATTGTGTGAAAAAAAAACAGGCAATTAGATACAGAATAAGGGGGTGGTCCTGGAAGATTCGATGCGAGGGTTAGGTTAATTGTTTGTCGTGCATAAATAAGATACATTGATATAATTATAACATTTATCAAATTGTATCCTACCAAACAAAGGATAGAACCATCTGTAGATGCTAGTATTTTATAACACCATTATACCCCTCAGCGACAATTTTGAATCGATATCTGAGCTAATTCATGTAGTTATCTCCCTTGAAATGACTCGATATATCATATACATAATAAGACAACAATCGCCTACGTAAACTTTACATATATTATGTAGGGAAATGATTTTAAACTTGTTGAAATCATCATTAGGAAAATGCCAATATTCTTCCACACATGACAATGTAGATAAAAACAATGCAATTAAAAATAGCCGGTGTTCAAAACATAAATCTGCTCTCTAGGCAGCATGTGTAGTATGTTGGTCTTATTTACGGTTTGATGTATCAGTAACTTCATAAAAAAGACAAGAAAAGGATTTCTAGCAAAACAAAAACATGCAAAAATTTCGCCTTCCTCAAAAACACTACCTTTCAATGCCCAAACTCCACCACCCAGAATCCAACCCAACTCTTGGAAACATGCACTAATGTAAGACAAAACACGGTGTTTCCCGGAGGATAACACCTTCAAACAAATACTTTATTCCACCTATAGGAAAGCAGCAAAATTTACTTAATATTGATATAACATTCTTATTACATTGAAATATGCAGGATATACAAGCCTTAAGTAAGCGATCCTTATAATAAGGCTGTTTTGATTGGTTTTACTGTAAGCATTGAAATTATTAGATGATGTCATAAGCAGAACCCACAACGTACGTACTGGTTCGTGTTATAATGGCAAGTCCAAATAGATCTTCTACCGTAAAATCAGTAATCGACTAATCGTAATGTTTGCATGTTGCTTAATACTGAAATCAAGTTTGGCATCCCACGCATGAAATCAATATTCATGTCATTTTGAGCGATAAACACGCAGGAAATAAATTTTCTCTGTTTATTGGCAAACTCATATTTTGGCAACATTAGGAGGCTGTAGACATGTGCACTAAGGGTCACGACCTTATCATGTGATAGGTTAAGATAATGTCTACACCAGAAATATGATTTATTCCTAAATAATAGTTTCTAGATATAAAATTACCGTAGTTAGCATGTATGTATCATAAATGGTAGAAACTATATAAATCATTTTGGTCAATATATTACGTAATATAAAACCAGTACATTATTCGACCGGAATGTTGGATACATTTTCATCCAACAGCGTAATAATTACAGTGAATGAATAGTAGGATTTTTTCGCTGGCTTTTAATGTTGCATCAACAGTCAGAGTCATTCGGCGACTTTTCCACCTGGGTTGAACGACCAACTTTCCATAAGCTAGCTAAAAAGCTTCCTCACATGAGAAAGTTGGCCCCAGGTCGGGCGGTGAGGGACCAGTGATTACTAGTTAGAGACCATAAGCACTTGACCACGGAAGTCCACCGGGAATTAATTAATTCATATCGAGCAATTATTTTGTGAAAAATAATTTTAAAAATTCTAGTCAGCAGATCCAGACGCTGTCTCATAAAAGTTGAGATAGGCCTCAACTCTCATATTGGTTTTTTAGTGTTTATATTTATTTATGATGTATATACACATGTACGTTCAATAATGAACAAAATACTCACTAATACAGTGAATAAATATTTAAATCTAATGTATGCGAGAAACCGAAATTAATATTTTAATTTTTATTTTATTTTATTTTAGTTTGATTTGTAGTTTATTTTATTTCAGAAATTTTGATTTGTAGTTTTTATTTTATTTTAGAAATTTTGGTTGGCAAGTCATTAATTATTTTATGTTTGATAAATTTCGCTTTGTAGTAGAAAGTAGAAGAATTTCTGTCCAACGTCTAAAACAGATTTCTTTTTAGTTTTAAACCGCATCTTGATATCATAATTATTCAGCATTTACTAATCATTTTGGCTATTGTAGAGCAAAAAGGAATGACACGATTTTAGCAAAGATTCATCAAGTGTGCGCATGCCTATCGGTGGTCCTTGTAGAGTTTTCATGAATCATAATCAAATGTTGATCAAGCGCTTACAAAATTATATTTAGTCCGTCAAATGTAGCCCATTAGAGTAATATTGTAGTTTTAGAAGTAATATTCTGAAGTAAAATCCTCAGCTTTATTTCCAACGTGATGTTAGATTTCAATGGACGTCACATTACTTATTAAACTGTTTTTTACTGGTAGACAGGGTGTGTTAAGTGGTACATATATTTCATTCTTAGTTTGTCATCTAGGAGATTGTTTTATTACCTCATTCAGTATCTGTAGTTTTATAAAGAGAGTTATAACAACATGTGTCCTTTTTTAACAATAATTTACGGAGAACTATATGTGCTCTTGTACGAATATATCTCCCTTAGTTGACATTGCAAACAAATATTGTTTCTCTAATTCAAACACAGCATATTAAAAACCTTAATTGTGCAGCATATAAAATGCAATAAGTGATTTAAATGAACAGTATGTGCATAAACTTCCTTGAATGGAAATTTCTTCTTTTCATTGTTTCACAACTATGAATGGAGCTGTAATTACTTTGTTCATAGATCATTTATTCCGTGATGCATTTATACTTAACCAAAACTTTAATTAAAGAATACATTATTTATTTCATTTGATTTTTATGAATAGAAACGCTTAGCTTTAACTATAATGTATAACTATATATCTTCGAAATAATATAAGTTTTAGCATGGTTTACTAGATTTTTTTATTTTAATGCTTGTAAACAATTCAGGGGCTTATTTCAATTGTTCTGAGACGTTTTTCTCCTCAACGATACCTTAAAGAGACACGACCCCATTTATAAATCATGTCTTGGGCGTATTCAATGTGACAAATTTTGTACGTGGGTAGAAAGTTCACCAATGTAATCATAAATGATTTATGTTTTTAATAGAAAAATGTACTTCAGCCGGCGTATTAGTTGTGGGTTAAGAAAATTATGATCATGAATAAGTTGTCTTCTACTGTTCACCGTTGCCATGGACACGGTTTGGGCACGACTCCAAAAACATTTCTGAGTAAAACAAAAATTAGGTAAAGATGGGTAGTTTAGCATTTTGTACCTGCATTCTAGCTGTACCCAAGATGTGTTGTTGACAAGGGGCTGTCCGTGTTTTAACATATCGGAATATGAGCAAATTAAAAGGATTCAAGGTCTTTTAGATCAGTGATTTTTACGTCAAACTCTTGTGAAACGAACGCGACATGTCCAGAGTAACACGTTATACGGCTGAAAATAATTAACTAAATTTAACTGCCATATACAATCAAACCTTTGTTTGCGGCTACCTATCAATAAAGACCACTCTGTGAATAAAGGCCATTCTTTGAAAAAAAAACGTCACTGATTATTTAGAACAAATTTCCTCTGAATAAAGGCCACCTGTCAATAAACTGTAACACGTAATTTATTGGAAATTCTACCTACATACGTGTTTTGTGAAGGTAAAACACGGTTAAAGAGAGAACCACAACAAACGTTTGTTCCTGCACTGACCTACAACTAATCTTCATAAACCTGCACATTTGGGGATTTGCTCCATAATGAAATATAACCCATCATATGACGCATCATATAACTGTGATGATGGTAGAAAAGAAGGAACTTTTTTGTAAAATGTATATGTAATGTCAGTATATACTGATCCCTTGTGACATCCTTATGTGAGGTCAATATTTCCAAATAAGAGAATTTTTCGTCACGGGCAGGTAGATGAATAGGCTTCCGGTATTCAAGATATGAATTTATTTACTATTTAAATGTTCACAAATACTCCCCCAACGATTAATATGGTATTATCCCGCCTAGGGCCACCTTGGGGTTTACCTGAAATCACACATTGAGGCATTCAACGGAAGAGTTGCGACATTTAGCAGCAGAAAAACGCGACATTTAACTGCAGAAGATTTTGCAACAGTTAACGGCTGTGCGACATTAACAGCAGCGTTACGATTTTTAACGG
This sequence comes from Lutraria rhynchaena, assembly GCA_008271625.1. Taxonomy (NCBI): domain Eukaryota; kingdom Metazoa; phylum Mollusca; class Bivalvia; order Venerida; family Mactridae; genus Lutraria; species Lutraria rhynchaena. Next base: position 192,335 of record VIBL01000263.1, read on the forward strand.
TAAGGGCGACATTTCACGATAAGTGCGATATTGAACGGTGCTACATCCCTGAACATGTAATATGTCGCATGTCATATAGAGACAACTTAAATATTTTGTAAAGTCGTTTAATTTGGTATAACTTAGGTCTACAAAGCTCAGCTAGATTTTATTTTCGAGTTTTTGTATTTAGTTACGGTCAGGTCGACCGATCTCCTAAACACCATATCTCAACATATTAGCATACCACTAAGTATTTTGGTTATAAACATTCTGATTCATTAGACAACTATTTTGTATCTAAGTGGGCAAAATTCTTGACTATATAAACATCACATTCTACTTGACTGAATATTATGCTGGTAACTTATTATCATGAGCAAAATAGTTTGCAATCACTGTTAGATAATAAATGGGAAAAGATAATTAAAAAACTTTAAAAGTTAAGACACATGTATCAGTTAAAGTCATATAATAGCTATAATATACCAATCTGTATCTTAATCCAAATTAATTACTAATTTTACAAGAAGTAAAACTTAGACAGTCATACAAACATTTACTAAAATTAGCCTTCTATTACAGTGATACATTACTTTTATTGTTTAAAATGGCAATACCCTTAAGAAAGTTATATTTTAAAGAATGGTAAATGCTCGTCAATATGGGATTATCCCGGAGACGAGAGTAAACAAATTCAATGTTTCCAAGCAACTATTTGTATTTTATATCGACATGGCATTTCTTTTTTTGTAACTGTGTTCGTAGAAATAGTTAGGGCAGGAAAGATTTAAAGTTGCATTAACAATTTTGACGGCCATGTGCAAAGAATGGCCTAGCGTAGGACACTGATATATACGTACACATGTTGCTAGCTGACAGCGCTGATTTCATCAACTTAGTATACCATATACTATTTTACTAGAATGTAAATTTACTCCTGTAGACAAGAATAGTTTTATCATAAAGCTATATGTTATGTATGCTTTATTTCATTATAATTCGCGGCAGAATTTAAAAGAGAAGTTACTCCGATATTCGACGGAAGAAATTAAATTAGAGTTATAGTTCTTTGTATAAGCACCGTTAAACATCACGTCCTCGGTATGATTTTAATTCTATCTAAATATAATTTTATTTTTTGTTGTAAAAATTGCGCAAAGTAACAAAAACTATGCAGACATTGTTATTTTTTTGCATTTAATCTGTGAGCGGATTTGCATTGAACAACATCAGTAACATCCCGTGTTGTTGTGTCAGGTATCCGACTACCTTTTTTTACTGGGTTTAGCGCCGTTTTTTTCAACATTTGTTTAGTTATACATGATGACCGGTTCACCTAACCGGTTTCCTGGGCTGTTTACTAACCAGTACTAATTCACCGTTCTTACTTAACTAATTTTAAGGTTAATTGCGTTAACTTTCTTAATTACAATTAAATCTGATGTTTCAAATTATCAAAAACTCGTTTGATTTAATTAAGAAATCTAGTCAGATCGCATTACTATTATTTAGGACGTCCGTCTTTCCGTTCGTACCATAACAAACGCTTACGGCGCTATTTGTACCATCCACTTAAATACTCCGTTATTAGGTCTATACCTATATATATATATATCCTCTGTCAATTCAACGACAAGTATGCAAACTACGTGAGAATTTGCCCTTGGATTTTTATTGTTGTAAAACATAGCAACGAGTTAGATACATCGGGTCATATCCGACTGCCTTTAATCCAAACATTTTTTAGTTGTTAGATTTTTAACAATTTACACAATTCATTATTAATATCTTTGTGCTTCTCTGTGGACAATGCAGTCATAATTATCTTCTCTTTCCAAACATCAGTTTACAGCTCGTTGAAGTTCAAATTATATACAAATGTGTTTAAACGTCATACTAGTTAAATACATTGTCTTGTCTTTGACTCGGAGATCTTTGAGCCTCATAGTTTAATAATTTATCAGAACCTGTCCCTAAGTTAGCTCAAGCGGTAATCGCTGACCCTGTGCTCAAGCGGAGATTGCTAATCCTAAGTTAGCTCAAGCGGTGACCGCCGATCCTAAGTTAGCTCAAGCGGTGACCGCTGACCCTAAGTTAGCTCAAGCGGCGATCGCTGCCCCTACGTAAGATCAAGCGGTGATCGCTGCCCCTATGTTAGCTCAAGCGGAGTTCTGACCAATGGCTTCCAGATCACGAGTCCGGCGATCACGAGTCCGGCGATATACTACAAGCTCGTAAAGCCATTGTATTCACTGCAAGCTTCCCTAATGTTGAACTTGTCTTTCACAAACATTATTTGTCTCTTTACTGTATTCAGTAACAGAGATCAGTCTTGCCATCTGTTTGCATCAAAATATACCAGAAATCTGGATGCGTCTTTCATAAGCCGGAGGATTTTTGCTGGCCGTTGTGAAGTTGTCAGTCTAAAATCATGAAAAGGGACGAGTACAAAAGCTGTATCATCAGCATAAGTGTATTTGTATATTAAATTCTATTGTGCGGTATTCTCTGTGATTCAGCATGTTTTAGTAGTTAGATTTGTTGAGAGGTGAATGTGATAGTGAGAATTATCTTAATCAGCAACAGATTTACATACATAATTAAAATATAAAAATACCAGAAGGAACTAAGTCCGCTAAATTATCTGACATCAAAAAGTGTCATGTGCACTATGCGTGCAGTCAGTATCTCGCTGTGAAATGTCCTTACCTGAACACCTCACAATAATTATAAAAATAAAGATTAATTTGTAACGGATTTGTGGATGTGGTTTTACACAGCTTTTATCATTCACTGATAATTAAACTGTTACTTTGATTTGTTTATTTGCGGGATAATTATTTAATTATCTTATTAAGTCAGTTGTTTTTTCTTTCTTTCATTCAGTGCAGGTGTATCTAACCCCTCTCATAATTGTGTTTAAATCACCGTAGGGAGACCTTTCTTCATATAACAACAAATGTTTGTACAACGTTCTCTTTTAAGCAAACCTGAAAGATATCTAATTCATCCGGGCATTTTAGTCCGTTTATCGTCACGTGATTTATCAATTGGCCCGAGAGTTTGAGATTGGACCGATCGAACCAAAAACAAAAAACGAACAACAAAATCATGTCAATTCTACGGAGCCCTCAATATGGAGCCCCTTATACGGAGCCCCTAAAGTGACATTCTACACTTATATTTTAACTTGTAACACTCTTTTTTATTTCGTTTTTACGAATTAAATACATATATATAAATATATTTCGTTATTATGAAATAAAAATGAGTGCTACGAGTTAAAATATAAGTGTAGAATGTCACTTTAGGGGCTCCTTACAATTCATTCGTAGCAACACAATCAGTTCTACGCCTCTGAAGTGTTTACAGTAACTGTGTTCATGGTTTTTGTAATTGTGAAGGTCTATTATCACGTGATTTTTTGTTGTTACGCTCGTTTCAGATACATGTGCAGTCAAACCTGTGAACAAAGGCCATCTTTGGGAAAGACAAGATGTAGCCTTTATTGACAGATGGCCTTTATTCAGAGGTCAGTTTTTTCTAAATAGTCAGTGACGGTTTTTCAAAGAATGGTCTTTATTCGCAGGGTGGTCTTTATTCGGAGGTGGCTACAAACACAGGTTTGACTGTATAAGTATCTTTATGTAAGGAAAAATTCATCTACATATTTCACTCGATGATTATTCGTAGTTACAATACAATGTTCTATTATGTAACAAATCCAGATATTTTCATCGTGAAGTAACGCAGGTGAACTTTGTATCAGCTCCTAATCAGGTCACCTCTTGACTGGATCCTGCTTTAACAATACAGCAAGTACATTTCCAGACTGAATTTTCGCGGTCACCCTTCAACAGGGACGGTATATAACACCATTAGAACCAACATCCGTTTCGACAAACTGATAGGTATACAACTTGATACACTGAGTGAAATAGCGTTGTGTGAGTTTTGCTTACAGAGATATAGTATCTGAGGTAAGTCCTTTGGTTAAAAATATGGTATTGTTATTTTAATCAGGTACGCATTATAAATGAAAGAATATTTATGAACTGACTTGCAATGTATATCTTTACACCAATTAAAATTAATTATCCATAAATTGCATTATTTGTTTTATACTAAATATGATATACAGTAAAGCTTCGTTATCCCGAAGGAGTGTCATCGGAACAGACAAAAAGTTCGATAATTAACCTGGTGCTCGTATTAACGAGGTACCTGTTTGTTGCTGCAAAAAGCTGAGTTTCATGTACTTTAATTAACGTATTTACAGTAATTATACGAAATGCTAATATATGATGTTTTCTATTAAATCATATAGGTCTTGATTGATTGATTAAAAATTTCTATCCTTGACTATTTCCGTGTTTTCAATTGAACATTTTCACGTCCGTAAATAGTGTTAATGTCATGCGGTGAAACATATCATGGTATGTATCATATAGGTAAAATCCAATATCGTTTGACATCTCTACGATTTGTCACATGTTCTATATGATCATCGATATTTTATTGCATTACAGAATATGAAGTTATTTCTAGCAGTGACAGCAATTGCTGTCTTTCTAAACTCGGATACATCGACACATGTTGATGCATTCCTAATGGACAAATCAGCCTCACAAAATGTTAAAATAAGTCTCCTAAATCCTCAGGGATTAAGATTTGCATTGCCAGGTACGTAAATATATCTATTCAACTTAAAGAGGTTGTTTCAAGTTGTATGATAAAGTAGAGTAGAGTGGAGTAGCAGGGCAGGGCAGGGCAGGTACAGTAAAGTAAGGTAAAGTAAAGTAAAGTAAAGTAAAGTAAAGTAAAGTAAAGTAAAGTAAAGTAACGTGACGTGACGTAACGTAACGTGAGGTAACGCGAAGTAAATGACACGGTATGCAGTTTATACTAGTAATACATAGATAATGAACGAAATTGCACCATTTTCACCTATTAAAACGGTGTCCGTCAAAGTAACTTTGGGTAGTTTATGGTAGACGATGTAGATCGGATATTAAACTACTGAACACAGTTCAGGAGACAGAGAAATACTTCAAGATGTCCACATCACGTGCACTTTCTGGCGATAAACGGACAACACACTGAATGGTTTTAAAATGCGGAATTTGCACTCTGATAATTATATCGTACTCACTATATTATTATTAAAAAACACATTAGTACGTTGATATTCACTGTGTTCCATTCTAACGAGTTTGTCATGTAAGCGTGGTTTTCTCGTGGTTTAGATCCACCAAACTGTTTGAGACTCTGAATTATTTTTATCATTTACTAAACAAGAAAAAAATACCATATTGGCAAAATTGGATGTCTAACCTCAGGTTGATAAATAAATAAAACAATATTTCATAGAACAATATTGATTGGTTGATTTTCTCAAACGAAGGAAACGATGATGAATTGAATACAGCACATATGTCCATTCTTGCATAAATTTATTAGTGCTTTGTCCAAATAATTACAGATGCACCTGGCATTACATTGATAACGTATCACTTCAGCGTTAATCAACCACTAAATGGAGTTGCTTTTGGACAGTATGGTGTAGATGTAAGAACAAAAACGGGTAATTTTAATTATTTCGGAGCTATTTTCATTTTTCTAATCAGTGAATGATATACTTTTTGATCTAAATTAAGGCTGTATCAAATGGATAGCTTCGAAATGTACAAAACGTTTAACTGTTAAAAAATTATGATATATGCCGTTTGAAAATAATCGAAAAGAGGACGATGATGTAAATTTGTATAACAACTGTATCTACGCTGAGTCGAATTTCTAAACGTCCAACTTTTAAGACTCGATACTTGGAAGAATTCTAATAAGTAAATTACTTCTTATATTTTACTTACACTCGATCTACCCCAAAAAAGCGAGTATTCAAAGTCAATGTTCAATTAAATATATTAAAAGTCCACCTGGTAATCAAACCAAGTTTGTACAATGATTCTGTTCCAGCGCTATAAAATATAAATGTGGCCGTTTAGAAATTCGGCTCAATGTATATGACTCTTTTTAGGTAATGAATGGGTGTATGAAAACAGAGATGTGGTCGTTCACCCCGGTGATACCGTTCATTTCTGGTACAATTATATACAAAATGGTCAAGGTCATTTAGTAAAAGATCAAACATGGACAGCTGTCGGTAAGTCAAGGCATTTTATCTTCATGGCTTTCAATGTGACTCTAATTATATCCTTCTAATATTCACACCAAACACTGTTATACATAATCAAACTATTTAAAGGTCTGATGGAAGGTGAGTTTAGAAATATATATCGTTAATTCTTTGTATTCTGTTTGATGTCTAAATCGCGTCTGTTTGGTGTACAAACTTTTGAATATTTTTGGTCTGATTTATTTGCGCGCCATCGTACTATATTTTGTGTGTATGCATTTGTTGTTGTTTGGTCCATGCAGATAGAAACGGCGAATTAGGAATGCGACTAATCACCTTGCAAAAACGTTATTTAAACAAAGAGTTTACATTTGCGAAAGAGATAGTTATCAATTGAAGGTATGTGAGCAAGATTGGTCTATTTTCATTTTGACAAAGAAGGAAATAGGCTATTTTTGCACGGACAGAGTCAATTGATCTATATAATGATAATGAATGCCACAGTATTTTGTTGACAGTTATTGTAAATCGTTTAGTGTCCTGTCGCCGTTCAGATGAAAATTAAGTTGACATCCTTCCTCCCTAGATTAATAGTATTTTTCAAATTGTATTCAAATATTTTTTGCAAACTCCTGTTATAAACAGGTCAAAGATGCAATACAACATTATTTGTATGTATTGATTAAATTTTCTTTTCACAACATTTCTAGTTGTGTTGTTGTCTCTTCTTGTATGTATAATATGATAACATTCTCATGGATGTATTCAGTAGTATCGAACCGTTGTTGTGTAAGAACTTTCGATGTTACATCTGGATAAAATCTATCTGGTAGTACAGTGGAAACCCTTTAAATCCGTTTCTCTACAAACCGTTTCCCCTCTGGTCCCGACTTCATTACTGAATAATTAAAAAATCTCCCCTAAACTGTCCAAATGATCTAGTCCCGGGCTCGACCGGTTTGAGGGGTTCCACTGCATACCTGGAAGAAAAGTCGATTATAAATTGCACAATGGACGGCACAGACAAAAACCTCCTAAGATTATGTCCAGCATGATGTTATATACATGTATACAGGTGTACTGTAAAACCTCGATAATGAGACCACCATCGGGACAAAACATTGGTCGAAATTATGAGGTTGTCTCATTATCAAGTTGAATTATAGGCGAGTTGTTGAAAGCCGGTCCGAAAATGAGTGGACATTTCAACAAGGAGGTGGTTTTAATGTGAATTTTAACTGTATGTCTAAAATGTTACAATTCACACACGTTTAGGTCCTACAACAACAACTACTAAAACAACATCTAAGCCTACTACGCATGCGCCGACAACTAGATTGTATGTCACCAATGTAATGCTGAGTTCGAATCTCACAACTCCAGGTGGAGTATCTTCCGGTTCCAGCTCGGTTAACACCGGAGCGAATGCAGCTAGTTCCGGTTCTAATACAGGTTCCGTTTCTCAGACGCAGTCAGCCGCTTCCGGTACTTCGAGTGTAAGTGCGGCAACTACCGGTGGTTCCTGTGGTTGTACCGGAAGTTCTATCCGCCCTCCTGGATCCGAATTAACATGTTCGACGTTTCCATGTTTAATATTTGAAGACAACTTTGATAAACTCAACCTAGATGTATGGGAACATGAGATAACAGCTAGTGGTGGTGGAGTAAGTCATTAATTACATGCGGTTGATAATGTTCATGTATTTTACAAGACTGACGATCAATGAATGGAATAATTAACATTAGCGAGACCAATGGCAAGACGAGTGCACGATTTAGAAATATTATGATATTACTATTGTTATAATAATAATAATTTGGAAGTATTTGAATATATATCTAGAAACATGATGATTACTTTACAAAAGGTTTGCTTATTTTTATGTCATTGCCAAAGATTTGTTTTAAAAAGGTATCCCAATCAAGTATTTACGCAGTATTTACGCATTATATCACTTTTAAAACATATCTCAAAGTTTAGTTACAAATACCATCCGATAAAGAAATGCAGAATGATCGAATCAGATGTCTGTGAGAGAACCATAGTGTTTTGTTTAATCTGCAGTCTCTTATGACATAATTGATATGTAGGGATATTGGTCTCTGACTAGTAATCACTAGCCCATCTCCGCTACGAGTTCTAATCCCACCCTGGACCAGATAAAATTTACATGTGAGGAAGCTGTCCAGGTAGCTTACGGAAGGTCGGTTATTCCATCTAGGTGTAATCCTGGAGTCTCCCTATACCATTACTTCTGGGAAAATCCTTGCTGTTTGTACGAACTTAAACCCCAGTGAAAACTTCTATGGATCGTTTCTATTTGTATAATAAAAATGAATGTGAAAATATTTGTAAAAGTACTGTTTATGTGTATTTGTTTCAGAACTGGGAATTTGAATATTACACCAACAATCGCACCAACAGTTATGTTCGTGATGGAAAACTCTTCATCAAGCCGGTAGATTGATATAAATTATTATTATATATGTATGTTCATATAGACACTAGCAGGCTTCCGAGGTCGAGCGGTTATGGTCTCCGATTAGTAATCACTGGCCCTCACTGCTGTTAATTAAGTTGAATTCCACCCGAAAAGAAAAAATTCTTAGGATGTTGTTTAGCTAGCTTACGGAAAGGCAATGATTCTACCAATGTAAAAGGCTGAAAAAGTCCCCCAAATTACCCTTGCTTTTGTTGCGACATAAAATCAATGAGAAAAACAATTCTGTGACTCCAGAAATTGTCATATAGACGTGTTGTCCTTCATGTCTTAATTCAAGTAATGTTTCGTCTGCCTGTTTCAGATTTATTCTTTTAAACTGATAAAATGCATTTTGTACTTGTATTATATTTTAAATCATTTGAATAGTGTAAATAGAGCAATATCAGGAATTTTCAACATGAACAAATATTCCGTATTTTATATTCAGACCGATGTATATGTGGTATATGTATTTTATATCTTCAGACTTTAACTCTGGAGACGTTAAATGACGGACCTGATGCTTTGACAAGAGGAGCACTCGATATCTGGGGTAAACTTTAGTCAATATTTTGTTGTCTTCCATTTATCAACGGGTCGGTTTAGTACATGTGCGGGATGAGCCGTAGTAACTAATTACATTATCTGAATATCACGAAGAACATTTCATCTGACACAGTACCGTCACTTAAAATACTTCTGTTATTTTTTTTCAGGGTCAGTGCCCGGTGATGTTTGCACGGGTAACAATTTCTGGGGATGTCGCCGTGACGGAACACCGGACCATATCATCAACCCTATACAGTCTGCAAGACTTAGAAGTTCTAGGGGATTTAACTTTAAGTATGGGAAAGTTGAAGTACGAGCAAAAATGCCAAAAGGAGACTGGATCTGGCCGGGTATGAGCCGCTTTTATGTATGTATTTCCGTATTATAATGCCCAACCGTCCGTTCGGCCGCCTGTCTGCTTGTGTTGTGTCATACGGTCAGCACCATACGGTCGTGTAAGACAGTTTGTAACCGGTGTTGATCAACTCCTCCTTCGTATACTGGCAACTTCAAAAGTCCCTTCTTTGAAGAGTAAATCCTCCAATGCCGGATCAGTGTATTTTAGAGATATTTATGGTTAGCACGCGTTGTCATTCCTCTACCTGTTATTTTAAGGTATATTTAGTATGGTAATTCTGATCAATTTGGTGTTGCTAAGTCCCGTTCGACTAAACGAAATTGACAATTTTTCTGAGCAAAAAGATTAAATATCTGCTTCATTGTTTTGAATTGGACAAAGTGCTTACTGGTTAGTTGTAGTATAATGTATTAGCTATCTGTAGACACCAGTCATTAGAAATTTGAGCGATTCCTTAAAAAGTTACGTCGTTTTAAACAAACTTGGTGCAGAAACTGTCATTGTAACTGAAGTTGTAACCCTTGTATATGTATATACATGAAATACATGTCTTTGGCCATGTGGCCATTTTAGGCCTAATACGCCATTATACCCCATCCCTTCAACGTGCTAGCCCCCTGTGTTCACAATCAGTTATAAATTACTAGTATCACACGACATGTGACTTAACTCACATTCACTATCAGCTATAAAATACTAGTATCACACGCCATGTGACTTAACTCACATTCACAATCAGTTAGGCCCAATGTACTTATCTTAAACGGATAAGGAAATGTGTTAAATTCTTAAAATATGGAGCAGACTGTCTAAACATGCATTGTTCTTAAATGTACGAATATTGCAATCACAGCCTCACTCAACATCGAACCTCGTCTCAGACACATGAACATCTTAAAACTTAAAACGAAAAAAATAATAACATACTCTGTTTAAGAAGTATTTAAGCCAGAGGTTGTGCTGAGGTGATGTCTTTTTTGACAATGATGTTAAAGATATCAATACATGTATTGTCATATCGTTTAGCTATCTGGATGTTGCCACTGAGGAATGCTTATGGTAGATGGCCAGCTTCCGGTGAGATTGATATCGTTGAAACAAGAGGTGAATGATCTTTACTACTCCATTGTTCTACCTGTCATTTTCATTGTGTTTAACGCCGCTTTTTTTCAACAATTTTCCAGTCATGTACGGCGACCAGTTCACCTAACCATTTTTTTTGACTCTATACTAACCAATACTGCCCTTCCACAAGGAGCCGGCAACCTCCCCACATATGGCCCTGGAAAATGGAAAATGTTTTGTCATGTTTTTATAGAAGGGTATGACCTGCCGCGACCGGGATTTGAACCCGGATCGCTGGGTTACAAGTCCAGCGCACTAAGCATTGGACCAACGAGCGGCTCGCGGCCTTGTACCTGTGAATAAATCAGATAATTCCTCAACTCCAACATGACCTATATTCACGTGACAAGGAATCCACACTTGTCCATTAATGGAATATACCGATTATTATTTCGATCATTTTACACGTACCATGGTCCAGGATTGGGACGCTCAACGTATAGACGTCTAGGCTTTTATTATGTTCTATAAATCAGCAACAACAAATATGTTCAGTCAGGCCAGACTTAAAGAATATTGGTATGTGGTTACGCTACCCAAACATTTAACAGTGTGTGGGTAGGTAGGCATTTTTTAACATTATATGCGCGTATTGAAAGCGATAAACTAAAGAACAGAATAGATGTTTTTATCAAAATCGCTGGGATAAATTTTTAGTCGGTGGATTTTTAATGAGGTGCCTAACTGCAAACTAAGAATTTTTTAAGGATGACCTTACATAGATGTTGGATAGCATAGTGTGCACATAATTAGAAGATATAATTTAAAATGGAACGCTGGTAACTACATATTAATATTTGTCTTGGCAAAGGAGTCCAATAAACATACAATTACAGGAAATTTGAATTACCATGACGACAAAGGACAGTCTCAAGGAATCGACAATGCAGGAAGTACACTTCACTTCGGTTCAGACTTCTGGCACAATAAATTCGAGAAGGCACATGCGGAAAAGTAAGTGCTAGGTATAAAGTGAACGTACTGAATGTGGTACACAATTGCTTATTGATCTTAATTATAAGTGGAAACATCATTCTGCTCAATATACTGCTCGGCTGATTATGGACTCTGATTAGTAATCACTAGCCCCTCTTCGATGTGAGTTTGAATCCCATTCGAGACCAGACGAATTTCGGATATGAGGAAGCAGTTCAGAATGTAATATACTAGCAAAATGTTATAGAGCAAACAAAGAACAGTAAATTGTTTCACCCTCTTTCTTATTATTTATCGAAAAAGCAACTGGGCGTGTGATTTATACAGGCTAAATATTAAACATTAAATTGCATGTACATTGTATTTTTACACCTCTAACAGACTAGCTCACTCTGGAACTTATGCAGATGACTTCCATATTTATCAACTTATCTGGGACGAAGATCATATCAGGTGATTTTTATATAAATCATTTTCCATTTTCAAATAATTTCATTTTATGAAGTTAGAATGCCGCCCGTCGTTTATCAAACTATTCCACTTTGCAAACACGTTTTCAGCCAATACTAACACTTTTGCAGGGATCATATTAATTACGTTGTCATACACGTTGACCGTTCCTAGGCGGTACCATTCAGGGGACTGTGTTGTGGCCCCTATTTTTGTGCGGTCTTGTGTATTTGGTAGGTTTTAGGTCGGTGGTTTTTGGAAAGGTAGAATTTAGAGGAAATGTAGGATTTTTGTATGCATTTTTTCTATTAATCGTTTTTTTGTAGATTCATGTATACAATACATGCGCTTGTTTACATATTGTAGTATATCTATCGATGGTTCTGAAGTTCTCAATGTTGCACCGACCAACTCAATGTGGGAGTTTGGGGGACTGGACAAGGATGGTGTGGAAAATCCATGGGCTGCCGGTGGTAAAATGGCTCCATTTGATCAGGAGGTAAATGCAATTTTATGAAAGATCGAAATTCGTTGATTTTGTTTTCATTTTTTTATCATAATTTTGACATTATTATGAACTTTATTCGTTTTGTATACAGAGTGTGGAAAGCATTTATCATACATTGAATGCTGCATGAATGAAGAAAATATACTTGACCATCTACTTTTGAATATTATTCTTGCGCGAAGTGTAATTACAATTGACAATGGAAGTTTTGTGCTGTCTTTCACTATCGACATTATGTGTTGTGAAATTCGCATGTGAAATTCGCATCGTAATTGTGCCCCCGTTCTTGTTGAATAGACTTTTTTCTCCAGTCGAAAAAACAAAGAGTGAACATATATAAATAAAATGTCCAGGGACCGACAAACAGTTTACTCTTTTTCAAATGATGTTATCTTTACCAGACCTCATGTGAAGTAAAAATTGGACGTCGTTAACAAATGACTAGTGGACTAAATATCACGCAGTGATTACGTTCCAGAAACTAAATAGTAAATAAATAAAACAAAATTATTATATTATATGTTACAAGGTAGATGTTCAGAAATTCAACTCAGTATACTATATCTATCTTTTTTTCCAGTTTTTCCTAATTTTGAATGTAGCTGTTGGCGGTACAGGAGGGTTTTTCCCCGACAATTGGCAAAGTTCTCCTGCTAAACCATGGCACGATAAATCTGACTTTACTGCACGTGACTTCTGGAATGCACGTGGTCAGTGGTATCCCACGTGGAATCCTGACAAAAACAATGGAGAAGATGCGGCGATGCAGGTGGATTATATCCGAGTGTGGAAATTAAAACCATAGACATTATACAGAAAAACCTCGATAATAAGACCATCGTCAGGACCAGAAAAATCGGTCGTAATAATGAGGTGGTTTCATTATCAAGTTGAATTATTTGGGAATTATTGAAAACCGGCCCGCAAATAAGCGGTTGTTATAACAAGGTGTCGTAATATGGAGAAGGTCGCTATTTTAGGTTTTACTGTACATGTATATAATGATGTTTAATATTTAGAAATAAAGCTTCAAAAATAGTTTCCCTTATATTATATTGTTTCTTCACAGGTTTCTATTCAAAACCAATTTACTATCACGGTACGATCTAAAAAATGTCAGCCCGCAAAAGAAAAACAATGATAGTCATATGAGTAACCGAGTTAAATCAAGCAGAAGGATTTTTGTCGGCGAATTACTACATGCAATTTGCCTGCTATTACCTGAAGTATATTTATATTTGATCAGTTAGAATTGGGATTTCTTTATGGATTCCATTTTTACTATGATAATTATACAGGGATAGTGAATTTTATGATTTCATCCATACTCCACATATACTGGTGTATTTCTTCAGGAGCGAGATATTTCTGGGACTATTCACATAGTTATGGCATAAAGGAACTCAACAGGACATCAAATAGCCCAACGTTTAAACGATTTAACTGGTAAATGTGGATAGAAATACTTATGGTGTATCTGAATTGTCCTACATCAACAATGAAATAAGTTTCTGTAAAAATTATAATGTATTATTACTGACAAGTCTTGTTCATAGATTGTGATTTAAGTTGAGAAATTTCCGCCATTCGCCATGAATTAAATTCTACAATCTGTGATTACAAAAAGTATGCCATTCTAACAAATATCAGAAGCATCAGAAAATTAACAGTTACTTTAAACACATATTTAAATAGCTTGAGTAAATGCTAAATTCACCATGCTTACACGGCTCCAATGCGGAAAAAAGCTATAACTGAGAACTCTTTCATGCCGGTTAGTTTTTCAAGGAGCGCGTATCATGTACTAGTTTGGACCTCTAGTTTTAGTGTCTACTTTTCAATGAATGTCTCTTTGTTTGGTATAAACAATGTTAATGAGTTTAAGACTTGAATTTACAGCCGAGTGATGTTATTCTCGATAAGTGTCAATGTCTGTCGTCATACTGTCAGGTGGTCGCTTTAGACAACCTGGATTTTAAATCAAATAAAATTCTTTTTTGATTGTCGATAATCTTAAAATACAACCATATTTACACAAACGTGACTTCGCAAATAATCCTTGGCAGTCGAATAAAATATTCCCACTTAATACCTTTCCATTAATTCTACAATATTTATAATTTGATAAATATTTAAATCACCTTCGTTTGCGCATATTCGAATTTGCACACTCAGAGCTACCAACAGAAGTGGCCATAAATTCGAATTTTCTTAATCTAAGGGTTATGCAAAGAACCAAGTGCTGTTTGTACTTACAATTTTCGTGTGGAAATTGAAATTTTGTTTATGATTACACTTATACGAAACTTGTCATTTGAGTAATTTTTCAAACAACGTGCAAATATAAACATGTTTACAATTCGTGTTAGATTTGATTGAGAAACTCTTTGATTTTATGCGAATGCGAAAATGAAATGTTTAAAGTAGAAATCAGGTTCAAATTGAGATGCTTCTAAAGTGGGAATATATTAATTTGTGGTAAAAAAATCTAAAATGCATTAATTGCATGTCCTTAAGTTTGGCGTCTAATAGTCTTTCTCGGCGTGCAGTGAAGTTGCAAACACTCTTGTCGGCATTAACATGAAATACAATCTTCCGTGTGGAGATTTCACAAATAAAACATACATGTCAAGTATAGTGCTTCTAAAAATGTGTTTTCAATGTTTAGCTTTCGAAATATCTTTACTTTATGGTACAAACGAAACTGGGAATAAAAATGAAGTTGTAACCATTAAACTTCTAGTTATTAGTAATATACTTTCATCAATAACTTTTATTTTTATATGAATTTTCATTTTATTGATAATAAATTGCAAATCGCTGTCGAACGCAGCATTAAAAGATTGCCTTCTTTTTATTTATTCGCAGACAGATTTATTTTGCTTCAAGTTCAGACGCATATTTTTGTTTTATGAATGTTTATGGGGCAATAAAGGCACATTTCAATGAAAGAACAATTATAATTTATGCATGTCTAAAAATACTTTATGTTGCATCAAAAGTTATTTTAGGCTTATGCAAAAAAATGCAATGTTTCCACAAACAACCCCATGTTAGGGTCGGTAGGTCGGCAAAACATTTTGTCATTTTTTCGGTTAATTTCTGAGATATTATTCATATGAAAATAAAATATCGACAAGAAAAACAATGACCAAGATCGAGAAGAAGTAACGGGTCGACAAACAAGTAGTGTGGTTTGGGTTAGTGGCAACCAAGATCTTTTTATTTTACGCCTTGTAGAAATGTGCAGAAATGAACGCCAACCATTTTACATATTGCCTCAGTAACAAATCCTCACTATTCAGACAGGCCGAACTCGCATCTCGCAAACAACGTACGAACCATACCCAGGTCCCGAACCGACGAACCGTAACCAGATCAACAGTTGTTCTCTCAACCAGTCTATTTAATGTCGTTCTAATCTAATGTTTAAAAGGAATAGTGATCTGATTGGAAGATTTGCAATGTTTCACCATGATGTCAGAACATGATGTACTATTTCTTTCTCAAATGTTGTGCAATATCCTATTCATATTATATATCATACTCTTTCAGTCATAACATTGTACATTGTATGTTGGTGGCACGTGTGTGTATGGGCCGAGGTTTAGAATTACAAATAAAAAAAGAATTGCAACATTCCTCCACCGTTAAAGCTGGAATTGTGTCAAATGACCCTGTTGGTGCAACGTTAAATCCCAGAGAAGAACTGGATTTACCAGTGATATACATACTCGTGGAGCCATTGCGGTGGTCTTAGACTTCTACTTTTACTGCACAACAATTTAGTGAAGATAAGTTCATATCTCTCTTAATACTACAATTTATTATCCGGGTATTAGTGACATGATATTCACAATCATTATTCAATATTCGTAAAGGAACACAACAACCAAGAATGAGTATTTTCGCACGAACTTGAATACGTGTGAAACATAGACTATAGAGGTCTATTACCTCAAAGTGGCAGTCGTGTTTCACATAAATCTAACAACAAAGCGATATTATTAACAATAAAAAGTTCAAATATATAACTTGAAGTACCAAGTGCACGCCGTGTTGACATATTATACCACATCTTGATTAAAAATACAATACTTTTTGAAACAAAATCAAAGGAAATTCATTTTTTACAATGCAATCGTATTGAAAGGTAAACACAATACATCATGATGGGGAAACAAAATTAAACAATACCGGCTTTTGAGTTAAGCATTAATTTTCATGTATTCTAGATGAGAAGATATCTCCTACATTTTGCGCAGCTCGAGTGCATTTAATAAGATTAAAATTAGTCGTAAAATGTCAAAGAAAAATACCCATAAGCCACTCCTGATGTCTTATAGTGCACATACCCATCTCCAAGTACAGTGTAATCTACGTGAAAACATGTAGTCTAAATCGTGTGTTTAGATCAAAACTGTTTATCCACCACTTTTATTCATCAGCAAAGTGTGTGGTTATGTTTACAAAGCAATAGTGACAATTGCTCGCCCATTACCGTGCTACAATCTTCGTCCAAACTGTGGTTCAACAATGTCGGGCTGTTATTCATAAATTATTTAACGTACATGTTCAATCCTTATTCTAAGTCTAAATGAAATATGAATGATGATCCCTGACTGAGTTTTAGCAGAACTGGATTGAAATAATCAGCTCCAAGTAAATTGCCTCATAATGATATTTAAATTTTAGGTCTGTTTTGATTATTATTTTTCTCTAGGATTAATGCCGTTTTTCAACATTTTTTCAGTTATATACGGCGGCCGGTTTACCTAACCAGTTTTTCTGGACTGCATATTAACCAGAAATAACTTTCCCTTCCACGGGGAGCTGGCATCCTCTCTACATATGGATGAAAATCGACATTTTTGTCAAATTTTCTTAAAAAGGTAATATGACCTGTCGCGACTGGGATTTGAAACCCGGATCCCTGGTTTGCATGTCCAGCGCACTAACCACTGGACTACAGTCGTGGTTGTTTTGGTTATTAAGTTAATGGTATGGTATAAACGTAACATCAGGAATTGATTTCACGTTAATTCGTACATGATCTCAATCAATGTCAGTATACGCTATCCCACAGCAAGACATGGTTGTCTGTTCCATTTTTACCTTCCGATTGTAAGTTAACCGTTATAATGTCCAATGACATCACGAAAGACCCATTTTGATATGGGTAAAATTAAGAGACGACATTGTCCTTTTCGGGTAGAAAATGCATAAATGCAACTGATTTTGTTGTTAGAATCGATATTTTAAATATGTTCCTATATTTCATTATACGGCGGACAGATATTTGAAGCATTTGTGATTTTATTCTTGCGCAACTGAAAACCTGTCATATTTTATTAACAAATAAAGTAAGGATAGAAATTTATCATTTATTAAATGCAAAAAATATATATTATAACATGATTTGAATGCCAATGTAGACTGTTCATAAAAAGTGAGTCAATAGTCGCATTGCTTTGAATAAAGAAGATGCAGTCAAACCTCCGAATAAAGACCACCATGTGGATAAAGGCCATTCTTTGAAAAACTGTCACTGATTATTTAGAAAAAACTGACCTTCGAATAAAAGCCGTCTATCAATAAAGACCACATTTTTTACTTTCCCAAGGTGGCTTTTTTCACGGGTTGGCTGTACGTACACATTTTCAAACATTACACGATCAAAGATATTCAAATTACATCAGTGACTGTTAATCCCATGACCCTCATTATTACAGTGTAACCTCTGAATACCGGACCTTGTCCGGACCGGGTCAAAAGTCCGGTTTTCAGAGAGTTCCGGTATTTAGAGAGTCTGGTATTTAGAGGTTACACTGTATTATGTAACATTCTGTCTATTATTGTGTCTCTTTTGTGTTTAGTTGTCCAACATTCGTCTGTTGTTGCGTGGCTCTCAGTACCAGATAATTAAACCACACATTCGTATTTTATGGCGTATTATTACAATGCCAAAATGAATAATTTACGGTGGTAAGCACGTTTATTTGATTTCAGTTCTTGTTTAACAATTATGCGGCCCTGAAAAAAACGTTATTCAAATTTATTTGTGCAAACATCGCCGGTCATAACGCGTCGATTTAGTACTAGAAGGATACACTTATGTTGACTCTCGTTGCAAATCTGTACATAAAACACAGAAATAAAAATAGTGAATAATTGAGTCTTAACAAAAATGAAAGTACCATATATAATTCGCTACCTTATGAATTTAAAACTCAAGTGTAACTTCAGACGGCAATTTAACTTTCGGCAATTTTATAGTTGATATTAAAATGTCCCTTATCAGTACAATAGCCATAACGTTTGGTGAAGAATATGATATCAATGACACGAATAATGAATAAGTTGATAATTCAAAAGTCATGAAAGGGGACCACTTATGTGACTATACCCCAGCTGCAAAGTTAGCACCCTAGAAAAGATTTCGATTGTGAGAATGACACTTTATGGGACTTTTCAACACTATATGAAATGCATATTAACATGATAAATCTGTTAAAATAATTATTTAAATTTTATCATTGTAATAATTGCCAATAAAACGAGATTTACATACACATACTATTCAAACGTACGTAAGGAATACCTTAATATTAATACACCTCATTACAACGGCCGCTATTTTTAGACCATTTTTTTTTCAACTTGATAATGAGGCGATCACATTATTAAAAGCTTGTAATTCTTGCCAAGTAGATGAGTTTCAGTAAATGTACAGAAGTATTAAACAGCTGAGATGTATCTGATGTTACGTAAAACGAAATACCGTACTGAAATCAAGTTTTACTGAAAAGTCATATTTGTTCGACATGATTTACCGGAAAAATGTTTTTGTCAGAGCCTACAAAAACTTTATAATTGTGTTAAGAACTTTTGAACAGTAATACCTGCCGATATGAAGACCGTATTTTGGATCAGAAAAAGTCTTAACATGGGTGTGGTTTGAAATGTAGAGGAAATATTGAAATTGGTCCAAAATGTATACAATAAAGCCTCCAATAGTGACCACCTATATATCTCGACCACCTTGTAATAATGACCATTTATTTTCGAACCTGCTTCCAATAACCCTTATAATTCAACTCGACAATCAGACCACCTCATTATTACGACCGATTTTCCGGGTCCCGAAGGTTGTCTCATTATCGACGTTTTACTGTATTTGTTGATCATGCAATATGCTGGTCTTAATACCGAAGTCGCCACTTATATGGGCTTAACTGTAAATCGTTTATTAAACCAGAGGGCCGATAAGTACAGAGCTAACATATCACAACAATACCTAACAACACATTTAACAGAGCATTTTATTTTCTTGACATTAATTTGGAAATTTGATGGTTTACGCTTCAAATTAACATAACTTAATGAAACTAAAATAATGAAAAAAAATTTAAGTACTGTCTTCTAGTTTAAGCGTTAGGAGAATTATAGTTTGTGACCCTTTGTTCTAAATTTGACGCTTGACACGAAACTGCTCCCGTTTGTTAAAGATGCTATTAACCTTGTCTGACAGAACTTTATCATCTCCGTTTAACAGTTTAAACATCAATAATTTATTCCGTATATCAAAATTGATAAGCATAGACTAACTTCAAGTATTTACATATGAAAATTCGAGTCTTGAATCGACCATTTGGCAAACTTTTGCCACTTATTTCATTCCGTTGGGTTCCTTTATCGTCGTTGTCGCTCCTCATCCGGGCAATCTGTCAGAATTATATACCCTAATATATAACCATATCAGTTAATTGTAAAGATTTAGTCTATTATGTTATCTGCTTATCTTTAATAAGACAATATAACTAGGTTTAATATACAAAACAAACAATTTGATTCGTTGATAAAGTACTCAAAACACAGTATCATACCTAGAACAAACTTATTGGTACTTTAACGTACGGTAATTCGCTTTTAAATAATGCAATGAATTTTGACTACCTATTCAAAATCGTTAACTTGATTCCATATTAAGATTTTATTGTCTATTTGTTCGGCTCTCGTCTCAAATAAATTATTTTAATTTTCGATTAAGGTGCGTACTGTTTCAATCCGGAGTAATTTGAGGTAAATTAGTTCGGTCCATAAACATATGATTTTCTCAATGAACGATAGTTTATTCAAATAAAATTATTATTTATGTCCGATATAACAGGTGTGTGACTTTTTCTGACAATAGAAAAAAAAGATATTCACGATTTGCTTGGCTGGGATCATAAAGTTTTTCATGAGCAGTTTTGCTGGCGTAATTAGTCAACATACCAAAAATTATAATTTTCTAATACCACTGCAGTTCGATGTTTTTTCCCGTGTTTTTCGAACCTTTTGCTTCATGCACTTTAGAGTGTCGGCGAAAAATGGAGATGTTTGGATATATTTTCAGTTGTGTTTCTCTAAAAATATTTGATTGGCAATGTTTGTATAAACAAACCGCAAATGACGCACACACACACACACACACACGCCATAAATTTTGTTTTTGGTTTATTTGGCATTTATGATCATCCTATCGTTTGAATGAATGTGAAAACACAATGGGTGAGTTTAAATTACAGAAGGAAACGTGTTTCAAGGGGAACGAATGATGATATTATGTGATAAATTACTTATTCAAATATCAAGTGCGAGTTACCCGGGCCTCAAGCAACATTCGACACATTTTTATACGCATATATTGCAAACAAGAAATCATGATAAACGGCATTGTGCAATTTGAGTGTTTTGATTTATGTTTGAAAACATGTACAAAAATATGAATCCAGACTAATTTTAGACCATTCTTAGAAGGTAAGTCATCTGTTAAACAACAGAGTTTGGTATGAATGTATTTTTTTCACCGGATTTAACGCCGTTTTTCAACATTTTTTAAGTTATTTACGGCGACCGGTTCACCTAACCAGTTTTCTTGGACTGTATACTAACAAGTACAAAAGTACAAACATACTCTTTCACAGGGAACCGGTAACTTCTCTGCATATGGAAGAAAATGGACATTTTACAATAATGACCTGCCGCGACCGTGATTTGAACACGGATTGCTGGGTTACAAGTCCAGCGCTCTAACCACTGAACCACGGTCGCGGCCTGATATGAATGTCTATTTCTACCTTTGTACTTTTATTGGTATCAGAGCAGTTTTTAGTCATTCAGAAATCTAACATTATTAATATCTGGTCGTCAGTTTACCTGATAATTACCGCTGGGTGACCTAGCAAAGCTAATGTTTTCCTCAGCATTCTGTAAGAATGTAATGCCACATTATATGCAAATCAGTTATTAGACTCATTAACAATGACTCTTTCAGGTAAATGTTAAATCAAGCTGGGCCGTACCGACATGGTCAATTTTACAAAAAATTGGCCAAGAACTGAACACAAAAAGGCCACAAAACAATTTGTTTTATTTCAACAGTGCATTGTTTTCGTCCTATAAACAAAAATAAAACTGATAATTCACTCGCTTTGTTTTAAGTGGAGACATCTATTCAAGCCTATAATAAATCGGTATACATACTGTTCAAAACCCACTTGAGTGTGTTAATATTTGATTTTCTTGTATCACATTTGAGGTAGCCCTCATTTATATCAACTCAAGTATTACTAAAACAATCAAGCGTCCCAGCAGGTGTTCCTTCGTGTATGTACAATACAGAATAATGTAAGGCGTGATTTGTCTTGTTTCTTAATAGTTTAACACCTGTAGACGAAAAACTGACGAAACTTAAGGACCATAAACATTAAAATTGAAGCTTGTTAAGGTTTTATTGTTCTACTTAGATGTTTAAGTCGGCGTTTCACACTCTACATGACGGCAAGTGTTAGATAGATACCCCGTGTCTAACGCCAATTTTATACGTATCCAAGCATTGCACATTCGAATTACATGTATTAATACAGCTAAGTAATATTAAAGCTAAGGCACTTTTTCTTACGAAAAGATCCGTGTCACTTTCCTTAGGGAGAAGGCGAGCAATGAATGGTATTTCAACTGATTTTGAATTTACTATATTCCACTTGAAAATCAAGTACGAATTCTCTATGTTCGTAAATACCGTGATTTTTGTCAAACTAAGAGCATTGTTGCAGAATATTATCAATACCATCAAACATTTTGCCGAAACGGAACTGATTGTAGTTACTAGTATGTTAGCATAGAACTCCTGACAACTATAGCCGCCCAAAGAACTTAATGCGCTAGTGTGCCCCCGAGACCTAGCATACAATCATTTTGGTTTGGATATGTGGAGTCTGTATGTATTAATTACCTGGTTCACTTACTGAACAAAAAGACATACATTCATTCATACTAAACTATGTTTAGCGATGATTTCATCTGCCTCTGTGTTCATTATTCTTGATTGTTGTGTTTTTTAAAGCAGCGTAAGTATAAGTCAGTTTGCAGTCTAAATACTTAATATTGTATCATTCATTGGTGTCTAAATTCAAGTAAACTTCTAAATTTGCATCTTATTGCGATGATTTGTCTTCATGCAAAATCATCAATCAAAAGTATAAGTTCCTGGTTAGAGGAAAGTTATTTGTGTCTGCGCGTTTTTGCAATAAAATGTGTACGTAATCGCGTAAAATGGGTGAAAAAAATAATAAAACTAATCGTTTACATAATAAAATGCGTGATTTAAGATAGGAAGAAAAAACTGACGGTAAATTATGAAAGATCCATTGCAATTCTGAAAACTGGTACATTCTGAAAACTGGTACATTGTGTATTTAACGTGCTTGTTTACAGATACTCAAAACGTTTTTGATAGCCTGAACTTCTTGTCATATCGGAAGCTGAATATAAAAGTGATCACTGGTTATTTGATTACCTTTATCAAACATTAACAGAACTGAACTGAATTGAACAAAAATGTTGCGATTGAAACACTATGGCTTGTCATTAGAGAAAAATTTGCATTTCATAATTAACCAGTCCTTCAGGCCCGTGAACTTCATATCAATGTAAAGCATTAGACGGAAATTATTGCATTTATTATTTGCTCTTCAATTAAGAAATGATAATTTGCGATTAATGAATTAGAAGTAAAGCAAATTTAAACACATTCGGTTTGAAATATGATTGGTGAATTAAATATAGTTTCACACAGATTTTGAAAATATTATGATACACCTTTCTTCGTATAGAATAATTAAATCTGGGTAAAAATCACAAATTAAAATGTTCATGTATTGTGAAAACATTTAATGCCAACACTGACATGCATACTATTGCTTTGTCAATATTTATTGGCAATAATGTGAAATATGCCAACTTCGGTGAATATTTCGTTTGAGATATTTTTAGAGCACTGACAGAAAGAATTATTGTAGAGGGTAAGCTTCCAGGAGCGTCTTCGTTATTCGGGTAAACTTCTCGTATTTGTTGAAGATACGAGAACGCTGTCTGATAAAATAAGGCCAAGAAAAAATATAGTCATATTTATGATAAATTGTCGGAAAAAAAATGGTGTAGGTAGATGTCAAAACTTTTATTGTCTTATGTTTTTCTAAACATATATTTCGGTCTTTGGAGATACGATAAATCTTAAAATATTTTCGCACTCGGAAATTTGGTTATTAGAAAACTTTGGGTCGGCACTAAAAATAATATGAACGGTCGGGTAACCGGAAACACGACTCTTTTTTCTGGCTTCTAAATGTAATGACTTAAAATGACGGAAATCACTAAGACAGTTTCGGGATATCAATTTATTTCACAACCTAGTTTGTTTGTGTCTAAAAGATAAAGAAAAACGATAAAGGTAATAAGGATTGTTTGACGTGTCCTTAATTTCAACTAATTTATGTCCTAGTAATTATACGAAGCGCAAGTGTTGCTATGATTAACATGAACTGTATCATCGCGTATAAAAAATGGCACAACAATGCCATACATAGAATTTGATCATGTTTAATTCTATAAATAATATATATAAATGGGAACGGTAGAATATTTATTGGCAAATGTTGTTAAAAACATTTGATGTTTTCCATTTTGACTATTGCATTCAGATATTCATTTTCTGTCTTAAAGAGGATTATTTACATGTACATACTTTTACTTATGTACATTCAATGACTTTGTGCACAATATTAACATTTTATCCTGTACGATAAAAATCAAATCTTTGAGTTTTATTTACATGTATTTACAATAATATTCAAATAACAGGCAGATAAAGAGCAATATTAATAGTTACTTTTCCTCAAAATCATGTTAATTTGTGTTGTTCAATTAATATTATTTCAACAGATAAAAAATTATGAGCATTTCGTAGCTGATCGAATTGGTACATTGATCAGGAATTCAACCCATTTATTAAGTACTAAATTTCACCGAATTTCACTATTTTATGTTAACACCCTATCTTAGATTAAGACAACCCCACTTTTGACTGTTAGCCAATATAGTGCTAAACATATATCAGTTGGTGCATAATTGACGCAGTATATCTCCTCTTGAATCACCACAAATCAAACAAAACGGCGTCGCTTACGGGTCATTAAAACACTGCTGGTCACTTGTTAAATCTTGATCACTTTTAGTTTCTTTTGAATTTTGGGGAGTGAAGAGTTCAAAGGAATTCACAGAACGCCGTGAATCCTTAAATCTTCAAAAAAAGGATCGTATTTTTAAAGAAATAGATTAATTGATGGGAGATATCGCTGCTTTTGATTGCGTTAGTCTTTAAAAACATTTCGTAATAAAGTTGACGATTTAAATTTTCAGTCAATTGAGTAACGGAACTGATAAATGTGTTGTCCGACGATCGGCTGTCACAGGGTCTGAATGTTGAACTAAAACAAAAAGTTTTTATTTTCAAAAATAACAAAAATGAGTTCATCGCAATTACAAAGTTCAAGCGGTGTTCAGTCTAACAAACTGGCACCACGCTCTGGAAGGATTTATTCCATAGACATGATACTGGGAATGAAACTTATGCAAGAATCAAGTAAGAAAGATCGGGACGAGTTTTCCAACAACAATGACGTAGAATGTACTAATACTTCGAAGGAGAGTGAAGAATCGGAAAAACTGCAAGACGATACGTCACGTGATGCCGATTATGTTATTGACGAAGGTATAACTATTTTTTCATATAAATCTGATAATTTCATGTAGTATATAATTTGGTGTGCTTAGACGCTTGTCAAGTATGATTTCAACAACGGAGTCTTCTTCGTTCTTTGCTATGACTTCGATTATTTTTCTTAGCATTTTCTATGAGAATGGTTAAAAATGACAGAACGCCTGAAACGCAGAGTAAAAAAGTAAGAAAGTATAAAAATTATTAAAATCATAACTGGTTATGCTTACAAATATCATACACGATTCTGTATTATATTCGTATGATTAATGCCTTGGTTGTTCCTTGCAAAGGAATGTCTTGGGCAGATAAATCTATTCTGCGCTTTTAATTCATTTTTTGTGGTAGTGCACAAATTTAATTCATTAATATTTATTTTGTTAATATTTAATACGTGTTATTTTAGTTTTGTATTTGTAACATGTATAAATTCTTCAATATTGGATGTACTGAAAGTATCTATGTAATATGTATATACAATATATAATGGTTAGTAGGTACAAAAGGCAATGTACATATGTGCGCGTTTTAGTTGAAATAATGTTCTGTCCTATACAAATTGTGGAAGCTAACTTTTTAGTGTTAGATATATACAGCTCTAAAAATCGCTGCCAAAAATGTTAGTTATTTCAATAAATTGTAAATGGATTTTATTTTTTATTAACTTGATATGATGATTTCAGAAATTATCGATTTTTGGCGAACATTTTTGCATAATGTCGCTTTTAAGAAGCAAAAATATGTCTACAAATCAATGGTATCGGATTAGCAGCAAGCTTTTATACGGACGAATAACAATTGTTTCATGTCTGCTATCGGTATATTAGCACTAATTTGATGAAGTGTGTGTTATGTACCCATGTAAAAGTGAAATTGTTAAAAAACATTTGTAAACATCCCATCAGACATTTTCCAACGTTATAAAACCTGCAATTTTCATTATTTTAAGGAGACCAATGCTGCTCAGAACGAGTTGATAAATTGTCCAAAAAAAATGAATATTGGAATAAAATATAAAATATGTAAAGGAAATGAAAAGATGCACAAATCAAATTGCAGTTGTTTTATTGATATAAATATTATCCCGAGCTATTAGTACTTTGTTGTTTAATAAGCGACTTTGTTCGAATGAAAGATTGATTATATTTTGATTATTGGACATTTTTCATGTTTTCTCGAATAATCATTTTTATAGTAACATTTTACAAAAACAACTTCTATCAGTGAGTTGGTCTTTACTTCACAAAACGCACCGAGGGGCGGCAACATGATTGTGGACTTCAAGCGTGCGCTGAAATTAATGGTATAGGCCCAAAACACCGACGATTAATTCAATATCTAAAATTCAGGAGTACCAATATTGTGTTTTCAATAGCACGAATAATACATGCATGCTTCAAATAAGATTTAAATGTTTCAATAAAACGCAAATAATAAAGTAATATGGTAAAAACTGCTTTTTTTAACAAATATGACTTTATCATTATTAATGACCGTTGATAATTTAAAAGGTAATTGAAAAAACATCCACTATATGAATTGATTTTAAGAATGACAAAAAGACTAAGGATATTAAATCCGACGAACAAATTTTGCACCAGCGATAACTCAGTATTTGCCACATATATATCAATCATCCATATTATGAAACACTTGTAGTCTCGTTCACATGTAATTTACACTATCAGAAGTTCCGAACCATGCCAAAGTGTGATAATTATTGCAAGATCCAGATAAAACATGTATTCAGAGTCAAAGCTTATTCACAGATACCCATTGGTTTACTAATAATTAAAATTCAATTCCGAAATTGTACTGTCATTTTAAAATAAGATCACATACGAAGACAATCGTGTTTCTTTTTATAAATGCATGAACGAAGTGTCTAATGAAATATCTAATACATTATAACCCGTGAAAACCGGACTTCTTCCAGACTGGGCCAAAAGTCCGGTGTTCTGAGAATTCCAGTTTTCAGGGAGTCCAGTTTTCAGAGGTTATACTGCTTCTGCTTTCCATCACCTCCGGGATAGGAATCGGCCAGCATTCACTATCTTTAAAAATAGGACAAGTTGTAGCCATTTTAAACGAAATATACATTATAGCATAATAATAGTTTAATGAATGCTTGTATGTGTTTCTATATTATTTTTATTTATTGTTTAACAACTGACTTTTATACAACTTCAACTAAGTATAAATATGTTGATAAAATCTGAATCTGGATGTATATTGTATGTTACTATCATGAATGTTCTGGTGTTGTAAACTACAATTTATGATATATACGAATAAATTATTATATTCCGGTAATGATTTTCATTCATTCATTCATTCATTCATTCATTCATTCATTCATTCATTCATTCATTCATTCATTCATTCATTCATTCATTCATTCATTCATTCATTCATTCATTCATTCATTCATTCATTTATTCATTCATTCATTCAACTTATTACAGCAGTAAAGTTGTATATAGATTTTCATGTGTGATTGTCAAACTGTTCTGTTACAGGAATGTCCCCCGTACGGACTTGTTTTAAAACTAAAGATAAACCTAACTAAATTGACTTACAAAATATTAGAATTATTAAACTTGATAATCACTTATTTCCAACAAACATTCCCTCTAGACAACGACTTGAAAATTAAGAATTTAAATAGTATGTGTGTTTTTTTGTATTTATAATTACAATTGTAAGAGAAGAAAGTATCGGGCCATGTTCATGTTTTACATTAATTAAACTCCTGTTCTTCAGTGAACACTAATCGAAATTATAAATTGATAAAGTCTATTTCATTTTTCCTCAAAAAGTCAAAATTCGATTTTGTGAATTAATTACGTTTTAACTGCATACTTGAAAAAAAGTTGGTTCGATTATATTGAAGTAACTGTAATAATGTTATCTCATCGCATAACTATATGTAAGATTTATTTATTATATTAAAATACATGCCAAATTAATGATTATCCAAAAAGTCCAGTGAGTTCTGAATAATGTTTTTTTTATAATTCATTTTTTTATTACTTGAAGTAGTCAAACGATTGTTATCATATTCCGTACCGTAAGTATCATGCGAGAAATATTGACGTACCGAGATAGACTGCTATGTTTTATACATTCCCTCCTCGTAAAACCCAATGTTCGTATCACGAAATGTCGCTTACGGATACCTGAACAATACTCTTTGGCTCATTTAATTCACAAATTACAAATGAAATGTGCCGCGACTGTGGTCCATTGGTTGGTGTGCTGGATTTGTAGCCCGGCGATATATATGTGGGGGGAGTAAATGGTCATTTTCCCGGGACTTAGTCGTTTCCGATTATATATATTAATGCATATATATATAATCATAAATAAAAGCATTATCCATTATGTTAGATAAGTACAAATGTACTTGTATTAATAGAAGGAGATATGAATAAAATGAAAACAAAATATGAAAAATGGTAGGAAAATTATGTTTACGTATTACATAACCCAAGTCTAACATACAAATTAGTTAGAATGTATATTTATCACCTTTAAATGATAATCAAAACATTTTAATGGTTCAAATCCAATATACCTGGTTTGGTCTACCAGTACCTTAATTACTATCAATTTTTTTAAAAAAAATGTGTAATTATCAGATGCTTATATTGTACTGTAGAGATGAAGCGGGCAAATTATGAAAGAGGAATTCTATTCACGATTTGTAGATTCAGATCATTTCACTTACCACGCATCACATGACTTCAAAATCAGGTATCTGAGTGGTAGATTGTTTGTTATAAGGTTTAGGGTCGTTCAGACGCGTATACTGAATCAGTTGAAAACATATAGCGTACATTTTCAGCAATCAAAACTCCTCAGATAGATTTTGAAAGATTTTAAGAGCCAATTATTACGTCGAACATGGAGAGAGATTCACTTAAGGGCCATAATTCCCTGGACAGCGTAATCCGTGCAATAATTCAAAAGATTAAGAATATTGTAAAAGCACTTAGAAATTCGTGTAGTGCAGAGGCATGAAATTTATTAGCCCTTCACAGTAGGGAGTAGGGTAAAGCGGTTTTAATGTGCTAAAGGGATTTCGATTACTTTATTGTTGGCTTGAAAAGTAAAGTAGTTCTACACTGAATCTTATAATTTGGGCGAGATCAGAAGAATTTAAGCGTCTGTAGTGCCTGAAGGTTGCGCATGCGCACTGCAAACGCTTAACTTTTCCTGCGTATTTCATTTACTGACAGATTTGATTTAAATGAAGTATGTTGCAAATAGATAACTGTTTTAATCTTTAATCAAATGCCGGACAATTTTACTCTAATTTTTCAAATTCATACCAATATTAAGCACTGCACAATCGATTCACCGAGCAACGTATGCTCTCATGTCACATTTAACTACAGTAAAATTTGAGAAAATGTCGTTTTTTATTAATAATGGAGACTTCTACGACTAGATAGCAAAATCATCATCTTGCTCAGCATTTTGTTTTAGATCTGACAGAGAGATTTATTTTCCCGAGAAAAGATGAATATATTTTATGATGAATATTATGTATTATGTGATAACTAAGTGATGATGATCTCATAATGATGACACTTCTAAAAAGAATAAAAATATTATCATTATGTTTGAGTGCGATTAGCATTTCTATAATTGATTGAATTATTATTTATCAATGATCATAAGCTTTTATAAACATGATATGACAATAAGGCTAGAAACTAGAAAATATAGCCATGCTTACGGTTAAATTACCCCGAAAATGTGGTAGATAGTTAGCAAAACTTTTCTTTTCCATTCATTCTGAATTTACCTTTCGTATTTTGGAGGTACAACTCGTCCCTAAATAATTTCGTATTTTTATTTTATTGTTAGTAACTTTAGGGTCGGTGCTAAAAATAGGACTGGACGAGTAACCGGAAACATGACTTTTTTTTCTGGCCATGTAAAATGGCTTAAAATATCGGAAACACAAAGACACTTTCGGAATATTAATCTTGTTTGTTCTCTGATGTGTTATACATCTATGGTAAAAAGGATTTTGTGACATGTCCTTAATTTCAAATGAATTGTGTTCTCATACTTCCCAGTACTTAATATGTCGTCTTTAATGGGATTTACCTTCAAGTGAATTTTTCTCACATGTGGAATTAAAGTTGGTATAGTTTCACGAGCTGGTTTTTAATTTCTGTAATTGATTGCAATAATAACATATAAAATCAAAGATTGAAATAGATTCGTGTCATTTTATCAAAGACAAGACCGATGAGTGATGTAATTGAAAACCCAATTTCTGACAGGACAAATCACCGAGCCACTTCAACATTCTGCTTGAAATCTTTTAAGTCTGACAATCGTGTATACCAATAAATTTACCACTTCGCTTATTAGAATGAAAATTTCCATTAAAATCGCACTACGATGGTCACCGAGATACTCCGAATGGCGCTACTTCGAATGTGATACCGTTATTATGTGACCGCATATTCATTTCTAAATTATTATTAAAGGTTGGTTGGAGATAAATGGTTTTAGCGTGTGCGATGGATTGATATAACAGGAATTATCATACAAATAGATCTTTATGGATTATCTGACGTGTTAATATAATGTTTCTTTTATCGCCCTGGCCGCAATATTTCAAACATGGGTAAGTGTTGCGTACCGTTGTTTGATTCATTACTTGGACTGAGAAATTTACATAAAAATAGTATAAACAAAGGGTTGAACAGAGTTTCGCGGACAAGTGCTTCGTACCGAGGATAAACAGTAAAAAAACAAACATAACACACCAGATGAATATATACCGATTGTACATTTACTACTCCCATCATCCATTCACAAATTACATAGTGGCAGGTACCAGTTACGGTCGCTTTTATATCAAATATTGCCTATTTATTATAAAAATGCATGTATATAGAAAGAAAAGAAAATTTCTGTAACATTTAATTTTAGTGTAATTTACTCTTATTAATTAAGAAGATAAATAATGACTAAAAGCAGCATTTACTATAAAATCTTTTTAAATTAATGCTGGAAGTTACAAATGATGTTACACGGCATATTTGACCCGTTTATGATTTTATTTTAAAATTTGAAAATATAAAATACAAATATATATATATATTATACACTGTATAAAAAGCCGTGCGATCTTCAGCCTTTTTTTAAAATTATTTACGGACACAATAAATTACAACTATCAACAATTAACGAACTTTTCGGTGGTGTACTGGAATCACCCTGGTTGTTGGTTGGTCGGTCGCGCGATCTTTCCTTAAATGGTACAGAAGCTTGTAGTGAATATTTCTCTTACATATCTTGTGTTTTTTTTCTTTCTGTCGAAAGCAATCGGAGTGTGAATTGCGAAATGACTTTAACAAATAAAATAACGACATGAACAACTTAAGCACTCTTTAATGATTGACTAATTAATTAGAAACATAAATTATTACATATATATTCAATTTCTTCCCTTTTCTGAGTTACGTACTTCGTATGTATAAACGACAATGTTACTAAAATATGGACGTGCTAGGTACTGGAAAAGAGTAAATAATTGTGTATGTTGGTAAATAAATGATCAAATACGATTTTTATGTTATGATATTACGAAAAGTCGTCGTCTTCCGGAATTAGTTATAATTTATTAAAACGAAACTGCGCTTATAGCAAGAAATTGTTCCAAATTATACAAGGTAGTGACGCTGCGTCTATAGCAAAAATTATTCCAAATTATACAAGGTAGTGAGGTTGACCGACATACAAGTGTACAAAACTGCATAGGTTCATGTTGTTATTTTAAGATCATTAATTTAACCAATAAATAACAACAAACCATTATTTTCAGGAGTTCATGAAGAACACAGTGAGTTACGGGACGTGGAGCACGTGACTTCAACATCTAATGAAAAGCCAGTATTATGTAAAGATTCGAACACAGCATGTAGTCCTACGTCAAGCTCACCACATTCCATCGGTAAGCAAAACGAACATTCATATAATTTTTTATAATAATAAAATTAGAATCCTCAAAATATTTCAAAGATCTGTTCTGAAAACTTTCTGTATGGTATATGTCTTCAGGTATAAATTACACCGGTCTTAAACTTCAAATTGACAATTTTTGAAACGAATTTATGGTTTATGCTTTATCACGCCGCAAATGCTAACTTTTTCAATAAGATAAAGTAAAGGGAAATAAAATTATCGCTTCTTTCTCGAAATGTAAGAATGTTAATGCGTACATGTACCTATGTACGGTCTGTTTTATAATCTCCTTAAAAAGAGACGGTCAATGCAATCATTGTTCTACAGCCAAAACGCAAGTTAACACATAACGCGTGTCTGGGACCGATATTTACATCATTATGTATACTGCTCTCAGAGCGTACATATGTATGTAGAGCATGACTTTCAAAGCATAATTCCAAAATTCATGTTAGAAAATAGTTTGAGCTATCTAGAAATTCCCGACGAATTTCGAGTACTGATTTTTTAGCAAAATTTCAAGATATTATTTGATTTTGATAAAAAAGTTAAATTTTTTGTATCTGGTACATATTATTGCGACTGTAAATTAGCCCATAACTCTAACAAGTTACGTAAATTAACTTCATAATGATATGTGCCCATGCTCTGATTTAGGCTCAGACGAAAGTTACACGAAGAAACGACGATTCCGGACTACTTTCACGGCGGAACAACTGAACTGCCTCGAAGAGGTTTTCCGCATTACACACTATCCAGATGTAAATGCGCGCGAAGAATTATCCCAGAAAACCAACCTTCCTGAAGCTAGAGTCCAGGTAATTGTTTTAAACTCTATTATTATGATGATATTTTTGATTAGTGATATTGGGCAATGAATAGCAGTCATGCATTAAGTGGTACCTCAACACCAAAACCGTGCATAGATACAAGTACAGTGCTCCCTCCCGAAATGTTACCTCCAAAGACCGATTCCTTCCAAGAAACGACAGCAAAAGGCATACATAATAAAAAAACATCTATCACAAATGTATCAATTCCCTCCAAACAACAACTCCCTCCAAAGAACAACACCTTTTTGCGTCTCCGACGAGCGTTGCTCTTCAGAGGGAGTACTGTACATACAATCGACTCTTTTGTGAATCTGACGTATCACACAATTAGAGCAAATTCAATAGATATATCAGACGCTGTTTTTTTTTTTTTTGTTTTTTTTTTGGAAATTTTTTATGTATCCAATTCAACTCATTAACCAAATAATGAAATAATTGTTTCATACAAATTGTATACGAAAGATGTACTTGTTTCCCTATGCATAAAGTTTCAACGTTGAGAGGAAGGAATATCTGCCCATACTATCAGCAAGGATAATTTTGACTCTTACAATATGGAATGACTTACACTGGTGTTGAATTGTGTCTTTTTATTATGTTGCTTTCTCTAAAATGTGTTTACAAGTACCTGCATGGTTATACTCGTATGAGGTCGGTTTTTGCTGAAGGAATTTTGACGATAAAGTTCTTTCACATTCAGACTAATTTTATTCGCAGATATGGTTTCAAAATCGAAGGGCAAAGTGGCGGAAATACGAGAAGTTGGGTAACTTTGGTGGATTACAAGACTTGAAAGATGTTACAATTGTGCCGGCACCAAAATCTGTAATGAGAGCCGATACTTTTCCAGTAATTTTAGAAATTCTATATCTAAATTAAACAAACTTTATCTTCATTTCTATATTTTTATTCCGTAATATTATCTGAAAACAATGGTAGATTGGGTTGTCTTTATGAGAAAACCTGATTTGATTGTTTAGTCGTGCAAAATTTTCCAAAGTTTTAAAGTCCAAAAGGTAACGGGTTGTAACCGAACACATTACAATGTAATGTATGTAACATATGTGAAAAGCTGTTTGTTTGGGTCGTGATTTAAATGACAATTTTAACAAAGATAATACTATAGATGTGTAACTTTAAGACAGCTATAGAGATCTACTAACTGAAACGCCAGTTCATTTCAGCTGTATTAAGCTATTATAAAAGTATAATTTAGTTAACTCGATCTTTTTCAGCTTTTCACCAAGTCACGACCAGATTCAGACGACACTTCAGACAGCGAGTCATCGGACGTTCCTCATCGTCTCCCTCCAATGGGCGTTCCGCCGTTCCCACAATTTTTCCCACTTCCGTTTTATGGAATTCCAAATCTTCCATTAAGTTGTTATTACCGACCACCGGAAGCGCATCGAAGCGGAAGTATAGCCGCGTTAAGAATGAAAGCCAAGGAGTACGAAGCTGCTCTTGGGATGCAAAATATATTCAAAACATGAGTTTTGATTGGTTGGAATAAATGTACATGTGTAACGTGACTCGAACTAACGCATAACGTTACAGGACGAAAAACATCGAGATTGTGGTTCATCATAATATATAAGTGTGAGCGAGAGTAATTATATGAAACTCGACTTCGTCCGATCTACGCATGTTCATTGTGATAGAATGGTACCAATAAGCTCACATGTAATTGATGACATCCACCAGAGTATGATCGGAATCTTTATGCCATGAATCTAAAATACAAATTGTTGTACTTTCTACATCGATTTTGTCCTTGCTCCTTTGGTGTTTTGAACAACAATCGTGTCCATCACAGCATGGTGTTACCATGAATATTCTACTGTATAAAGTTGTACGTGTTTATTTGTGTGAATCGCGTTTGGACTAATTTATTCATTCTAGGAAAATAACGTTAACACGTAATTGTTTATTCTATGATAAAATAGTTTGTACATATTTCGTAAAGGCCTTACTAGAAATCCAATCCCTGTAATCTGTATTTGTTTACAAAATGATGCATTTTTATTTGTTATACATTCTGGCAAATTTCTACAAGGAGCTCATTTTGTTAACTATGTCCGTATATAACGTATGTGTAAGTGTATGTCGGATTAACAAATTGTTTTTACTTCTGATTTGTTTGCAGTTAGTGTCGTTAATTGATATAGTCATAGCATTTCTCTCAACAGAAGTTTGGTGATAAACCCAGGCCAAACAAAATTTAGTCATGTCTCGTAAAAACATCACTCTTTTTATTATCATGAATACTGCGTTGACGTAATTGACCTTTTTTTAATTTACAAGACAATTCGTGCGTATCCAAATACAAAGAAAATACATTACTAATACAGTTTGTCATAAATTGAATTACATTGTTGCTAATGATTGTGTTAAATTATGTGTAATGTTAAATAATTTGTGATACACTTAATGTAGGAAACTCCACATTTTTTATCACATTATCGAAATGTGGAAAGTTTTCATTTGAATGTCATCATCATAAAAAGTTGAAATGATAGCGGAATTTACTTAATTCGTTTACGAGAATTCGTTTCTTGCAAATTTTAGGAAAAATATTAAAAAATAAAAGTTTGAATAAAGTCTATGTACCTCCCCATCGCTCCTCGTATTGATTTCGACGTATGCAAATAGGTCATTAATTAAAGTCCCAATATATCATATTTTTCTTTTACTCTGCTTGTTTTTTTTCTGTATTACATGGTTTGTAAATTTTATCATTTGTTTCCTTTTTATTAGATTTTGAGTGACGAGTTATTTCAACATTAAACATGAAAAGCGACATTGTCTTCATTTAATAATTGGTACCCGAGTGTGATTATGCCAGAAAATAGTCATGTTTTCTTTTACCAGAATGTGGCTATTATCATAGTTTCAAATGGCAAAATCCAAAGTGCGAAAATATTTGGGAACGAATAGTACCTCCAAAGTATGAAAGGTACGTTCAGAAAAAAAGTAAAGAAGAGCTACCAATTCCTATTTTTGGTTAAGTAATCCTGTGCATGACTATTTTTCCAGCCATATGGGACTGTGAAGTCGGTTCGAAATTTCCCGTCAAACTGCTCTGAAAATCTAGAACTTTAAATAGTAGTCACACCTAACCTACAGCCATACCATAATATATGTTCTCTGTGATGTTAAATGTGCTGCAGCTAGTTCTAAATGTGACGCACAAATTACATAATTCAGTATGTTCACGCGGTATAATAAAACCTATCATTAACCTTGTCAAAACGACAAGGATGATTTTATTTAAATTAATAGAATTTTAAAAAAGACGCATTTTACTCTATATAAGCATTCAAGTATTGGTCTAAACAATCTTAATTACCGCTATGAAGAATAGTAAATTTCCCATGCTCAGTTTAGTCTATGACAACATGTACCGAGTCAGCTAATATTTATTTGTTTGTTAATTGTTTCATTTTTACCGGTTAACCTAATTCAATGACTACAAGCAATAGGTTTTAATTAAATATCCATTCGCTGGTACATTTGTATCGAAATGGCTGTGTGTAGAGTAGAGTTGAACAATTTAACAATAAGGTGGAAAACCTTAAACACCAGATATATAAACAATTATAGATATTTAATGAACAAAAATATAAACAATAATATTTAATCAGTGTTTGACAGGCGAGGAAGTACATTTTTGTATATTAAAATACCTAGTCTTGATCTATATAAACGTCATACCAACAAAAATAAGTGAATACTAATATACGCATATATCATTTTAATCTACATTTAACGATCCAAGCAATGATCCGAAATAAATACTTTAAGATTAAATCTTTTGGGGAAAAAATACAGATACTTAAGCAAGTCGCTATCTTTAACACCATGAAGTCAAATTGACATGATGCATGTACATTTTTTTTCAAAATATATTGTTCTTGTACTGTCTCGTTTATTTTCTATACTGCACAGATATATATGCATGTGTTGCTAATTATTATCATATCTACCATCATTCGAAATTTTAAATTTGGGCTACATCCATTATGTTCCTACTCGCATACTTATAAAGCATGATACCTATCGGTATAAGATTCGAGTGCTATCAATACCTTGATTAGTTAGATATATTTGGCAAACTTACAATATATCAGATCTATACGAGCAGTAATATAGCAATATATATTACACACGGAACTGATACTAGTATACGAAAGGTAACTATGCAGTTTCTATGCTACGAATGGATTCCATTACACATCTTAATTGCCAATTCCCAAAAGTGCTAGGCAAACGGGTTTTTATATATGTATCGCAGCATGTGAACCAATCACCATAGCTTACTATAAAGCGAAAGTAGGCTGATTGACCGAATCATCGCACGTCACATTATTTCTAGCAAATACCAGGACAATAGTTCATTGACGAGTGACTCTAAACATAAAGAAATCCCTAAAAGCCTACAAAATGCAATAAACTTACTATATGGTGGCCTAGATAGTCAATAGTATATGGCTAGTTAGACAGATCTACAGACGAACCAAAGAATCATGGGTATTTTTTCTCAATCACCGCACAGATTTTTAACAAACGGTGGGAAAATTATATACCCATCTATATCTAGTCACTCCTACCAACGCTCTTAAGTTTAAAAAAAAATTAACAAGCAAGAGAATCTGGGCGCGGTTGATATTTTCTTCTTGTGTGGTGTCCATGTTGAGTCCTCAAATATTAATAGGAGTATTTTTATATGAAAGATCTCTTTATGTAATAGTCTGCATTGAAAGAATGTATTTTTGCCTGAACCACAGTGTTTTTCCTTCTTTAGACGGGTCCCGTAAAAGGACCCATCCCCAAACTCCAAGGGCCCGTTCCCAATCGTAAAGGGACACTTCCCAATTGACAAAAATAAAATTCCCTGTTCGCTATAATTTGTGGTCACCTGGCACAAACTTTCATTCATAATGTCAATTTGCCAATCCTTGAAAAGATTATGTTTGCAAGTTCTGCAAACTGTTTGGAGAACCTCGTTCGGACTCAAACCCGGCAGTGTTTGTTGATGGAACGACTCATGTGGAACCATGCAGGGGGTACCTTCAATTTAAGTTATTGACACTTTTATTTCATCTGTAATTATAATATAAACCAAAATAATGAGAACATACAGTACAGCATATTTACAAAGTGTGCTATGAACTGGATGAAAACAAACGGTTGGTATGGTCATTGGAATAAAGAATATATATATATATACATACATTGTAAATGAGTTTGACTTAAATGCCTGTAAAAGTAGTGCGTAGGTAGTGGGTGGTAACATATCTGAAGTGGGCGGATTTCTCTAACGTTTAGGATTTTCTTACGCTTTAAGAAATAAACATTTCTTTCCGTGATGGCAGACGATGCATAAAACATCTGACACTGAGTTTTGTCACAGAAATATCACTTCAAGTATGATTGGTAGACCTTCTTCATTTAAAAAACCTAATTATGTGAATGTCTTATTTGCTAGCAATGATCATTCTGTTGTTGTTGACTCTATAAAGAGAAAAGCTGAGTTAAATAAGCTCCCTGAAGAAAGCCCTGCTAAAAGTGGCAGAACCGTTCATCGCGAAAATGAAATTACAAAATCGAAGATAAGCAAAACTTCAGCATGTATTACGGTTGATTTAGACAAATATCTAAGACCCGACTTTGATGATTCGAAACAACATGCAAAACCATCTGGTTTTCGGAGAAAGGGCAAAAACTCCACGAAAAAGAAAACTGAACAACAGACGTCTGTTATTAATGTCGAGGATAATTTGAAATCGAAGCGCGCGGGAAGTATGTATTGCTTTCTTAGTCATCTTTTATTCTGATATAATCAGTACGAAGTAACTGGACGTTTCTCAGTTTTGTTTACCATCACTGATGCAGTCATGCAATTTGTGCTTTGATTGAACACCTGCACGTCATGGTGTACATTTCATTGAATACGAAAGCTATAAGCCACATCATATATTCAAAGACAAATATGACCCATGTGTGTGCATCCAATGGACTTGTCCTAAATTATTGGTCAATGCTTTGCATTCATGGATGATATAATGATTACATATTGGTTTCAAAGTGCAATCTGGCACGTGTCCTGTTTAATTCTTTTTGGGGACTTTAGTTGGTGTAGATGTTTATTACATAGATTATTATTGTTATTTCTACATCTGCTTGGAAATAGTTTAAAAGCAAGCCAGTCCATACTGTTTTCATCTTAGATATAGTATAATAACTGCTTAATACACTATTCAATATTCTTCTTAGCAGATGATGAAAATGGATTCAGGTCCAAATCAGTGGAGGATGCTTTGCAAGTAATTGAGAGAAGAAAGAAAAGTATTAGAGCAAAAATGTTGGTGAAGAAAGAACATCTTTTAACCCAGGTTTAGATCCTTAATTTCTTTCATAAATGTGTTGTTGATAGTTTGATTTTATTACCAATAGCTTGACAGTTGTTCAAATAACACTGAAATCTTTTAACATTATACTGTAACAATTTGTTCATTATAGTCAATGTAAAATTAATCTGTTCATTTAGTTGAAGTAAGAATTCTTCAATATTTTCATAATTCCCATTTTATCCTTCCCTGAGAAATCATAAAAAACTATCACCTAGGTGGAAGTCACTCAGTGTGGTAAAAACTAAGATTTTTTTAAGTATAAAGAATGAAGCATTTAATGGTTTGGTGAAACCTGGCTTTTTATTTTGTTTTTTGGTGAACTTAGAACCCTATCAGTTGTTAATATTTGAATGGTATGAATGCTAGTTGCTCTGTTTTAGGAAGAAGAGCAGGACATACATACAAGAGCAGACCTGTATGCTATAACAGCTGTCCCTGATGTCAGGTATTGTATATCTGTTGAAAAGGACAATGTGAGAAAACCACCAACCTGGTACTGTAACGATCATAATGAAACATTTTCACCTCCAAGAAAGAAAAGAAGACGTAATTATGGAAACACTAACTGCTATGTGACCTATCACAATGATGATGACATTTTTGACAACACTAAAATGTTACCAATAGGTAAACAAAATATTCTTCTTTACCATGAGGGAATGAACTCATTATTGGACATTGAAATTTGTTTGATTGTGACCAACAGGTGAAAAAAAATTAAACTGGATTGTTTCCACTAATTTGAAGTGTTCAAATATATATCTTACAACAGGAACTATACTTGCATATATTATATGCCATAATTTACAGTAACAAGGTTTAGTCTCAAGTATTAGAATATTAATCTACTGCATATTTTCTAGGTACAAGATTGGTGAAACCACCTACTAAACTCGTTGAATTAGTGGCTCAAGCAATAAGTGGTAGTCCTGACGGTCTTCTACAAGTACAACAGATTTATACCTGCCTGCAGTATGTATTGTGGCAATGTGCTATCTTAGTACGCAAATGTGATTTCGTGGAATAAAATTTGTATGGCATTAAATGTCCATTAACTTTTTTAATTTTCCCCTAGGTTATTAGTAGATTGTTACAGAACTTATTTTAACTCAACTTAGACCTCATTAAAGACTTTTAAAATTCTTATGGTGAAAGTTTAAGTTGGGTTCTGTGCATACAGAACTCAAGTATGTCCAAAACATCCTAGTACAGCAGTAGATTTTTCACTGTTTGCTTAAGGTACATGTAAAATGTTGTGATTCACTAATATTTTTAGAATGCTTGATTACCTTGCTGATATCTGTCTTCAAGTCTTAAGCAACACCTCAACTGTAAAAATTCTTGAGACATGTATAACAAAATAATATGCTGAAATATGTTTGATCTTCTGTGTTCCTTTCTTACAGAAATAAATACCCATTCTTTAGATACATGGATAGAGTAGCTATCAACAGTTGGAGGGTATGTGTTGTTTTAGCTTTTAACACAATCATTAGTTACATCTAGGCATTCATATTTTTACCTAGTTTTTTAAAAGTGCTCTTAGTTTTTCCTAGTTTTCTTTTAATGCTCCTGGTATTCCTATTTTTTTATCTATTATCTAAGTTTTGGGAAACAACTGTTATGTTTTTAAATGAATTAAAAAGTTTAAATTGCAGTGGAAGTCAATTAGGATGTTTTGCTGACAGTCTGTGTTGCTGGCAATGTGGTCTTATGTCACTGGTGCATGGTCCAGTCAGTACCAGATAATGAGGACAGGTTGGACTCTGCATAAGTGGAGCCTACAAGTGACTTAGACACAGAAGCACAGTCAGCTAAACAGTCCCATTGCATACATTTTGGGTAAAAATGTAGAAAAAAAGGTTGCTCAAGTAACATACTTCCTGTGAATAATTCCTAGTTTTTTATCTCAATATTCCAAGTTTTTCCTTGTTTTCTCCTAGTTTTTCAATGTTCTGCTGTAAATCCTGTACATTTGTACTGCATTCTTAACAGATAATGTAGATTAAAGAAGAAAGTTTGGCAATAACTGCTTTAGAATGTATTTATAGAATTATTATGGTATATTATTGGTAGAAACGGTGTTTTCCAGAGTTCCATACGCCATGCCTTGTATCAGAAATGGTTTAGGAAGATAAGGTTTGACCTCAGTTTTATCAACAGTAAAGGATGTTATTGGGCTATAAACAACAAAAATAATCCTAAGGAATGGTCATTGCCACAAAACAGATGTCTAACTTCAGGTTTGTGAAATGAATATGTAATGTAGATTTTTCAGCGCATTACAATTCTCCAATATGGGTTCAACAATTCTTTATTCGCACATTTTCTAAATATATCATCTTCATCCAAGATGCCAGTAAGCTTTATATGAAACTAAGCATTATTGATTGTAATACTGTTTTCCATTATGGTGACAGCTAACTACGTAAAATTCAGCCTATACAATTACATGTTTGCTCTTAATTGTCTTAATCATTCTCAGTTGTCAAAAGTTTAAGCAAGATTTGTATGACTGATTGTCTGTTTCCTTTCAACATTTGTTCTCTTAATTGACCAACATTTTACAATATGATTGGTTTTTGTTTGATATGCAGTAGAGAAACAAATTTGTGCTGAAAATTTCAAGGACTCTCCCGAGATCCCTGAGTTACAAGTAAGTTATAAATGACTAGCTTATTATCAATTTTTGAAAGCAATTCAGACAGTACATAAAGTAGTAAACATCTATATGTTTTTGTGAAAATATAGCTTTTTATATTTATCAGAGATGCTACTAATGTTACTATTTTGGACTATATTTATCAAAATTTGTTTTGCCATAATTTCACCATTATTCATGTTGATGTTAAAAGATACTAGTCAAGATGAAAATACAATATACTGTATCTTATAGAAATTCATAATATGAAATATTCTTACACAATACTAGATCTTTTACCTCAGAGTACTTTTCTTCTTTGGCATATAATTCATTGTTAGGACATACTTAATGAAATTTTCTTACAAAATAACTTCATTTACAGGAGGTAGCTGACATTGCTAATCAATTACTGTGCTCAGATTCAGAAAAAGACCCCCTAGACAATGATCAGATTGAGGCTACAGTGTCATTAGAAAATACTGAACCAGGTTTAAATACAGCAGACTGGCACTGTGAAGGTATATTACTGAATGTTCCAAAGTTTTCAAATACTCGTCTTGAAAGTTTAAAGTTCATAGTTCAAACAAAGACTTGAGAATTTATCTGTATGAGTAAAATAAGTTTTTACTTTGTTTTGAGTCCTTTGACAATGTTATCCCACAAGATTTGACAATTTGCATTGCTTGCTTATTCTGTCATTATGTTGTCATTTTTAGTGTTTTCGCCTTAATAAAATTGGTGAAGTGACTTTTAAATGGAGTTTTACTGCATTGCAGTTGAATTATATTATTGTGATAAAGTAACAATGTTTTGTACTATTTAATTTCTTTTATTTACAGAAATGTTTTTGTCAAGTGCAGAATCTGGTCATGGAACAATGTCTCCTGATGTAAGCCCTTCGTTTCAACAGTTAGTAGATATGAACAACAACAAATCTGACAAGTATGTACACAGAGGTATACTAAAAACACCTGTCAAACATGAGAACAATCCAAGAGATCAGTTAAAAATCAGTTCACCTAAGATGAAACATGCACAATCTCAGAGTACTACAGTGAAGTCAGAAATTTCACCACTTGTTCACTGGATACCCAACTGGGAAGAGTATGGTTCTTATATAATATCCCCACAGAATATAGCCACGCAGAAGTATGTGCTTGGACTTCCAAATCAAGTGAATAGTGACTTAAACAGAACTGAGAGTGATATTGATAGAGGCAATAGTTTGAATGTGAAGACTGAGTTAGATCTCATGGCAGGTCAAGATGATTCTCTCATCAAGTTCTGCAGTGACACCAGTGACACAGGTTCCTGTGATTTTGAAATCATTGCCGAGTATACAAGATCAAGTACAGGTTCTCCAGACTTGATGCTCGGTTCTCTGTAACTCCCAGTGATCTTAAGGTATCAGTGATTGGTACGTGTTGGGATGGTGTGAGCAGTTTATTTATAACATTGATTATGTGGTGTAAATTAATGTTTTCAACTTTTAAAAATAAATTATGAAATTTGGATTTTAAAGTAATTTGCCGTTTTTTGGTCCTTTTCTTTTGACAATTTGTCGGGTTATTTCTACAAACCAGTATGTCATTTTTTTCCCATTTTGAGAAAATCACATTTGAAGTTTTGAACTGAAATAACTTTAAGCAAGTAATGGGCTTGTGGAATAGGGATTAACCCTATTTAGGATAGATCTACAAGCAGGTAAATATGATCATTGTAAAGAGCTCATCGAGATGAAAACAATTATACTAAACTCAATATTGCCAAACATTAAGTTACAGGGTTGTAGAAATAAGCCAACGAATTAGGAGATGCTTGCACAATAAAGAATAAAAACATGCTAAACAGCAGAATATGGTTATGGTAAATTCCTGTGTCACTTGTGATTAGAGATATAGTTGAAGTCTTGGTGCAAATGGTGACTCAAGATGAATATTGTATCATCTGTTTCGAAGAAAAAGTTGAACTATTATGATCGCTTGGTCATCGTTGGGGCATTATTCTGGAAGCTATATTTTTAGAGTATTGCCACTTTTTAACTTAGAATTTTGATCAATATTGCTT
The DNA here is from genome assembly GCA_008271625.1 of Lutraria rhynchaena. Classification (NCBI taxonomy): domain Eukaryota; kingdom Metazoa; phylum Mollusca; class Bivalvia; order Venerida; family Mactridae; genus Lutraria; species Lutraria rhynchaena. Next base: position 236,914 of record VIBL01000263.1, read on the forward strand.
ATTCAATACATTGTAGAATGATTTGAAAACTATAAAAGGTATCAACATGAAATTTGAATGTGTAATTAACAGTTATTCTTCATACCTTACCATGTTCAAACTGAAAATCTCAAATGTAGCCCACACGTAAAACTGATGAGCGTTGGCATTGTTCTGCAGATCTCTTGTTTAATATCAGTGCTGTTGCCATATGAATTACTAGAAATAGTCTGATACATTATTAGCTCACCAGAACCGAAGGTTCAGGGTAAGCTATTAGGATGGGTAGGTGGATGCTCCGGCATCCGTTGTCTGGCATCAACAATGGTCTTCTCCTCAGAAACTACCCGTTGGATTTACTTCAAATTTGCTGTGCAAAAGGCCTTTTGATGTCCTAACTGCAATTTGCTCATATTATACCTGTTGGCGCCTTTTAGGGGTCACTAGAGCTAAAAATAGAAAAACCTTTAATCTTCTTCTTCTCATGAACCAATGGATGGATCCTCACCAATCTTGGTCTGTAGCAGCCTTATATGGACTTTTATTTGGTCAAATAAAAATGGTTGGCCCCTTTTAGGGGCCGCTGAAGCTAAAAACAGAAAAACCTTTAATCATCTTCTCATGAAACAATAGATGGATCATCACCAAACTTGGTCTGTAGCATCCTTAGATGGTCCTCTCTTAAGTTTGCTTAAATAAATATGGTCGGCCCCTTTTAGGGGCCGCTAGAGCTAAAAATAGAAATACCTTAAAATGACTTTTTCTCATGTTTCTACGGATGGATCATTACCAAACTTGGTTTTTAGTATCTTTAGATAGTGTTCTATCAGATTTGTGAAAAAAAATGGTTGGCTCCTATTAGGGGCTGCAAGAGCTAAAAATAGAAATACCTTTAAACGTCTTCTTCTCATGAACCAATGCATGGATCATCACCAAACTTGGTTTGTAGCATCCTTAGATGGTCCTCTCTCAAGTTCGCTCAAATAAATTTGGTCGGCCCCTATCAGGGGCCACTAGAGCTAAAAATAGAAATACCTTAAAATGACTTTTTCTCATGTTTCTATGGATGGATTATTACTAAACTTGGTTTTTAGTATCTTTAGATAGTGTTCTATCAGATTTGTGAAAAAAAAATGGTTGGCTCCTATTAGGGGCTGCGAGAGCTAAAAATAGAAATACCTTTAAACGTCTTCTCATGAACCAATGCATGGATCATCACCAAACTTGGTTTGTAGCATCCTTAGATGGTCTTCTCTCAAGTTCGCTCAAATAAATTTGGTCGACCCCTCTTAGGGGCCACTAGAACTAATAATAGAAATACCTTAAAATGACTTGTTTTCATGAACCAATGGTTGGATCATCACCAAATTTGGTCTGTGGTATCCTTCAGCCATCACAAATATTCCTTTGTAGTATCCTTTGATGGTCCTTTATTGGGTTTATTATTTTTCCCATTTATTTGCCCACAAGTGTACCTTTATTACCTTTTTGGTAACAAGTTGATTAACATTTATTCTGGTGAGCAATGCAGGGCCATCATAGCCCTCTTGTTTTAAAAAGTTACTACTCATTTTTTGTTTCCAGGAATTTTGCACAATTATATCTGAAATGAGAGTTTTCTCTTTTCTTCTGCTCAATCCCAATTTCAATTGTGTGGTAAGAAAAAATTTCTTCAGTAAGAGAATACACTAGATAAACTTAATGCTTACTGACAGCAAGACAGGGAATTTCAGTAGTTACAAACAATGATGGCTGATAAGTGGATTACAAAAAATAAATGAACAGCTTAATGTGGTTAACGGGTTTAAACCAAACAACTTGAAGACTTGACTTGAAGAAAGGGTCTTATGGACCAGAGGATATGCAGTTACAGATGAAGAGAACTGAAGCACTAAACATTAAGAGTAAGGTTGGTACAGAAGTCTGTTCATGTAAAAACTGAATTTGGCAATACAATGCATACTTAATGCAATGCATTATATGTGAATCAAAATGCTCTGTAGGCATATCATGCCATCCTGTTTGAGATAATAAAAGTCAAGACATAATAATCAGGATTTAATGCTTGTCAACAATGTCTGTCAGGATAGCTACTGTCTTGACGGAGATTTCTGGTTCTTGAACACAAAGGCTATTGACAGGTCCTTAACACAATTAAGTTTATACAAGACGATATATGCATTGGTAGAAGGACTCTAGCTTTGTTCTTGCATAATATGGAATTGGCAGACAGTGCATATGTGATATTAGTTGAACCAAACACAGTACAGGAAAACCTTAATATGACAACTTTGGGGACCAAAAAAATTGGTCGTAAAGAGGTGGTCGCATTATCAAGTTAATTATAAGGGTTATTGAAAGCCGATCTGAAGACAAGTGGTCATTATAACAAGGTGGTTGTACTTTTGAGGTGGTCACAATGTGGAGTTTTACTATATAACAATAATGTTTAGTGTTCAAGCAAGTTAACTTGAGTCTTGACAGCACAAGCTGCTAATGATGATCAGTATGTTGAGTGTTTATCTACTGTCATATTTACTATGACTTCAAAGAAATACATATGCTTTGAAAGAAAGGACACACAAAATTCAGTTTTATATAAATGTATTTGAAGAAAATGAAAATTATTCACAATAGTCCTGTAGCATTGACAAGAAAGCATCAATTGCACCCATCATCTGAGGGAATTAACAAGTCTCTTCTTCGATGAAGACATTTCATAATGATAATATCACAGATGATTTAGTTTAGGTCCAGATAGTGTCAAATATATTTAGTCATGAATGAACAGTTTAACACTTTTCAAGAACAACAGCAATTCCTTGACCTCCTCCAATACAAGCTGAGCCAAAGGCAAGGTTTTTGTTCTGTCGCCTAAAAAATAATAGAAAATATGGTAAACTAGGTCCAAATTTCAAACCGTTATATCAGTTGAAATAAGTATTACGTGATACATTTGCAGCTGGTATTTAACTGGTAAGAAACATAAAACATAACAATAATTTATGTACCCATTTTCGGTATCATATGCATACTGCTAATTAACTGGTAAGACTCATAAAATATAATAATTTATGTACCCATTTTTGGTATCAGTGTCAAATATATCAAATATGAACAATATTGTAGGTAGAATTTACTTTGCATATCCAAAATAAAGACAAATAAAGAGACCCTTAGAACAGTCCACAATAATTAAGTAAACTTCATTTAACATCACATTTGCATCATGTTTCTTGCACACCAGACACTAATTTTGAATGCTTTCACTCGGGTTGTAAGATGAGTGGCATCCTGCAAATGACATCATTAACCGATGTCATAAATGCAATTTATAAATAAATGCATATATTCATATTTACTATGAAGAATAAGCACCTTATTATTAGAGAAAATGAACATTTATATACTTTCTGAAAAAGGTTGGTCTTCAAGAAAAGTTCTGGCAAGAATGAGACTCTGTCATAAAAGTTGAGCCTCCTTCTAAATACCCTCATTCATGCTAGCAAGTGATGAACTTATGATATCTAATTGACTTACTGAAGTTCATGGACAAGATGACCAGTTATTCTTGCTCCTGAAGCTGCTAATGGATGACCTAAAGCTATGGCACCACCACTCATATTTGTAATTTCTGGATTTAATCCAAGTTCCTTCTCTACAGCCAGGTATTGTGGAGCAAAAGCTTCATTCACCTGAAAAGCATTTTAATACAAAAAATCTGTAATTTGTTTTAAATGATGAAATATCAGTGACATGTATGATGAAATGTACGATAATGAAAGCAAATACATATCCTTGATATATCTGAATACAATTGAACAAATCAATAAATAAAAATAGCTTAGTGTTAAATAAAATGTTTGTGTATATGTTTTGATGCTAATCAAATTAAACACACTGGTAATCTCTCAGTTTTGAATAAAATAAGTACAACAATTCAAGCAATGTCCTATTATGTAACACACGTTTACACATGACCAAATATTTGATCATGAAACAGGAATCAAGTTGACATTTTCATTTTAAATGCAATATTCATAAAAATCATAAACACCTTACAATACAATAAAACACAATAAAATGACACTCCAATTAACTAATCAAAACTCATATTTTTACCCAATTCGCAAAACAATTGACATAAAGAATCAAAATTAAGAGATTTAATACATACCTCACAAATATCCATGTCACTTAACTGTTTGCCAGCAGCTTTCAATGCTGCTTTACCCGCAGGCACAGGTCCAATACCCATAATCTTAGGATCACAACCTGAAAGATATGAGTATTCACAACTTTAATATTAAGTTAATTTATAACTGAACATGTGTCAGTATATGCCAACTAATGGTTGCACAGAGGAAAGATCCATATCTTGATAATGGATTGCATTATTTGTAAAAAGTCGTTAACAGTGTGCATGCCAAACTATAACCTGTGTTATGTTTTCATTAGAATCACAGAATTTTACCTGTAAACATATTTTGAAAATTAACTCTCAAACCAGTGACAAAAAAGTTACTTATGTAATTAAGCTGAAACAATCTGATATATGTTGAGTAAATAAATATTAGCTAAACTTTTGGCCCAAAAGAATAAGCCTGATAAAATATGTTTAAAAGAACAATTGAACAATTGTTGTTGCATTTAGAAAGTACATTGTAATATATCATTTGAAAAAAAGATTGATTCCCTAAAAGGAACTTTGTCAATCATTGATTTCAGCACTATTCACTCATAGATAAGTTATGGGTTATTTATTTCTTTTAATTATACAAGGTATGCCAAGTGCATAGCCAGAAAACAATAATAATTTGTCAAAAATGGGGCAACAACTCTTGTTATAGCACATAAATTTAGATCAAACAATGACTTGTTGACACAGAACAGCTTAAGTTGGTAGGTGCCTGATGACTGCCGCTCTTACCTCTAATTTGTTGACATTATGATGATTAGAAATTAATTCTTCCAATGTTTTCTTCAGTGATGGCATCATCTCAAAATACTAATCTTTTAAAACTAAATACGATTATATTTCACATACCAGCAATACCATAAGACACAAGTCTGGCAAGAGGCGTAAGATTATGTTTGGTTACCGCTTCTTCACTGGCAAGAACAAGAGCAGCTGCCCCATCACATACACCCTGAAATACAAACCTTTATCAGTTTAATGTTCTATAATCCACCTCTAAAAAGGGAGATGGTGGAATTCTAATAAAAATAGTCTTAAGGGATGAATTTAAGAAAATCTTTTATAAACTCAAACTCAATACACTCTTCAATAATCCTGAAACAGAAAAATTGCTATTTCCTAAATATATGCAAAATTTCAGCAAAAGTAAACTTCAAATAAATATATGTACATAATGCTAATAATGTATGCTAATAATGATTGGGTGTATTAAGCACAATAAAGATTTAATTAAACATCAATAAGCATAAAGAAGGTGTGGATTCACTACAAGCAAGGAATCTTACAGAAGCATTTCCAGCAGTTACTGTACCATTCTTCTTAAACACAGGGGGTAATTTTGTCAGACTTTCCATAGTTGTTTGTGGTCTGGGATGCTCATCAACTTCAAACATTTCTGGTCCTATGAACAACAATATCAGATAAAAATTTTAAACAAAATTAATTGATGAATTAATCAAATCAAACTGCTTAAAATTTCATTAAAAAGTTAAAAAATATTGTCCTACCATGTACTGTTTCAATCTTGCGTTGTCATACAAACATCTAATTTAAATGATCATGATGACAGCTGATAAATTGTACTCAACCGGATGACCATAAAACAATACCTAGATCAGGAGTCATGCTTTGATAGATATTTTCTCAGTCCAATAGTACTACTACTTGACTAATTCTCATTCACATCAACTTTAATAGCTTTGTAATCACAACGGTCAATTAGAAAGGTTAAGATCGGAATTAGTGACAGGATGACCATGCACTTCTGCACCAGTTTTCAAACTAACTTTTTAAAGCACTAGCCTTAACTATGAGTGGGCTGTCGAAAAACATGAACAATTTGCCACTAGCCAAAATACACAATTTTGAGAGAGTTCACTAGCCTGAATAGAAGCTATGGGTTAGTGGGTTAGATTAGTACAAAGGCTGGTATTATGGCATATTTTAACTTGCATCAACTTTAATAACAGACCTTTCTTTCCCTTCACTTCTAAAGGTGCAATTTCTGCTTTAAAGACACCATCAGCTTGAGCTGCAAGACAAGACAAAAATACAATATTACTAAACTATGTACCATACAGACTTGACAGTCAACACATTCTGGAGCAATCTTTACCTCACTAGTTGTTGTACATAAGGCATATAACCTATAACTTATACAACTACAGAAACTAGAAAATAATAAAAAAAATTCTCTCAGTTTAAAAATTAGGAATCTTACATTGAAGACAATTCGAAATGCAAATTTCTGATCGGTTAGTTCTGTGCACTGTCCTAAATTAGACCAATAACAATTCTTTGCTGAGACTCATATCCATTATTAACAAGATAGCTTTGAACTTTGAAATCATTAATACATTTTTTGTATTATAATGTACTATCACTGAAAATGAGAGTATGTGTTGGCAAAATCATGAAATACCTTTAGCCCATCTTTGTTGTGATTGTAAGGCATATTTGTCGCAATCTTCTCTACTAAGCCCATACTGCTCAGCTAAGTTTTCTGCTGTAATGGCCATTGGCAACTTTGTGTAAGAATCTGTCAAACCAGCCCATAGTACATCTTCCAACTACAAAAGAATTAATCGCCGCAAGGGTTATTTCATAATACACACACTCTGAAGAAAATGGGCAAATAAAATAGCAACAATATCAGTCTCAAAGAGTACACACAATATACTGTAATAGAAAGGAAAATTTAAAACACATGTACATGTAATACCAAGCTTTTTATTATTTGATCATTTTGATGCAGATCAAATTGGTAATGCTTCTGGCCATAGTATAAGGATTTCCAACCAGAAGTATATTTGACGAAAATGACCATTTGAATATTTTACACCTTATCCACAAGGGGTCAAGGTTACTGTTAGTGCAATTTTGAGTCAGGGTATGCAGGCCACCAATGAAACTTAGATTTCCACAAAGCAGACATTCAGAAAACATTAGATTTGAAAGTGATAGTCAGAAGTCAGCCCCTAACCCTAACCCTAATCAGACAGAGAATACATGATGGTTATTGCTTGTTCAGCTCAAAGCAATCCTTCAGAGCAGGTAAGCTAAGACAAAAAAAATTCACTTACTTGCAAATCTTGTCCAAAGCGGGTTCCAAAACGAACATTTCTTACAGCATATGGTGCCTGGCTCATACTCTCAGATCCACCAACAAGAGCAATCTGACTTTCTCCAAGTAAAATTTCCTAGAAAATCAACATTTTTCAATTATTCAGACACACTAAAATGTTGCTGTTTTTTATTTTAATAGCTTACATAATTTCAATGTCGTGTTCAGTTAGATAATAAAATTAAATAACTGTACCAAAAAGTGGTCACTAAACAGTCTAGAAATTTTCAGATTTTGCAGGCAAAGTTATATCATGATTTGGATTAAATGACCAGACTGAATTTCAAAGTTAAGCTTCAGATTTATGTGTAATTTGGTGTTTATTCATTTTGTCTACCAAACCTCTGAGTGACACTTGTCCACATTCACACTTAGAACGAAAGAAATTTCTCCAAAAAAGTTTGTAGACTGTTGAAGTAAGAACAAAGTAAAAGTCATCATCAATTCCTCAATGTATACTTGCATACATAAAACTTGTTTCCTATGTACCTGTGCTCCATTTATCACAGCTTGAAATCCAGAACCACACAATCTGTTAACTGATAAAGCTGGAACTCCAACAGGTACACCACATTTTAGACCAGCATGTCTAGCCATGTATATAGCATCAGATGATGTCTGTAATCATATACATATGTCTCATTTAAATCGATTCATACTAACTTCAAATAACAAAATTGGCAATCATTATTTTTCATAATAGGATAATGAAATGATCCCACTAAATACCATGATAAACAGAGTTAAATTAAATAATAATCTACTCTAACTGATTATAATAATGAACTCTTACACTATGTACTTGCACATACGAATCTGTAGTTCTAAGCTAACAGAGTTTGAAAGTTGCAAAAAGTTATGCTTTAAAGCAACAGATAAATCTTGCAAAAATTGTTTGCCAAAAATTTTGGCAAAAAATTAAAAAATCTTGTAAAAACAACCGATTCAAATGTGTTTTTAACTAATAGTTTCAATCAGCAATCAGTACTTAATGAAAATCCTGTAAGTTAACCATTAAACCATGAATTCAATTCCTCAATTTTGAAAAAAGTACATATAACATATGCTGCTAAGTCCAATCCAATGGCTCAAAAATCCGATAGATTGCACTCTTCTATAAAAATAAAATCAGTAGTAAAGTAGGCAAGTTTTGCATTCTTTCAGTAGCAACAGTCAGCATATATTATTATGCAGAAAGTCTCAAGCTTACCTGTATAACATTACCAAAAACCAATGAACCAACCAGCTCTGGGTTTACTTTGCTTTCATCAAGGGCAGCCTTGGCAGCAATCTCTTGCAGTTTATTGCCCGACAAACCTTTTAGCTTGCCACCAAATGTACCAAATGCTGTCCTCTTGGCAGCAACAATAAACACACCAGATACATCTATAATCAAATTGTTGACAATAAAACTTTCAATAGCAACTTTATTAACAACACCATAGGGACCAAAAATGTCACTTCAAATATTGAGGTGGCCTCATTATCTAGCAGAAGTACAGAAGAAATATTGAAAATTGACAATCATTGTAATGAGCTGGTTTTAATACTGATGTAATCATCAAGTAAGTTTTTACTGCATCAGCATACATATTGTATGATGTATGCATGCTTGATTGGTTGACACAGTTGTTTAATGTTGAATCAAGTCTTCAATACCAATTTTTAGCTCAATCAGTAATGGTTTTAACATATTGTGAGTGAACAGCCCAATCTACTATGTTTTAAATATAAAATGATCCAAAATATACACTTTCGTTCAGTTCATTGACCTCATGTTTTCTATTTCTTATCAACAATAAACAAAATTGTAAGGAAATATTTAAAGGGACTCTGAATGCATATATGCAAAACCATCATCCGAAACATCTTTAGGGTCTTCTTAGCCTCAATTAACGTTCATTTCTTCCAAGAAATCTGTCCGGCCATGGCGGAGTCCAACGTTATTAATTTTGACCTTTTTGTCGTTTTGGTGTAACACGAACCGGCTTTCATCTTTTACAATAATTATGCACGGATATAACAGTCATTCCATGCTCTAACAAATAATATACCGAATGCTACACAAGCTGGTAAACGTGTGAGTGAAAATCAGCCAGTAAATTTGATCAAATACCCCCCAAATATACTACTCACTTCTAGATAACGCCATTTCCAACTAGTGACGAAACAGAACTGAGTACATCGTTGTCATCTCAAACTTGCAATATTATCTTACCAGACAATTTTCCTTTAATAAAATAATGCCATATTAATAGTTCTTTCATAAGTGCATTTTTGTCGTTGTTTTAATTGATTTCTAATGTTCTAGCGTGTTTAGCTTTAGATATTATTATGCCGCACGGTAATCTATATTTTTCACGTTTCGCTCAATAAATACCATTTCTCTAATTCCCATTTCGATTTTCTTGATCAATTACATGAATAAACTGGTCCCCGTTCCATGCAGTACACCAGAGTCAACGGGTACCAGTTTATTACTAGATAAGCCTTGTGGGTAATTTATATGGCGGCTTTGTTATGATCAAAAATGTTTCACTAGTCCATTCATGTTTTAGCACCATGTTCCCGAAATAAAATCGTTAAATCGCTATAACTTCGTGAGTAATACATTTCATGTTATATTTAAATTCATTTTTTCAATCATTGTTTTACACATATATGAGATTCACCTCATTTCTTCTAATACTTGTAAGTAGGGGACTCAACCGCAATACCGTGAAAGACCATCACCATTTTACACTTTTTAGTATGTTTTTAGATATAAAAGCAGATCTTTTTTTATTTCGTATGCTGGTTGCATGCCCGTTTTTTATTCATTTTTTTTAATATTTACTGATGTGTTTCAGGGCTGTCATTTACCCTTAGAATAGCTCTGACTCTTGAAATCAGTAAAAACTAAAATAAAGCTTTTGACTTGAGAATTTGTACCCAAGGGTCAAATTTATGATTAAATGAGAGCAAAATTTGTTGACATTTCAAACTTTCATAAGCCAAGAGTCATTTTTGACCTTCAACTTTTTACAACCCTGCATTTTACAGGGTTTATTTTGCCTGTTTTTATGACCGATCTCCGGTCGCGTTCCCAATGGCAAAAAGTATGTTTTTTTCCCAGCTGCATGCCAAAAATTACCCATGCAAATAAGAAAAAAAAACAAATATAAATTATGGCAGTTCATATGTTTATTGAATTTCTAAAACATTTAAAATAACAAAGTTATCAATATCCAAAAACAAAAATAAGCATATTCAGGGCGTTCATTAGACTTTGAAAGTCAAGAATCAATGACCCTTGAGGCCAAAATTCCAAGAGTCAAAATGAAATTTCCGAGAGTCAAGGTGTATTGATACATTTTATGTGTCAAGTACATGGGCATGGAGGAGGCGCAAAAGTTACCATTATGTACAACTTTACACCTTGAATTCTGACAAGTTTTGAAGCCAAATTAGATCATATAAATGTCAGTGTTGGTAAGCATGTCCTGTGGTTTATGAGTAAATGCTCCGCAAGATTTCAATACAGGTGACTGTCTGAGTTATGTGTATCTATATTTGGGCGTTACCTAGTTGTTCTCGATGTTACTGTACTATCGTTTGCATTTGACTGTCCATGACATGTTACTGCTCAACATGACTCTCTTTCACATCAACATTCAATTCTAAAGTTCATTGGACAGACATTTTAACCATTTCATGACAGAAAAAAAACAATTAGTCAACGTTTTCCATAACACAAAAGTTGACAAAAACATTATCTAGTTTCTAATAACATGACATAACCTTAAACAAAATTTCGAAAGAAAAGCAGCGCAATACGATCTTAAAATCACAGCAAAATAGTTATTAAAACAAAATAATACAGTCAAATTTGATAAATTAATACATCATATTATCGCCTGTGAATTAACGAAGTTTACATTTTCTGACAGTTGGATCTTAAATGTCCAGGCTATTTGGCACATGCTGACGTACATTTATGGTCTGTATAGGTGTCACTTTGCCCACTAAGTCAAAGCACGTGCCGATTGGCTGAGCGTATTTAATTATTCACTCCGCCTTCAGTTCGTGGATTTGACTAAGCATGACTGCAGCGGTCGTTATCAATTTTTTGGGCTGTGTGTACGATTGTTATTGATAATTTTATTGCTTAGCGTTTATTGTTTACGCAGGTCCTATTTAAATGTGTTGTTATTCAAACGTGTGTATCAGTGTACGCATGAGCGGAAAATGCCCCTGGTCAAAGTTGACGCACGATACATATTCGATACAGGTCAATTTGGGGTATTTTGTGATTTTTGTGCATCAAAACCTGGGAGCTCAGGTCAAATGAATGCACTGCATATTAGCTATTTTTAGTTTTATTTCATTATATTAAGTTTTTGTATACAATCTGATTTTTTCCCAATTTTGTCCAAAATGTTGCAAAAATTCCGAATTCTGGGGGTCTGGTCATGTTCCCAAAATGCTGAGAAAAACTCTGTTTTATGAATTTCAAACTCTTAAATGAAGGTCTTATCATTAATGACTCATATTTTTCAAATGTCTATGTATGGGGACTTACACTTCATCGAAATGTTATCAAAAGGAAATAAAAAAGGAAATAAAATTTTCTGATAGACAAACTTCTGAGGGAAAGGCTCTCATTGTAAGACTCAATAAGTGAATACTTAGGTGATGTCTGTGTTCTAGAACCGCAAGACAAGCACACTTGACTACTCTGAATTTTCTAGTGCACCAGTTTTTCGAGATTTTACTTGAATAACTTGTGAGTTGTGTGTATAAATTATGTATGGGACCTTCACATTGTTGAAATGTTACAAATAGAAAATAAAAAAGTAAATAAAATCTGAGGTTCTTATGGTAAGATTCAATAACCTGCGACCTTCTGCTTGCAAGTCAGCTGCTTTATCAACTGAGTTAATCTGGCAGATGGACATACAAACTACTATAAACACATATATTATATATACTACACTGTTACATTCCTCCTTCCTTTAATCAATTATTACGCGACAACCACAGGTTCTTTTAGCTAACCAAGCCTTTACTTCATTCTAGCTCTAGGATTCCAAGGCTAGCCACACACAGCACCAAGTCATAGGAGGCAGAAAATAAAGTTAATGATGTGGGGCTAGAACCCTTGACCTTCTGCTTGCAAGTGAGCTGCTCTACCAACTGAGTTAATTGGGCAGACGGGCATCCAAACTACTATAAACACATATATATACAGCACTGTTATATATTAATTGATATTTTATTTCCTTATTCTACTTTTTCTAGACTTCATAGACACTCCTCATTAAAAATGTGTGCATTACCCAGTCAATCTCAAGGAGGGCCTCCAAAAAGGAAGGAGATCTACAAATATGAAGCGCCATTATGTGTTTACAGTATGAACTGGAGTATAAGACCAGATAAACGATTTCGGTTAGCGCTTGGTAGCTTTGTGGAAGAGTATAATAATAAGGTATTTCTTTTGTATTGAAACTATTTATATGGTAACAAATTTATACATTTTGTAATGACAACAGTGATGCTTAATATCAGAATTTATAATTTTCACCACCATACACTATTATCATATAACATCGGTACTGTTAGTTTCTGCTAAATGACTCATATTGTTCAGTAGGTATTTTATTAAAGTTATTTTATCTTAAGAAAATCAGTCAGTGCTACTTTACTCTGATGTTTTTACCATTTGTTATTCCTAGGTACAAATTGTGTCACTTGATGAAGACACATCAGAATTCACATCAAAGGGAACATTTGATCATCCATATCCTACTACAAAAATAATGTTTATTCCTGATACTGTAAGTTCATACTTCTTCATTGATCGCTATCATTGATTTTGCCAATATTAATCATTTGTCAAATTCAACCAATGTAAAAAAATATGCTGTTTTAAATTGTGTTGTTGTACCTCCTTGTCAAAAACTGGTTTCTGTTTGATTCAGCCCATATTTATTTTATTCTGTTTAACTTTAAGTTGGTAATAATACTGCTCTTCTTAAGTCAAGTTTGTCTGTATTAACTGCAGCACTACAAATAGTCTGATGCTTTATTGGACTAATTGCTGCAAAATTAACTATTATTTGTGTACTACTACTGACATATTTACTTTGATAAGATAAATACTGAATAATTGTATATGTGAAGACTATATTGTTTAGTCAGAACTGAATGGCAAGATATATCAAGAATGATAACTTGGTATTTGATATATCTATTATCACATAGTTAGTCTGAACATTTGATTCATTTATTACAGAAAGGAGTATTTCCTGATCTACTAGCTACTAGTGGTGACTATCTTCGTGTTTGGAGAGTTGGTGATACTGAGACGAGGCTTGAATGTTTACTAAATAATGTAAGAATTGTCTGTTTACAAACTTGCATTCAGCACATTTTCATTGCCTGTAGTAATGTTGTGTTATGACTTATAAATGTCTACTAAATATACTCTACTTGCAGAGTGTTGGAAAAATGAACTAATATCTTGGGTTATAACATAATGCTCAGTTTCCTATAGATTTTAGTGTTTGAATTTAATCACCATAACAATCCGGCATTTTTTGTTCTCTTTCTATGAGTGATTGTTAATAGTTAGTGCTCTGTATGATAACTTGGAAAGAATTGTGAATGAGCTAGTGGCCTTTTTTGTATGCTACATCTTAAATATTAAATTCCAAAACTTTTTTGGCAAATTCAGAAGTTTACCTTCCTAGCAGTAGTTTTGATGATTTAATGGTCTTCAAGTTATGTATTTCTCTAAAGATAAATGAAATGTAACTACATGGTCATATCAGTGGCATTTAATTTTCAAACTTGTTGGTATGTATAGTTTGTAACTTTCATTTTTGTCATCTGTTTTCAGAATAAGAATTCAGATTTCTGTGCTCCACTGACATCGTTTGACTGGAATGAAGTTGATCCTAATTTACTTGGAACTTCAAGTATAGATACAACATGTACAATATGGGGTTTAGAGGTACAGTGTAAAATTCTTTCAAAAAATATCTTTTTTACAACAAATTTTCTAATTCTAACATTTTCACGCTATTAAAACAGGACTATGAAGACGTCTTGTTTTTGGATGCTGTTTATGTAGATCTAATTGATTGTGATACTGATATGTGATCATACACCCATGTTTTGTTTTATTAATATTGAAGTCTATAAATTAAGCAGTGAGGAGTAAGAAACTAGTATAAATTGAAACAGTTTTACCATGACACAGACTTATAACTTTGTTTATAAACTGTTGATTTCAGACTGGACAAGTATTAGGACGTGTCAATGTTGTATCTGGACATGTGAAGACACAACTTATAGCACATGATAAAGAAGTGTATGATATAGCATTCAGTAGAGCTGGTGGTGGTAGAGATATGTTTGCCAGTGTTGGTATGTGATATTTTTATAGCTCAAACTGACATTTTTAAGTTCTTGGGTCTCTGTGGAATTTCACATTGAGGAAGATAGATATTCAGCCAGCTTACAGAAGGTCGACATTTCTACCCAGGTGTATACCTGGGGTCATCTTCCTCTATTAAAGCTAGAAAAGTCATCAAATGACCCCAGCTTTTGTAGCAAAGTTAAAACACCAGAGTAAAATATATTACTTGAAAAATGGCTATATTGTGTTCGCTTTTTAGCTCACCAGAACCGAAGGTTCAGGGTGAGCTGTTAGAATGGGTAGGTGGATGCTCTGTCGTCCGTCGTTAGGCGTTAACGATGGTCTTCTCCTCAGAAACTACCAGTCGGATTTACTTCATATTTGCTGTGCAGAAGCCTTTTGACATTCTAACTGCAATTAGCTCATGCAGTACCGGTTGACCCCTTTTAGGGGCCACTAGTGCTAAAAATAGAAAAACCTTTAATTGCCTTCTTCTCATGAACCAATGGATGGATCATCACCAAATTTGGTCTGTGGCATCCTTCAGTCATCACGAATTTTCTTTTGTAGTATCCTTTGATGGTCCTTTATCAAGTTTATTATTGTTCCCCATTATTTGCCCACAAGTGTACCTTTATTACCTTTTTAGTAACAAGTTAATTAATAGTAATTCTGGTGAGCGATGCAGGGCCATCATGGCCCTCTTGTTTACAATTGAATGGATGCTGTTGTTCAAACTTAGTTTCAGAACCAATTCGTTATGGACTAATTGTGTTAATCGTTCAATTCATTGTTCATGTTTCTATAAATCAGGTGCTGATGGATCAGTGAGAATGTTTGATTTACGTCATCTTGAACATTCAACAATTATATATGAAGACCCCCAACATCATCCATTACTGAGACTTGGATGGAATAAACAAGATCCAAACTACCTGGCTACCATGGCGATGGATGCTTTAGAGGTATGTTGATGTGGAAAGTAGATAAATGTTCCCCAGATAGTAACATAGATATCCCTAAATAGTAACTTACACACTCTCACTAATGGTATACTGTGTTAGAAGAGTCAAATACAGCTGATATAGCCATAGTGAATGTGTCTCTGGTGAATCAGATATTGCTATGTTGCAATTTTATAGAAATTATAATATGTTTAGGCACTTATCGTTCACCTCCAATCAAACTTTTTTGTTGTTAAGTTGTTAATTAGCTAGCAACAAGCACAGTGGGGCTAGCACATTGAAGGGATGGAGTATAATGGCGTATTAGGCCTAAAATGGCCACACGGACCAAAAACATGTATATCATATATATATATATATATATACATATACAAGGGTTACAACTTCCGAAATGACAGTTTCTGCACCAAGTTTGTTTAAAACTACGTAACTTTTAAGGAATCACTCAATTTTCTAATAATTGGTGTCTATAGATAGCTAATATATCATACTACACATAACCAATAAGCACTTTCTCAAATTCAAAACAATGAAGCTGATATTTAATCTTTTTGCTCTGAAAAATCATCAATATCGTTTAGTCGAACGCAACCTCGCAACACCAAATTGATCAGAATTACTGTACTAAATACACCTTAAAACAACAGGTAGAGGAATGACAACGCGTGGTAACCATAAATATCTCCAAAGTACACTGATCCAGCACAAAAGAATAATCCACGAATGGTCTACTCGCGTAAAATAATAAAATCGTCAACTCCGTCATAGATTTCCACCTCGCTACGCCATTATGATTCAGCCAATGAAACGTCCGCTTACAATCAGTGTTTTTTAGTAATATTTATAGTAAGCATTCGTTGTCATTACAGTACCTGTTGTTTTAAGGTGTATTTAGTATGGAAATTCTGATCAATTTGGTGTTGCGAGGTCGCATTCGACTAAATGAAATTGACGATGTTTCGGAGAAAGAATATTAAATACCTTTTTCATTGTTTTGAATTGGACCAAATGTGTATTGGTTACGTGTAGTATAATGTATCAGCTATCTGTAGACACCAGTTATTAGAAATTTGAGCGATTTCTTGAAAAGTAACGTAGTGTTAAACAAACTTGGTACAGAAACTGTCATTTCGGAAGTTGTAACCCTTGTATATATATATATGTAATATAGGTGTTTTTGGTCCGTGTGGCCATTTTAAGCCTAATACACCATTATACACCATCCCCTCAACGTGCTAGTCCCCTGTGGCAACAAGTTGTTAGCTATGACAGATTGTGGTAAAAACTGTTTATAACTATTTGTTTCAACTTGTACTATTGTGCTGAAGTTTCTCATTGACACACAGGAGGTCAATTTGTTCTAAATAATCCATGATTGTTTGTCAAAAATGGCCTTTACTCACAGGGTGGCCTTTATTCAGAGTTGGTTGCAAACATAAGTTTGACTGTATCTATTTTGGACCTGCATGTTTATGCAGGTTGGTAGCTGGGGGACACTGATGAAGTCATCTGAATCAGAAATGACTTGACGAAATAACATTATAACAAGAATAAAATGGAAAATAAATAAACATCAAATGTGTATTAATTGTTATTTTCAGGTCATTATTTTAGATGTAAGAGTTCCATGTACACCAGTTGCAAGGCTAAATAATCACAGAGCATGTGTTAATGGTATAGCTTGGGCTCCACATTCTAGTTGCCATATTTGCACAGCAGGTAAGATGCTTGTTTCCTGCACTGTTGCATACTTCAAGTGATGCCTCTTGGTGTCTAATGTTTATGGGTATCACAAGCACTTTGTCTATCAGATTGTAGATTTGTGTTATTTGTTATATGAGTATCAAGCCAAAGGATGGTTATTAAAGCTTGCCCAGGTCATGGCAGGTCATGCCCTGTGAAAAGAGAAGTTGCCAGCTCCTTGTGGAAGGGTAAGTTATTACTGGTAAGCATACAGTCCAGGAAAACTGGTTTGGTGAACCGGTTGCCATATATAATTGAAAATTTGTTTAAAAACGGCATTAAACCCCAGTGACAATGTCACAAAAAAACAAACAAATATTAAAGCTTACAAAAATGTATTTTACTCATATATTGTGATTATGCTTGAGTGTTAGTTAAATCTTAAATGATCAACAGGTATGTGTGGAACTAATATTGTACATTTTGGACTGTTTCAATAATGTATCAGTCTGATATGTAATATTTAGTTGTGAAAACATACAAACAGGGGAAATATTTGTTAAACTTCCTAATTTGGACAAAACAAGATGTAAGACATTAAATTCTGGAAGTGGATATCTTTTTTCCTTGAAACAGTGCCTTTTATAAAAAATCACCTTGTAGAGAATGACAAGGCATACTACTGCCGTAAATTGCCATAACTTCCTACCATTTGGTTTAAGACTTTGGCCATTTTGTCTTAGGCCATTTTTCTCCATCACTAATCATTCATGTTGAGAAGTTGGCAGTTTCTTACTTAGAACGAAGTCAGTACAGGTATGGAATCCAATACTCTGGTTAGGTGAACTGTCTGCCTATGCATGACTGAAATACTGTTGCATACACGCACAGAATCTGAAAAAAAATACGTACATATTTTTAGCTTGTCTGATTTGAAGAAAAATGAGCTTTAAAGTCATCCTACAACCAGCAAAATCTTTAATGTAAGACACTACTCAAACACTAAAAGATATCAACACAATACTTGAAATACTTGATAAAAGATATCAACACAATACTTGGAGTACTTGTTTAAAAGATATCAACATCATACTTGGAGTACTGGATTAAAAGATATTAACATGATACTTGGAATACTTGATAAAAGATATCAACACGATACTTGGAGTTTTTGATTAAAAGATATCAACATTATACTTGGAGTACTTGATTAAAACATATCAACATGATACTTGGAATACTTTATTAATAGATATCAACACGATACTTGGAATATTTGATTAAAAGATATCAACATGATACTTGGAATATTTGATTAAAAGATATCAACATGATACTTGGAATACTTGATTTTCATGACATGGCACAGTTGCAAGACTAGAGGCATTATTCTGAAAGCTATATTTTTGGAGTTATGCCCCTTTTTAACTTAGAATTTTGGTTAAAATTGCTTATTAAATAGAATGATGTAAAACAGATGAGCATCAGTGCTGCTTTGCAGAGCTCTTGTTCTAATGTATGATTGTTTTATTTTTATTCTACAGCTGATGATCATCAGGCTTTGATCTGGGATATTCAGCAAATGCCTAGAGCAATTGAAGATCCAATACTAGCATATACAGCTGCTGGAGAAATCAACCAGATACAGTGGTCCTCTACCCAACCAGACTGGATTGCTATCTGTTATAATAACTGTTTAGAAATACTACGTGTGTGACAGACTCCTGCCAACACTCATATGTAAATACTTCCATAAATTGATATCATCTGTGCAGTCATTAAATATCAGTGAATCATGTCTCTCCAACTTGTCATGAAGTTAGGATAGATTTCAGTAATAATATCTACAGGAATTGTGAGACATTGGGTACTACTTAATAATGTGTAGGTCTTATTCTGCATCATGAGTTGTTCAAAGAAAAATGATAAACTTCTGTGTTCTGGACATACAAAAGACAAAGATTAAGCATGCAACCTGTAATGTGAGATATGTTCTTATTGATGTGTGTGTAGTATCAAGTTCTTTTTAATTTAATGGTGAAGTATTATGTGATGTAGTGGAATGATTAAATTTGTATATTGTGAGACCAGACTGGCTTAGTTGCCTTAATTTGTACATTGACATTGTTATTGTTTAAGTGTTAGGTTAAAGGAATTTAATACTGAACAGGATTTTACTCTTTGGTCTTTTAAAATACTACATGAATAAATATTTTTTAGGTTACAGATAATGCTCTGTCCAAGGCAACATTCTATCATCTTCATACATTCTATTACATAGTATTTTGTGCTTGACTGGTTTCTGTCCATTTTTAGCTCACCGGAACTGAAGGTTCAGGGTGAGCTGTTAGGATGGGTAGGTGGATGCTCTGTCGTACGTCGTCTTTCGTCAAGAGTGGTCCTTTCCTCAGACACTACATGTGGGATTTACTTCAAATTTGCTGTGTAGAAGCCTTTTGACGTTTTAACTGCAATTCACTCATATTATACCAGTTGACCCCTTTTAGGGGTCACTAAAGCTAAAAATAGAAAAATCTTTAATCATCTTCTCATGAACCAATGGATGGATCGTCACCAAACTTGGTTTTTGGCATCTTTAGATAGTGATCTATCAGATTTGCTGAAATAAAAATGGTTGGACCCAATTAGGGGCAGCTAGAGCTAAAAATAGAAATATCTTTAAATGTATTCTTCTCATGAACCAATTGATGGATCATCACTAAACTTGGTTTGTAACATCCTTAGATGGTCCTCTCTCAAGTTTGTTCAAATAAATTTGGTCAGCCCCTTTTAGGGGTCACTAGGGCTATTAATAGAAATGCCTTGAAACAACTTTTTCTCATGATTCTTTGGATGGATTATTACCAAACTTCGTTTTTAGCATCTTTTTTGGCCGCAATTAGAGGCTGCTAGAACTAAAAATAGAATTACCTTAAAATGACTTGTTTTCATGAACCAATGGTTGGATCATCACCAAATTTTGTCTGTGGAATCCTCCAGTCATCACAGATATTCCTTTGTTGTATTCTTTGATGGTCCTTTATCGAGTCTATTATTGTTCCCATTTAATTGCCAGCAAGTGTACCTTTATTACCTTTTTAGTAACAAGTTAATAAAATTTATTCTTGTGAGCGAGACAGTCTTGTCAGTTAATTTATTGAACATAAATTTAAGTATGACAGAAGTCAGTAAAACAACCTCGTTAATTGCATTTCGTGTATGATGGTTGGTGAAAATAGTGTTTTACAATGATTTTCCACTCATCTGTTTCAAAGAATAAGTTGAGCTGTTATGATCGCTGTGGCAGCAAAACTTTAATGTAGCCCATTACTAAACACTTTTAAAGATATAAACAAGACACTTGGAATACTTAAATCATCACAAGGCACAGTTGCATGACAAGGGCATTAATCTGAAAGGTATAATTTTGGAATTATGCCCCTTTTTCACTTAGAATTTTGGTCAAACTTGCTTATGAAATAGAATGATGTAAAATAGATGAGCATTGGCGCTGCTCTGCGGAGCTCTAGTTGATATGTGCAGGTGTTGTGTATAAAAACATTAATTTTAATTCATATTCTTTATATTCTATATTTATATATGTTGTATTAAAGTGATGTTTGATTATGTATGAGCGTGTACAGATAATTGTGACATAGTCTATAAAAATACTATATTTTACACCAGTATCTTATTTTCTTTGTCTTAAACTTTTAACATTTGCCTAAAAATATGAAGTAAAAATGCAGATTTTCTTATTTTCCTTTTTTAATTATTCCGTTATGTATATATAAGATGTATTTATACTTTGGTAACATTTGTTTAAAGTCTGTGTTGCATAACTGCAAACCAACTTTTTTGGAAGATGGCCCAATGTATATACACTATATTACTTATTGCAGAATTATTGAAGTCATGGTTTTAAATACCTGCCATATTTTTTAAAGTTAGTATTGCAGTAAGTCTGAAAATAATGTTAAACTTTCGAAGTTTGTTGTTTTGTTCTTGCTTAAGTATAGCATTGATAGCTTTTTAATATGAATTATTTGAAATTAGAGGAAATGAGCATATTTGGAACATGGAACTAATTTTGTTTTTGATTAGGAAAAAGCAACTTTTCTGACGAGGCTGCTTATGTTTAGCTGCATATGGCTGCTTATGTTTAGTCCGTATTATTTTAGATGAACAGGTGTGATTAAATCTTATTTGATTTACAATTAGCATTGCCAAGAACTACTGTTTGACAAATTGACTGCTTTGACCAAAAATTATTGATCAAGTGAATCAAGATATTCTGTCACATCTTTGAACAGCCAGAGAAAAAAAAACATGAAAACATTTTTTTATCTTTCGTCATTTGTGTCATTTTGTATAAAATATGAATGTGTTGTTTGTGCTTCATACGTTTTGTATATTTCCATTCTAGGTCTTGTTTCACAATATTTATCCAAACATTGATGGTTTCAAGCTTCAAACTATATGAATATTCCAACAGTTAAAATCATTTTTAATAATTATCTGACGTGTGTTGGCTTGAAACCTTTGACTATGAATACAACATATGAATATATTTAAAGATATTCATTATTTTTATTTATTAAGGATAAAGAGTATTGATAGTGTTCGTATTAAAATGTGTGGTAGTAAAATCACACTTGGTTTTAAAGCTGTTAAAGCAGACTACTATGGTGAAACAGGGTCTGTACTCTACATGCATTAAGTTTACTTTTCTTCATGATAAAAATTGTACATAAGTAAGTCGAAAAGAATTTTAATAAAATGTTCTTATCTGCAAATGTTTGCAATTCTCTTACATTTTTGTTTCTTCTCCTAAAGCACAATGATACCAGATTAACTTTTTCTTCTGACATGGATATGCATAATTCATAATTCTACTCAAACTAAAACTAATGTGTTTGCCACTTACGCCTTTAGCCTAATGTCAAAAGTAAAAATTACCTCAGACAAGCACAGGAATATAATTTCTTGCATTGTAGTAAAATAACAGAATTTTACAATTAAGGACAAGTTTTAAAAGCTTAAGTCATTGCATTAGTCTTATATCTGTGATGGCTGAAGTGACCAAGTTTCATGTTAACTTAAATGAATGTAAAAATGCTGAACATTAATTATCTAATAGTAAATCTCCTTATAAACAGGTTTAAAACTAGTCTCAAATTCAAGTTTTATCATGGGTCAAATATGCCAAGAAATCCCCAAAATCGATATCAAGTTTGGGATAAGTTCCCAAAACTATAATTTCAATCTGCTGTATAACTGGAAAAAAGATCTGAACCCTTTAGCAGGTCAAGCATGACAAGCAGTTATGCTTTCATCTGCATGATGTCTTTAGTGCATACAAGTACAGGGCTTCCATTGTTTGAAAACATTGAGTTTGAATCCCACCAAGTATGAAATGTGAGGAAGCTGTCTAGTTTGCTTATGGAAGGTCAATGGTTCTACAGATGTGTAAGACTAAGGTCTTTCTCCACTGTTTAAACTGGAAACTCGCCAAATGACCCTGATTATAACTCTGGTGAAAAAAAATACAAAAAAAAACATGTACAAGAAAATTTCATTGCACAGAATTATTTGATGCAAATACAAAATGTACTAAATGGTTCAAAATAACAAACAAAAATTACAGCAATATCTATACAGAGTGAGTAGAATATTTAAACATATTTGACATTATCAAATAATCTTATAAAACTAAAGTGAAAATGGTCTATAGTTTATTCAAATAAATTGTTCATTTCACTGATCTCGTATTTGAAATCAAAATAAAGAGAAAATTGTCACATGTATATAAAAGTAAACAATTTCTTCCTTTATTTATTTATTTATTTGTACATTATTGATAGTACCAAAGTCAATGTAAGAAAGTAGAGAGAAAGTGGTCACATGTAAGGATTATCATAACTTGATGAAGATTTAATTGACCTCATTTAGGAATGAAATCCACAGTTTCATGTCAATTAATTTCTCCCTAATGAACTCCATGAACACAGTAAATTAATGATAAGAACACCAAATTAGTCTCAATCTAATTGAATATTTCCCAGACCAAGCGCTGTAATACAGTAAGCAGGAACAGAAGTCAGGAGTGTTGTTGTTTAATACTGTACTTAGCCATTGCTAAAACACCATCATATGTTTGATTGCCACCGATAAATCCATTAGCATGTACAAATATACAACCTGGTATGCCCGATTTCTCTGACAACTCATTGTCCCTCAGTCCCTGCCAGTCTGATGGCAGGGAAAGTCTGAAAATATGAACATCAGAACATGTTTAATGATAGCATAAAATTTTAATAAATAAACAATTGTTTAAAATAAAAAATAACAGGAGGTGATCTTGGCAAAACAATAATGGAACAAAGGCAGGGCTCAACATTTTTTTTTCAGACTACCTGTCCTGCAGGACAACCAGCTAAGAATTTTATCTAGTTTTTCTGCAATTTCAACTCGTCCTTAGTCAATATCTACTCATAATTTACAAGCAGACAATCGGATTTGTTGAGTCCTGAAAGGCATAGATTAGTTATAAATAAACTGATCTGGTAGAAATTTAATCATAGTATGAAATATTATCCACTACATGCGAGTCCAGTTATATAGAAATACCTTCACCATTTCAAATAAAAAGCTCGACACAATGGCGCTTCTTGATCACAAATGTACACTTGATCTCCATATTAAATTCTAGGTCAGTAAGTCATACGAATTTCAACTGAGTAACACAAGCATTATAACGTTAAAAGCTAGACTACAGACACAGGTCCAATTAACTTCACAGAATTGTTTTACCATGTAGTTGTGAAGCTACAGTAATTTAATAGGACCAGTAAACAGCTGTCTGTTATAAAGATGCTTTTCACTGGGAATACATTAATGATACAGCTAACTAATAAAGACAGCCATAGTTAAAAACAAGAGTTTACCTATTCTCAAAGCTCCCTAACATTTTTGGAACACATTGTATTCTCCATTTACCAGCTGAGTCTCGATATAAAATATACTTAATTGGAGGTGATATTTCAAGTTCCTTTTCTAATGTCAACAAATGATCCTTCCACGGACAACCACCATGAGATAGACACATTATCTCACCACTTGGGTCAATCTAGCACAAGAAAATAGGATCAAACTATTTTTTTTAAAGTATGCTTTTCATAATGGGGCAATTGAAAATGATAAACAATTTACAATAAAGACTCCAAACACACAAAACAAGAGACAGTTCACAGGCTTAAACAGAAATTCCCTAATCCTTTTTTGGAACACATTGTATTCTCCATTTACCAGCTGAGTCTCGATATAAAATATACTTAATTGGAGGTGATATTTCAAGTTCCTTTTCTAATGTCAACAAATGATCCTTCCACGGACAACCACCATGAGATAGACACATTATCTCACCACTTGGGTCAATCTAGCACAAGAAAATAGGATCAAACTATTTTTTTTAAAGTACAAGCCCAAGTTATAATTGGGCAATTGAAAGTAAACAATTTACAACCAGCTCAAACACACAATTTTGAGACAGTTCACAGGCTTAAACAGAAATTTGCAATCCTTGGCAAACTTGACATTTAAAAATTAATTAACATATTTGATCATTCCAGACTTACCATCTCCTGAGTTAGACATGCTGTAGGTTAGTTTATATGTAACAAACATGATTACCATATATTCATATTTTGCTAACAAGAGAAAGTTTCATATTGAGTTTTTTATTAAGGCACTAATTTCAAGCAAATTTTAGATCAGCAATCAAAAACAATATGATGAAAAGATTGGCATTGACTTCACTCAATGACTCAGTGATAATACTTCAAATGACTCAGAAATAAATTAGATGATCCATGAAGATCTGATAGAAATAAATTAGATGATCCATGAAGATCTGATAGAAATAAATTGTCACCCTTCCTGTAGATAGCAAAGTGAAATGATTTTAAATGTTGATATATCAAAACCCTTCAGCTAATAACTTAAATGAATTCTTATTTCTAAGAATGAATCAATCAATCAATCAGGAATACAGGTAATACAGCTATAACTGTTGTTCTGTTAACAAAAAATTACAACATCTGTTCTCTGAATGGCAGCAATGGAAATAGTTAGAATTTTGCCTTAAAAAACAAAGCAAAAACTACAAAGGATTCTCATTTGTTCATTGTATGAAAAATACCTTAAGTCTGTTTTCAATAGCTTCAAGTACAAGTTCTCTAGCAGGCAACCATGAGTTCTTAAAATACAACACTTTGTCTAGAAATACCTTTCCCACCATTTCCATAGCTTTGTTAAACTGACCCTGAAAAATAAAACAAGTTTAATTAATTATAACAAACTGATATGTTCTCTTAGAAATATTTCCAGTTTTCAAACTTGTCTTTAAAGCACTAGTTCAAATTAAAAGGAGGCAACTGAAAATAAACAATTCACCACTATCCAGAATACACAACATAGAGAAAGTACACTAGCCCTATTAGAAATTTACTTTAGCCAAGGGCTGTTGGCTTGTGGGTTAGTGTAAAGACTGAGTTTCTGAAATGTAAATTCATTTATGTTTTACTTAAAATCAAATTCAAGGGCATCAACTCAGAAGTTAAGGAGTACATTCAAACAGAATGCTGTGTTCTTCATTTAAAGCAACAATTTAGATGAAGCAGTGCCCTAACAAGATCGTTCCAGAAAATGATTTTCAGTCAAATCAGGGAAAGAAACAGACCGATTGATTTCCATTTTAAATACAGACAAAAAGCTTGGAGTGAGTATGAAACACTTAATTTGACATAAATTTGAAGAGGTATGAATATGAAGAAAGACAACTAGATAGATACAACAGTTACATACATCCTCATCAACATTTGTATCATTCCACGCTGGATTTAAGCTACCAACTCTACTACTTAATGTTGTTGTTACTTTGTATCTGAAATAATAAGTTAATATTTTACAATATCCTTAAGGAATAATAAAGCATGAATTTTAAAGTCTTAATACAAGAGATTATAATTAGTGTACTATGCAATGAATACTATGAAGTGCCCTACATAATATAGTACATTTTATTCCAGACAATTAGATCAAAACATGCAACTTACTTTCCTATCAGTAAAACACAAGACAATTCTCTTGACATGTTTAAAATCATAGTAATGATGTCTTGTAATTTGAAAAACTGGCAATAAAGCTATCAATTAATGTAAAACATAGATACACACATTCAATACAATGGGTTAGCAGGTTGGAAAGATTTATAAGCCTGAGATCAAAGTTACTGATCCTTACATTCAGCAGCAGCAAATACCAAAAAAATTGTAACATTAATTACAAATTTCATAATACAATAGTATTAATAAGGCAGGGCTTCACTAGACATCAAAAGTTGGGGGGCAAGCTGATGAAACACTGAAGAGTCAACAAAATTTCCGTCTAAATTTATTGTAAATTTGACCCTTTGGTACCAATTCTCAAGAGTCAGAACCTTTATTTTATCAACTTCAACAGTCAAAATGCTGTTTTAAGGGTCAAATGAATGCCCTGGAATGTACAAATAAACAATATGAAGTTGGCTGCTAATAAGGGACACTGTACCTTGGAGTGCCATCATACTGATTGATTCCATTGTCAATGCCGTCAATCTCTTCTACAAAGTTCTCATACACATTATCAAACACCACATCTGTGATAGGATCATCAACTTTTACTTCTAGTATTTGTGATAGAATGTTTTTACCAAAATGTATGTACACAAGTCCAGCACTGCTTAACTTTGTTGCCCATTTCTTACCAGGACATACACTTGACAGAGATTCATTAAAACTTCTGGAAAAAAACACATACAGAAGGATAATTTAAAAGGCCTTATCCTAGATTTTTCTCCTCTATATAAAATCTAGTAATCTGTGCATCATTTGTAATTGTAATAGATAGGTTACAATAAGATAGGTAGAATGGAACTCTCCTCTATATTTTATTAAAGAATAATGCATGGGTTGATTGCTGAAGTAATTATTTTGGCATTGATGCAAATTGTATTACAATTTTAATATTTCTGACAAAAAACAGAACATCACCAAAATATAGTATAAAATAATAATGATAACAAAAATATAAGACCACTTCTACTACATTGAAACAAGATTAGCCAGTTAGTGGTCCAAGTTAATCAAATTTGATGTCTAGTTTTTATATTTTTATAGTCCAAAAAAGGTGAGACAATTCATTCTGTTAAGTTTGCTTTTGCTGAAAGAAGTCATTTTTGTAGTTAACTGATGCAAAATCAAAATAAGTTATCAAGCCAAAGAGCAATTTCTCATGGTGGCATATCAGCCCTTTTTGTAGTATTGTGGAACAGGTCTATTTGACAGGGGCATCATGAAACATCAAATTGGGGAATTTTTAAAGATTTACATTTTCCATTTTATTTTCAATTATGGGGAAGCTTTTCTCTTTCAATAGCGAAAAATATAGTAATGTACAATTTTTTATTTGGGAATGAGGCCGAATACCAGACCCAAAATTGGCTGAAAAATGGTCTGAATATATAAGACTGTAGTTACTGAAACATAATTATTAAAAACAAAACAGTGGCTTTTTTGGACCTCAAAACAGTGAAAAGATAAATGAATTGGAGGAAGGTGGGGAAATTTGAAATTTTTGGGGGGAAAACTATATAATGCCAAATTTTGTTCAATATTTCAAGAAAAAAACTGCATGAGATTCAAAACAGTCATTAAAAACTTGCCAAATAGATGTTAATATACTCGGAACAAACCTCTGATGATGATCATATCTATGTTTTTCAGGCTCATAAACACCACCAACATCAACAACAATATCACAAGTCTCCAGGACAGATGGATCACGTGTTCTGTAAGCATAAATCTACACACTGTAAAAGTTATAAATTATGAGGAGGCAACGGCCGTGGTCCAGTGGTTAGTATGCTGGACTTGTAACCCAGAGATCCAGGTTCAAATCCCGGTCACAGCAGGTTACATCCTTCTATGAAAATTTGAAAAAAAAGTCGATTTACCTCCAATTGTGGAGAAGTTGCCAGCTCCTTGTGGAAGGGTAAGTTAGTACTGGTTAGTATACAGTCCAGGAAAACTGGTTAGGTGAATTGGTCACCATATATAACTGAAAAATTGTTTACAGTATTAAACCCCAGTGTCATTAAGTCACATAAAAACAAACAAACAAACATATAAATTATGATGCAGCTGTTTTACACCAATCAAACAGTCTTAAAACCCAGAAGCAAATTAGAATAAAGCAATTCTTATGTTGTATGTCATACAACTTCATTTGTTTAAGCATCCAGTGCTTAAAAGAGACAGCCATTCAGCCATTTTCTTCGGTTTGAAAGCACTGGAACTTGTAATGATTATAATGAACATTCAAAAATCTATTTTTTTTAGCTCAAATTAATCAAGAACTTGTATCCTGAATAAGTAATAAATGCAATGAATATAACATGTACAAAGTAAAGATGCCCCTATTATTCCAATAAAAACTTGATTGATCAATAAAACCACCACAACACAATGGTGCCCGTACCTGACAATTTCTGCGTGTTTGTAAGCTGGTAATTGTTTCAGCATGAAGCATGCTAATACTTCATCACAGTGGAATGTTCCATTATGTGTACCAATCTTGGTAACTTTTCCATCTCCAGACATGATGCCTCCAACAACTGAGTAATAACAACTTTTATAATGTCTGAAACAAAGAGATAACCACGTATACATGAGCTTCAACTATAAAATGCTGCCAATAGCATGCATATATACATTATAAGAAGACATCTTATAGATCTAGAGTGCAAACCTGCGACCTCCTGTCTGCAAGTCAGATGCTCTACCAACTGTTCTAATCAGGCTGGTACTATTACAAACAATTTATTTACATAAATGCTACATTCAGTACTGCTACATACTTCCTTTTTTAAATTCATTTCTTGTGACTAGCCCAGCCTTTGCATAACCCTAGCTCAAGGATTCGAAGGCAAGTCTTACTTTCACCGGCACCAAATTTGATAGGAAGAGGAAAAGCAAAGTACCCAATGCGGGGCTCAAACCCACAACCTGTTGCTTGCAAGTCCTCTACCAGCTGAGCCAGTCAAGCTGGTACTATCACAAACAATTCATTTAAATTTATACTATATACGCTACTGCTACAAATCAATAAAACTGGACAATAACTAACTGAAATCAAGAAATTTGAACAATACGAATTATGCGAATATCCGAATACTGTACAATTCAAAGGGAGCAAGACTTTTCGACCCCAAGACTTTTCGACCCCAATATTCCCAATCTTAAGACTTTTCGACCCCAATAATTTTGAGTTGATATTGAGTGATACCAAAAACCAACTGGTCCATTTACGAAAAGCCAGACGTTGGTACATGGATGGTACATTCAAGATAGTCAGCAAACCATTTGCTCAACTTTTCTCTATCCATGCATTTATGAGACAAGGAGAAAATGTTAAACAAGTCCTACGCTTGTTTGTCTAAATGTCCAAGCGGAGGAAACAAGATTACAAAGCAGTGAGTTATTTGTTTATTTATTTACTACTGGAAATTTATAATGAGTATTTTCCTAAAAGTAAATTATAAAGCTGTGACCTGCCTAACTTATTTTCGATGAGCATGTAACCAGAAGCAAACATATAGTTAGATGGTTAATTTATACTTGGTATCATGGACATTATATTAATTGTTTTATGAATAAAACTTGTGCCTTCAATTCCAGCTATAAACACTAGTTATTTCCTCTTTAAATTCAGATTTTTGAGAAAATATTGGAGATATTTAGTGAAGCTCCTTTAGTAGAAGGCTTTGTGATGGACTTTGAAGCTGGTAAGTTCTGATTATGATTCATGTCATAATTAAACCGTTGATTTCAACATATAAATATGTACTTTCACTAGACATCTATATTTTCATCAAAATTTTAAAATATCCATGTATTAACTCATAATACGTCAACAATTTCTTAATGATATTATTTGTCTGAATAATTGATGAGCAGTTATGATACAATTTGTTTATTGTTCAATAATATTTCAGGATTGTGGCAAGCCGTTCGTGATATATTTCCACAGGCGAATTTGAAGGGTTGTGTTTTTCATTGGGCCCAGGCCATTTTACGCCATGTTGGTAAGTTTTTATCTTTATTATAAACTACACAAGAAAATCATTTATATATGTATAATTATACAATGAATATCGTTATGCAATTCTTTATTACGTGTATTTAATTAATTAGTAAGTACATTGTATAACTATACAATGAATATCGTCCTGCAATTTATTATTAAAGTAATAATGATTTCGTCTACTTTAATATTAACATTCCTTGTTGGTGGTTTATGTCAATGTTTATCTGAATTCATTGGAATTAAAAAATAAACTGATGATGAATGTAGTGCTAACTTAATCCACTTTTTACAGGACAAGTTGGCTTGAAGGCCACTTACATGAAAAGAGAAGACCCACATCAACTTATCTGAAAGCTCATTGGTTTACCTTTCCTGCCAGGAGTTCATATACAGGCTGCTTTCAACAAACTTAGAGAAAGAGCATCTGAACACTCAGACAGTATGACCCAGCTGTTTCAATACGTCGAGGATCAATGGATGGAGAGTTCTTTATGGACTGTTCATGAGTGGTCTGTATACAGACAGACAGTCCGCACTAACAATGACTGTGAGGGTAAGTGTCTAATTGAACCATAATGGTGAAATATACACATATATTCTTAACTTATTACTTGTATTCATGCAGTAATTATTCAAATCACTTCCACTTGGCCACATTGAAACTTTTTTCATGCCTATATTGTATCTCATTGCTACCTGAAAGTGCTTCATATAAATAATCATTAGAACATCGATTCAGTGAAAACTGATCCTTTTCTTCTGGTGTGTACATTGTGTAAATTTGTGATGTGTAACACATTTAATCTTATTTTTACAGGCTGGCACAGACTTATGAACCATAAGGCAGGAAGGACCCAGTTACAGTTCTATGTCTTAGTACCGTCACTAGCGAAAGAAGCTAAAGTTGTTGACCTACAGTACCGCCTGGTTTCGGAAGGTTCATTGGGTCGAAACAGGAGAGGTATCTATCAGCAAATGGATGAAAAAATCAACAAACTGTATGAATCTTACGACAACAGAGACATTACGGCAGAAAAGTTTTATAAAGTCAGTAGGTGATATATATGCATCAAAATTATAACTATTTGATGTATTCATCATTTGATCATCATTGAAATCTTCCTACATGTGTTGTATTGTTAAATTAATGAATAAATTATTCTTTATTGTTATATTACATGTCTTTCAATATTTCTTTCACTGTATTTATCATTACCATTTGTCATTACTTAATGAATAATATTAATAAATTATATGTTTATTATTACAGAAATCACAGCTATGTCTTTTATTAAAAGATTATTTATTATTAAATCTGTAATAAATTCATAACTTCATGTTTTTGTTATCTATCTCATACGCTGCTGTCTCACGCATAGATCTACCTACCAATACACACTTTTAATATGCACACACAATACACAGATAATACACAGAATATCAATGTATAAATAGTATCTTGTGTTGTTGTTATTAAGAAGTAGTTAAGTCTTTACCACTACCGTTAACAGACCATAAATATTACATACGATGTTTCACTCATGTATATTCAATATCAACAACTTGGTGTCAACAAAAAAATTCAACTTCATGAATCATATCCTTTGATAATTATCGTAATAATTTCATTTTTATTGAGTAATCAGAAATAAAAACACATTTCACATAAAAATATCCTCAAATTCAACTACAATGACAAAATGGGGACGAAAAGTCTTGGGGTCGAAAAGTCCTGGCCAACATTGGGGTCGAAAAGTCTTGGGGTCGAAAAGTCTGACATCCCAATTCAAAAAGTAACATCATAATTATAATAAAATAAAATTTTACGTATATCAATAGAATTCAAATGCTGTTGCTATATATGTTTTTAAGTCATCTTGCTACACAAAATAGAAGTGGCAGTCTAAACGAACACGAAAACCATTTTTTTACCAAGTATGTTCTGTCGTGTCGCGAAAACAGATTACACAAGATACTCGTCCAAACCGCTTAACAGTCGAATAAGATATCGAAATACAGGAGTACATAATGAATCTCATTAAATTCTATTTCATATCACTAACATATATAACGAAAAACCAAGCAATTAACAAATACCTGCACACAACGTGAGTGTAGCTTCGAATTCCGCGGAATAACAGATGCTTACAGAGCATGTCAAATCAAAGTACTGAAAGTTCTATCTCGAAGTGGATTGCGCAACTTCAAGGATAGTACTCGAGTTTTCACAACGTGAATGAATGATCAACTCCTAGTCGACAGGAGTCATTTGGAATAAAATGAAGAAATTTTCTTGGATGTCCTACTTAAAATTTAGAAAATGGATCGCATATGTATCTAGGACTTATTAACTGGATTCAATCAAGTAAATTAAATTAGTTATTAAAGCCATATGCACAAAATTAACCTTTAGGGGAATCCTATGCCTATATCGAAATGGTCTTATTCCAAATTCTAGAGCGTGTCATGTCAGTTTTATTTTATGAAGACATACACTTGGTGTCAATAGTCAAATGATAAATTCATAGACATGCATATGTAAAATGTATACATTATATATACAATAAATGGTGTATATGAACATTTCAAATATACACATATATATGTTATAAATACATAACTGAAATAAAAGGTTTAAAGTATAAACTAAATAAATATCAATCAAACATAGCACAAAATATTCACGCTAAAGATATCGAAACATGAATTAAATAAGCTTCTAACTGATTTGTCTGCCTTAGATATAAAATTACATAACAGGAAACTACATGTGTACCAAAGTATACATATTAAGTAAAAATTGAATGAACAAAATCGTGCAAATTAAATTCATGTATCATTAAAACAACGTCAGTAGAATCAAAACAAAAAAAGGAAGATTTATATTTACATACAATTTAACTTTGCATGCGTTCGATTAATAAATATTTGTAGGTTCATACTTCAACAAGTTAACCGGCTAAATCTTCTGGTGATATTACCTCTCCCCTCAAATGAGTGAGTAAAATTACACTGATATATACATGTATGACTAACCAAGTAAAACCATTTAAGCTGCTTCGCTTCTTTCTAGCCCCATCAAACATATCAAACACATCAAACATCAATCATGTCAGCCACATCGCCTCTGGTAAGTACAAAAGCGATAAAGTGATTTAAGTAGTAACAAGATGCGCATTTTAATTACTGTAATCTTGTAAACCAAAGTTGACGCTCAGAATTGAATACTAATAAAATCTTTTAGTACAAGGAATTGTACAGTTTACTAGTTATAACTTTACTAAATGATTTATATTTCCATAGAATATTTAACCAATGTAGTACGTGATAGATCCTATCTTATTCTTACCGTTGTAATACACAAGAGGATCTCCCTTTCACGGTAGAGAAAATTTGCAGTCCTATGTATTTAATTCAACTTTACTTACGTGCTGGACAGGAAAGAATATTTTAACATCAAATTGTGTTAAGATGGGTGCATAATTAGACATAACATTATATTTAATTATCATTTGTTGGTTAATCTTATCTGGAGTTTACCACACGTGTAGTAATAGGACTTAATATCATGGAAGTGAAAAAATAAGGTAAATATTTTCCTTGTCATACCAATTCCAGTTTTAGTGACAGGAGTCAACTGTGAACTTTTGCCTTAAACTTCCGTTTGAGTTTACTTTGAGGGTCAAAATGTTCCGTTTTGTTCCTCAATCAGTACATATTTAATAAAGTCGCATTAATAATCATACCCTTTCACCGTCTGCATACTATCCTACCAATTATTGAATGCCAGTTCAAAGAAACGAACCATTCTAATGTGAAAATTGTCGACATCATATTATTCAGTTTTGTATTACACAACCAGCAAAATGGTCTGTTCATATGATTTACAGTTTCATTAATTCCAAAACAACAAATACGTATTTCACGTTCTTATGTTTTTATTTCATTTACAACTCCATGTTCAGATGATAAATTCATGCAATATCGCTAAGTATTATCATATACGGAGACATGTTTATTCCGAGTAACTTTGTGTGTTTTCTGTAATATTTTTTCTAGATTATGTTGATGCGTATTTCATTATACATATGATATGTAATTTTCGCATTCCACTTTGCTGTACAAATACTTATTACAATAAAATGTTGTAATAAAAATTTTGTTGAAATAATAACGATTCCTGTTATTGATTGCAATTAACATCATATAATCATATAGTTCAGATATTGATGACAACTTGCGCATGTGATTAATTGACTTAAGTTATTGAATATTAATGATCATCAGTTTTCAGTAATTTTCAGTCATGTCGTCGTTGTCAGTTTTGATTGAAATACTTAGTGATGATTCAGCACCTTGTTTACCGATAAGTCGTTGAAATTTTGTTGCGACTTCAGTTATCGGCGACACTGTCAAGCTTCTGATGGATTGTGGAGATATACGAGATATACGATATAACCTCCTGACCACTGTTTTGACCGATTGGTCCATTTCGTAATTTTGCTCAAATATATGGTCCGGATATATATATTTATTCATTAATTTATTTATCCACAGGATGGTCTTTATGTTTGCGGTGGCCTGTGGATAAAGTCAATTCTTTGAAAAACGGCCATTGATCATTTAAATCAAACTTACCTCCAAATAATGGCCATCTGTCATTAAAGACCACATTTTTTCTTTCCAAAAGGTGGCATTTGTTCACAAGTTTGTCTGTGTTCAAAATCATTAAATTTTAACGTCATTCAAGCTATCTTGTATAATCTGATTAAACTGAACAATTTTATGACAATTTATCGAAGAGTCTTACGAAACTAGTGAGTGAAGGAAGTCTTACTGCTAATTAACTAAACTTCTTGTAATTCATCATAAAAACAAAGTACACGTTTTATGTATTATCTCTACAAGAAACAACACAAGTTTACGCTTTTATATTAATCCGTAAAGTTGAATTTAACACAGGCGTAGGCAGGGATGAAATGTTTATATGCACATTATCCAGATCTAGAGAAAACTCATCATACGATATTTTGGTTTTACAACTTTGGTCCCAGATTTTTAAACGCAAGTGTGTATTGTGCATTATGGGCGCTACGCCCTTGCTTAATATCTATAATGAACTTTTGTTAATAAAGAGCTAAGAGAACGCTCAAGTCTAAATATAGATAGAAGACCGTTCATTGTTTTTGATTGGTCTCGCTGTTGTTTTGTTGTTGTAGATTTTAACAATTATTCAGTAGTGTTACTGCGATTGTGCAAGTTGATTTGTTTTTTTTAAAGATTACAACGGTAATTCACTATGTGTCGGTACAAAGTACGAACAGTATTTTTTGAAAGATAATTATTATAGTGTGGGCCTAAAATTAGATAATTATCTAGTTTGAAGAAATCTATGATCTTGTTCTAATAAATAGTTATTCGATAATTCGCGGACTTAACGCGACACAGTTTAGTCGCATAATGAACGTATTTTCGTGTACAAAATGAAAAACCACAAATTTGAACTATTGAAGCGGTGCAGGAAAGTACCAACTTCCTTTTTTGCCAAAATGGAGATCAGCCCTTCTTGAACCCACCCCTTCAGTTGTATAATCCGATAAACGACAATGGCATTTAATAAAGATAGTATACAGAGAGAAAAACGTTTAGAAAGTTTTTTACGCCTCTGGTTTTCGTCTATAAATCAATGTCACTAAAACGTTTCCGTATTGAACAATTGCGCCCATTCATTGACAGCATGGTTTCACTTGTTTTTGTACACTGGACCATTATGTAATCGTTAAGCGTCACTTTCACGAAAATTACGTGCAGTATGTGCACAGCAAATCGAATGATCCTCCGCGTGTCACAAAGTACACCGTTCGAGAGTTTTCTTATCGTAAGCACATAAACTGGAAAATAATCTTTGAAAATCAATGATGGGACGTCGGCCTGGAATGACGTTTGAGCAACGTGAGAGAGCCATCGGTATGCTTACCGCTGGCATGTCGGCAAGAGACGTTGCTCGACATTTCCATCGCCACGAATCGACAATGAGTCGACTGCTGAACAGATTTCAGACCGACCAGATCAGGCAGACCTCGTAAAACCACGCCGCGAGAAGACCGTTTTCTCACGACATCATCTCGACGCAACAGATTTCTTTCTAGTCGAAAGTTAGGTGGTTTGCTGAGGAATGCTTCTGGCAGAAGAGTTTGCGACAGGACTGTTAGAAATAGGCTACGTGCCGCTGGATTGAAAGCGTGCCGTCCCTACGTTGGCTTTCCGTTGACATTGCGACAATGTTAAACAAGACGTCAATGGGCCAGGGTTCATTAGGATTGGATTCGCAGGCAATGTCGCGACGTTCTGTTTTCGGACGAATCTAGGTTTAACGTGTCATTTGCTGATGGCAGGGTTCGAACTTGGAGGAGATGAGGGAAGAAGCTGGACCAAGATAATGTTGTGGAACGTGACCGTTATGGGGGTGGTAGCGTGATGGTTTGGGCGGGCATACATCATGATGGGAAGACAGATCTCGTCATAGTGCCTGGTAATCTCAATGCTCAAAGGTACTGTGACGAAATCATCGAGTCCGTTATTGTACCATATTTGCAACAACGTAACGTTGGGATTTTCCGACATGATAATGCCCGTTCACACACTGCGAGGCATACCCAGAACGCATCCATAACGTCAATGTGTAGCAGTGGCCAGCAAGATCACCGGATCTCTCTTCCATTGAGCACTTATGGGACCACTTAGGTCGTCAGGACAGAGAGCGCCATGACGTCAACAACGTCCGTGATCTTAAACGTTCCTGCAAGCTGAATGGGTTAGGATCCCATTGCAGGTCATTAGAAAACAGTTTTGCAGCATGCGACGTCGTTGTCTGGCAGTCTTGGTTGCGAATGGTGGACACACTAGGTATTGAGCCGTGTCCGAACTTTTACGCCTGACCCCCTAGTTCATTTCACGTACGCCAGAGACTAAGCGCCTCAAAATCATGGAATAACCTTGATGCGAATCATTGGTGATAATAATCAAATATCTGAAAATGTATTTGGTTTTATGATTTCGTACCTACCCTTTCCCCAGGAATCAATCCTTTCAGAACTTGCTAAACTTTTTACTATCAGTATATGAACACACTCTGACAATTTTAACAGTACTAAAATACTTGTATGAATAATTTTACACCACGATTGAATGATGCATAAAAGCATTTTATCGCCAAGGTCTTTATTCCGGCAAGTACTTAACAAGATACATACTCGTCAATATGTGATTGCAGCCATCTCCGAATAAAAGCCACCCTGTGAATAATGGTCATTTTTTAAAAAAACGTCATTGATTATTTAGAACAAACTGAACTCGGTGCCACACGATTCCTGAGAGAGTGTTCTACCACTGAGTTATCACAGCTAATGATATATTTTGCAGTGTTGATTTAATATACATGTACTAAGGCTAGACTGAAATTAGTGCAATAATAACGCAGTTTCTTTTTTTATTGAATAGTATTTAAACAATATATAGACTATACACCACGTTTTTGTATTTTACTGACTCCAAATATTTATTCGAAGAAACATTTACACATTTATTCTAACTGCATTAGTTGATTTTCTTGGGACTATGTTTTTGGCAAGGGTTTGGCGTTGATGAGCTCGAGTGAGAGGGCTAAAATGCATTTTTTGCGCAATCCCAAAGGAAGGGATTTTCAATCGCCTTCCAAAAATACTCATCGGTTTCGATTAGGCCGTTTAGCGTACTAAAGAGAGCTTCTGTGTGTTACATCTTTTAAATCGAGCATTGCATAAAATGCTCCAGCTGCATCCGTAAGATTCTAGATCTATATCATTTAAATATATGACATACATTAACGTTCAAACCCCATGCACTTAATCAGTAATTTTTCCGTGACGTGTGAGCAAAATTAAAATGACATATCGGTATATTCGATGTCAGCTTATTTCAAAGGGTGATAGACAACAACTAGAGATGCTAAAAATGAAACGGATGATAGAATGTTAAATATCACTGTTTGTGCAATATTAATTGATATAATACATAATAATTCATGGTGTTTCCCGACTTAAACTTTGTAGAATGTGTAACTCTGGATCAGTTGAGGACGAAGTCCATTTCGTTACTAAATGTTTACTCTATCAAGAAATTAGAAACGTATTTTAGGGAGTGTTTAGGTGACATGGATTTTGCAAACAAATCTGACACTGACAAATTTGTTTATCTAGTGACGTCTTTTCTAAGAAAACTTGCAAAATACACAACATCTGCATATTTAAAACGAAGAAACGTTTTGTATTCTAAAAAATATTGTGTTGCTTGACACTTCTGTACGAGCCACGAAGGTCTAAAAGTATATCTGGCTAATTGTTTTATTACTAAGTTATACATTGGCTTTGATATTGGATTTATGTATTCTAAGGATGCGTATCATACAGTGTGACTGTTTATATATTATACAAGATCCTCATGAAAGGAGACTGTCTCTATCAATTAACGTGGACGTATTTTTCTTAACATGCTTGTTTAAATGTATATATATTAATTTCTTATAGCGTTTCATCTGCTCTTAATATTCGATATTGTATGTACATACAGGTGACTTATAGGCCCATCGGGCCGTGTACATTATAATAAGATACCATTGTTCTGTATATAATGTGGTATATTGCACATGTCACGGAAATTACTCACTCACTCACTCACTCAATCAATCAATCAATCAATCAAAATCAGTGTACAGTCAAACCTGTAAATAATGGCTATCCCTGGGACTGACAAAATACGGCCTTTATTGTCAGTTGGCCTTTATTGTTGTTGGGTAAATATATCTACAAACACCGATGGATCTTGAGCATAATTAGCAACT
The DNA here is from genome assembly GCA_008271625.1 of Lutraria rhynchaena. Taxonomy (NCBI): domain Eukaryota; kingdom Metazoa; phylum Mollusca; class Bivalvia; order Venerida; family Mactridae; genus Lutraria; species Lutraria rhynchaena. The sequence continues at coordinate 276,328 of VIBL01000263.1, forward strand.
ATTAGCTTTAGCCACATTCTGTAGTTGTAACATCATAATGGTTGTTCAAATGTTCTGTTTGCTAACTATCAAAAGCCACACGAGCAAACAAAGCGAACCATTAAAAGGATAAATCATGAACTTCATGGATTTTCAGCTTACAAAGTCCTTAGTATTTTTTTCATTTAGTATAATTATAGTTTGGCGTTAATGACATTAATCACCTTCCAACAGAACTTCAGTGCTTTGATTAATTAAATTAATGATTTTTGGTCAGTTTTGCATTTACATTCTGTTCTGGAATTTCATTTTTGACGTAACATTCTACTTCTGGATGGGAACAAGAATAAATAGATTGTATAATAGTGACAATAGACAGTAAAGGCGTCTAGTTACTTTGTTATGGTAGCAAGTGGCCAGACGTTATTTGTTTAAATGATATGTATCGGACAATCGATGCCGCAGGACAATACAATAAATCGTTTATTGTTATCGGCTTCATCAACAATGATCAGCGATGTACCTTTTGTGCACAACTAAGATCAACCAGTGTATTATACGTGTTGGCTTTAACGTTCGTATGGTGTTATATATGGTTTATAAATATCAGACAGACGGTTGAAGTGTAGATTTAAGCTACATAATAGTTTATTTTGGTGTATATACCCATTACAATGTTGCCATAGGCATTTGCTTTCGTCAAATGAGTGCAGATGTTTGTTCGACTTTTCCTATCTTTAGGAATTATTCATAAACATACGTACACTATACTGTTGGTTGTAAATAAAAATAAATATTATCAACAAATGATGCTTTGAAATAGCACTATGACGCACTTGTTGTCATATTAAAAAGCAGTCAATATTGGCTAAACTAAAATAAGCAGTATGTAAGCACGTACACTGAGTCGAAATAAGTGAATTAATTCACATGTTTTACAATACTTCAAAGTAAATGTTGGATCGAACATTATATTCAAAGTAAATGTTGAATTAAATATATGAAATTCCACCTGATAATCAAACAACAGTGCGCTCAATGGTTTTCTTCCAGTGTTATGTATTAAAAGGCGGACATATAGAAATTCGGCTCAATGTATCCAGCTACACGTATGTACGATTATAATAGTTACACTATAAAACATGAAATAAAGAGGCGTGTTGGTCAACCACATTTTTATTGTTGTATGCATTGTTTTTAAGTGTTTAACTTGCAAACGAATGACGACGAGTCCTTTTGAAAAAGTCTTCATTCAAGAGAAATAATATAATTGATGTCAAAAAGAAAAGAAAATGGGGGATCAAATGCAATTTGAAAGCTCAAAAAGAAGACAGATGTAATTAGACAATTCCATTCAATCAAGAATAAATATACACGTAGTGCAAGCTAAACTACGAGAAGTATGTCAATTTTTGTGCCAATTTATCAAGAATTTGAACAATGAATTTTATATATTCGTGTATGTTTGAAATAGGCATTTGGCTTATTACTATTTTATATGAATTTCCTCTACATTCAGATTTATCCATGGCAACATTTGTAGTAACCGGTTATAATAGGACGAGGTCCAAATGTTACCGTCCAAGCTACACGAGCGATTTGGCGCCAATATACGAGGATAGAATTCAACAGAACCCTGAGGTGATTCACAAAGAATATGTTTCCACAGTCTTTCAACCCGACTTCTTTCAAAGGGACGGACCCTATGCAGGTTCTCCCAGCAACGCACGAGACAATAATACCTCTACAGACTCGTACATGATGAAGCCGGTACGTCAGTACAGAAAGAATCCTTATTCTTCACAAACATGTGGATCAATGTTAAATGGAATAATGACGAACCGGTTTCAAACAAAACGTAATGTTGCGAGCAATCGAACAGATAATCATAATCATACTAAAGACATTGATAAACAAACTAGTATTAACAACAACAATAATGATACAGAGGATAATTCTAATCAAGGCGAAGGATTGACAAGGAAAACAAGTCTATATCAGGTAGATTCAGTTAGTAATATTTTGTTATTTTTTAAACGCAACACTTTTTTTCAAGAATTCGGTATGAAAGATTACTTCAAAACATAATTACGGTTACAGTAAAACCTCGATACTGAGACCACCTTCGGGACCCGAAAAATCGGTCGTAATAATAAGGTGGTCTCATTATCTTGTTGAATTGTAGAGAAGTTAAGTCAAAGGTCCGCTTTTCTGAGAATTTCGGTTTTCAGAGAATTATTAATTATAGAAGAGAAAAAATGTGACTTGAAAAATCATCCAATTTTCAGGGAATTCCTGTTCTCAGGGAGTCAGGTCTAGAGGGGTTGTACTGTATAACGTTTCACGTGTAATCTAATAATCTAAAAACCGCTGGTTCTGACGAATGAATGATTTTTTAACCTACGTATGTCCAGCTAAGCATGATAAAACATATTAACTAAATACGTTATAGTATTTGCCGTAGTACACTCAGATCAAAGTTCAAACATGCACTAACTATTTAACTTATTCAATTGTTCTTTCATATTCTGTAAAACAGTATTGGGAGTGCATGCATTAGTTAAAACATATTTACTACCTTTTTACTACATAATACATTATAACGCATTTGCATTCATCTAAATTGTTTGGGCACACATTGTTCTACATTAGTTACGATCTCGTGTAAAAGTGCATGCATTAATTCACGTAATAATAACATTTTGGACGCGTATGAATAAGTTTTATGATGTATCTTTTAATAATTCAAATCTGCAGTAAATTGACCAAAATATCTTAATTCAATTCGTTTTCTCTTTTCTTTGTGTGTGTCCAACCACTATGTTTTGCACGTTTGTAAGTTACCCTGTACATCTGCGTGTTAATTAATTAATTAGTTGACAGCATTTTTTCATTCATTTCTGTAATCATCCACCCACCCATCCATCCATCCATCCATGCATTTATGTAAGATAATTTGTTTCTGAACAGGACTTTTCTGTAGATACGGGACGACCAAATGAGATAAGGACTCATATGGAGACAACAGGAGCAGTAAAAAAAGACAGTAAATGGTTCAAATTTGAGCCAGGGACGTCAATGCCAACTCGTTTCCTGGTAACGTATTTAGTCATCCTCGAAATTGTCATTTTATGTCTGGTGTTTCGACATATTACCTAATTATATTTTTTGCATTATGCATGTACCTATATATAATTGCAATAAGATAAACTTAAAATAGGCACATTTGACAAAACGTTTATAAAGGCTCAAATGAACCGTACAGCTATTTAATTTTATGATGCAGAATTCAAAGGTTGTTGTATTGATTTCCTAGAAATGTCACAGCTAAGCTAAATGTCTTAACGACAGATTGTATTTAATTGCAAATGTAATACACGAAAGCTCATGCAGCGGTCTATATGGACCTGAAATACATGGCTTACCCTGTATCAGCTGATCCCAACATTTTAGCCTCGATACACAAAATTTATATTGCCTTCATTATACCTTTTCACTGTTGTGTAACGGTGCACCAACAGCCAGGGCCATTTTGGAGACTTTATCAGCTTTAACGGTGGAGGAAGACCCCATGTATACACCGACATTCAGTAAGCTAGTAGGACGTTTTTTTTCTGGTCCCGGGTGAGATTGGAATTCACAACGGTGATGGACTAGTAATTACTAGTCAGAGTCCATGACCACTCGACAACTGAGACCCTGTTATTACAATATTAAGTATATTTGATTCACAAGTTCGTATACGATTACTTTAAATTAAAACACTGGTTTACAATATAACTTACCACAAGCATGGTTACTAACTAAGTGGTGATAAACACAGCTGACGTTATGCTCATACTTTTTGTTATTATATTTATGAATATTTGCAATTTCAGTGCCCTGATGAAGGAAAACTGAAACGACGCTGTTTTGTTCTATGCTTTGTGATTCTGATAATAACTATCAGCGCTTTCGTGATCGTCTCTGTTGAAGGATGGACATATAAAGCTACAGGAAAAGGGTTTTCTGGAAAAGAACCCATTTTATTTGGTACTGGACCAGCCGTGCTTTGGTCAGACTCGGATAATTATACAGATATACGTGACGATGGTGATGTAGACTACGGAGAAATTGTTGACAGTTGAAACTCTAGCTCATGCATATAAGCTGTTGTCTTCATTTTTTTATTTCTTTGTTGTTTTTTTTCTTTGTGCAACCTGAAGCTAATATTTTTTGGACTCTGACTCATAAATGGTGAAAAGAAATTTTAGCGATTGGCAAGCACTTTATGGATGGTGCCTGTCATGTAGATTTTAATAAATTAAAACTTACAAACTTGTATGGTTAGAGTGTCTGATTTCATGAACACACAGCTGTTCTCGCTAATGATGTCATTTAGATGAGTATACAGGTATATACAGGTATGTACAGGTATATGCAGGTATATACAGGTATTGCATCAAGACAATAAAGTTGAAAGCCCTACATTTGAAGCAGATAAATCGATGAACATTTCTACAGCCTACACGCTGTGAAAATTGCTAATCGTAAGAAAAACACGTCTGAATAACATTTCTCAAGCTCAACACGGTATGGATATTACTTATCGTAAAAAAACACATTATTAGATCACTATTCGTAAGATTAACAAGTTCTATAAAGCACTTTTCGAAAGAACTGCACTAATCTGTATGCGTAGCAATTTTCGCATGAAATACACCTTCTGAAAATTACTTATCGTACGAAAAAAAATGCAAAATGAAAATCAGTTTTCACAAGCCACACATTATGAACACTACTTATCAGATAAAAACACGCTCTGAGAATCGCTTATACACGTTAAGATTTTTTGAACAGGCAGAAGTAACGGACATGCGATGATAAAATTGCTATAAATCGTATTAAAGATGCCCAAATTTAACTAAAAATACCTTAAATGAAAAAGAGAATCCGACCTTGCACATTTAAGATGATTTTTAGTTAAATTTGTGCGTTTTAGATAGAATTTATTTAAATTTTACCATCAAAGGACGGGAAAAACAGTCGTGCGACTATATCCACATATCACGCAAAGTTATCAACAACAAGACACGAACTTAAAAAAAGACATACATGCTCGACTCTCGAAGAAAGAGGCTAGACGTCCGGGAATTAAAGATTAACAATCACCAGTATTGAGTCTTACGTATAATTATCATTATATTGTTTGGATAATAATAATAATCGTGTCAAATTATTCAATTTTTAAATTTCATGTAATGCATTTTCAAGGAATATTTCGGAATGAATAACAATCTAATCTGTGTTTGCGGCCACCTCCGAATAAGGCCACACTGTGAGTAAAGGCCATTCTTTGAAAAAAACATCATTGATTGTTTGGAACACAATGACCTTCGAATAAAGGCTACCTATCAATAAAGGCCACATTTTGTCTCTCTCAAGGTTGGCTTTTGTTGACAGGTGAGACTGTATATATCCATATTTCGTATGTTTAACACTGAAAGACTAAACAGATGATTAGATATATGCCAAAACATGTCATTAATTTTACTTACATATTATTAATGCTAGTACTTAAGCCCCAGGGTGTTTACACGAACGAAAAAAAATAAATCTGTGACCGCATCACACAATACCTGCGTCACAACTTCACAAAACAAATACAAGAAAAAATTAATAACATCAGGACAAAGATACAACATGCATGGAGTGGTATGACCTCCAAAAAAAGTTCAACTGTTAAAGGAGTTCACATACTGAATGTAGCAATTAATACGATTTTGATGATTCAAAACAAGTAAGGAACTAGTGAAATTTTACGTGTGAGCTGGGACCAATATACATTGTTGTGAGATAAAATGATACATCGACGCTATAGCTTGTCAAATGTTCAGCAATAATACAATCGCAACAAATTACATGTAGCTGTATACACCAATTAATTCTAACGTACAGAAGTTTGTTATAGGTATAATATTATGTACGCGGGGTGATTTAGGAGTTCGTAGACACATCTATATATAGATCTAGATCATATGACACGTACATTTTAAATCCTAATTTAAGGAAATGTATTTTGAATAAGAGACATTAATGTTGTCATTTCGTATTCATTATTGCTTTTTTTATTTCGCAGGTAATTATGAAGTAATTACACGTTAAATATAATTACAAAATATATTCGTTGACGATCCTGATAAATAATGATGCACAAATAATTACAGGTAAAACTGCAAACAAATTAAAACAAAAAATATTGTTATTGTCGTAAATTTGCACTATTATCACGCGCTGTGTTATATATAGCGAATTTTGAAGGTCAATTGTTCTGAAGTTGTGAAAATATGTATTGTTCGACCGAAACGTATGAATTACAGAGTAAATATAGGACAGGGGACCTGATTATTGGTTCGAGCATTCGAGTTTATTTCATTCTAGCCAAACGGAGTCGCACTGTATAAAACATATCATAAAAACAATCGGGACCGGAGAATGAGTTCTTGTTTTCCGGGTTGTTCGAATTTACAGAGTTCCAGTCAGCGAGTGTCCACTGTAGTATGTTATTCGTAACATACTGTGAAACCTGTGGTAATGTCCATATGTAAATGGAGGTCACGGGTGTACCGATCGACTTATTCAGTAACACGTTTACATGTAGATTCCAATCAATCATTATTTATAAGCATTTTATAGAAAACTATTAATACAGGCCATTTCGTAAAGATATTTTTTAAAAGTTTGATTAAACAGGCATTTGTTCGTGTGCAGTCTGCGAAAAATGCGTATAGTCCGAGCCCGAGGCTATAAAAATCTGGCTCGGACTATAAACTTTCGATGTGAGTGTAGTCCGATCGGACTGTATATTTTTGGGAAATCGTAAATGTGGGTTTTTCCATGTTACTATAAATATTCGCACGCAATGACGTTAGGTAAAATCATATCAGAATTTTAACCAATCAAAACTCTGCTTTTTTATAAGTGCACACAACTTGTCTTCCGTTTCCGCTAACATGCCATTAGGGTCACGGACCTGGTATCTGAGGACAGTAGTCTTTCAAACGACTCAGATTACGCGCCAGAGTCTGACTTAGATGATGGTGAAGAAGAATTAATTGAGAACTTTTTAGAAAAGCTCCGTCGCTTCACTGTTACCACAAAATAAATGAATAAACGGTCAAACCGCTGACGTCACACGAGTACTGTTTCTCGGCTTTTTTCGATAATTGACGTCGAAAGCGATATATTACATGGGTACCAATATTGTTTTGGTTCCGTTTTGGTATTTCATGAATCGGTGCAATATGCACACCCAGGTCACTTGCTACTCACTTATTAGTGTTAACTAAGCACGATATTGACACATTCCACAATTTGTGACGTCATTCCTGCGTGTCAGACAGCTTGAGTGAAATGAAATATAATCGCTGATGACGTAACACAAGGAATTAATGACGCATTTCTTGGTCACACGACTACTATATTCTCACATGCCTCTCAGTACAGTTACTTGGCTTCCCAGAATTAATAGATTGGTCTACACGTTAAGGAGATTTTAATGGCCGGGCCATTTTATTGGCTCGGGCATGGACTATTGATTTAAATTCGCAGACTTAAGTTTTGTGAAAACATTTTCTTGTTAAAGCTTTTGCGAAATCGATCTGTGTAGTGTTTATTGACCCTTCTGTTGTACTTATTTCGGACATGATCTGAATTCGGATATGCTTTGTGTACAAGACTATTAGTACATAGATATGTTATCAGACATATTCTTATAATTTTGTTAATATAATAATGACATATGTGTTACTCAGGTTAAATTTTGATATTACTTAAGAGTTTGGTTTACGTGAACTGTGCTTTTATGAACCAGGCTTGTTTTCTTTGCAATGTAAGTTATGATGAATCCGTTTGCTGCATATTTATATAATATCTGGGCTACCAGAAAAAATGATAGCCACTGGTCTACTAGAAAAAAATGGTAGCCCACTAGACTACCACATGCTAAATAAATTTGTAGGACACTGAGCTTGAATCAATCACTAATTATAGAATGAAATCACGGTTTCTACGGTTTGTCACTGGTGAGTAAATTGAAAATGCTTAATCCGAAGATTGCCAATTGGTATAAAACATTGCAATACATCTGAATTATTGAATTTGTTCCATTCTATGTAACAATCTTATTGCCATGTTTCACATCTATAGTTTGATTGAATGCAGCCATGAAAGCTTAGAGAGTAGAATTTTGGTCTAATGCTGAAAAAATAATTGACTTAAATGGCTAATTGTTAAAAAATGATATTAAATAGCATATTCTAAACATTCAAGATGAATACCAGGATAATGATTTATGTAGGATAGATGTCCCTAAGTAATCTAACAAATATTCTACGACACGATTCAATCAAGCTCGGACTATAAAAAATCTATGAGAACTATAACTTTTGTCACAAGGTATAGTCCTGAGGACTATAGTAAAAAATATTAACCGAGAAAACTGCTTGTGCATACATAGACAGCAATTTAGACAACAATGGTCCATACCCAAACGTTCTATACAAAATCCATGCAGTAATTTATGCTCCTTTGATTAATATTGTCACGCCGAAACTGGTCTCCGTTCCATGCATCGCACCAAAGTAAAGATAGTGTCAACAGGGACCAGTTCAGTACCAGTTCAGGCCACGCCTACATTTTGGTTGTTTTCCTTTACACTACAAACGCTACTCCTAAAACAGAATTGAATGAATGCTTAATAAAAATATTCTTGCCAAAGCAAATATTTTTAAGTTTTTGACGGATAAAATGAAAGCCTGTTGGATAATATCTATATTTATCTATTTATCATTGTTCATCATAATCATGTAAGAACTAATTTATTTAGCGGTCTATACATGCACATGTATAGTACAAATTGGCAAGGACATAACACTCAATGTAACAAATTACTTAAATACATCAAGAAAGGTATAAAATCTGTTATCCTAATGTACAATTTTGAAATTGTGTATATTTACGAATATGCACGAATGATTGATTACACGTATAACTGACGAGACATATTTTATCAAAATAAGACAAATATAAGATATCTATCTATGTTTTATCATTTTATATCATAGTTTTCAGGTCACACTATACATCGTATTGTATTTAATGTGTTGTTCGCGTTACTGCAAACCAACATCTTTTTAAGCATGGCCTTGTCCTTGATTTTGTTGGGGAAGGTTCAAGGTCATTACGCACATGCAACTCTCATGATAAATCTAAAGCTTGTAATAATGCATCTTCGTTCGGCCATGACCCAACTCTAGGTTGTAATGTGTTTCTTAGCGAGCAGAATTACATTTTGTTGTCATAAAATAATAGTAAAAGTTGTAAAACCGCGCATAATTATGCGCAAACGTTGATATAATTGCAATTGCAAAATGAATTTATCGTTGTTGCTTTTGTGATAAGTGTGATGTTTTAGATTGCCCCTTTCCACAAGAAGAAATTATTTTATTATGTTTTTTACATGTTTTAGTATAATTTAAGACAATTAGTACATTAAAAATCTTTTGGTTTCTACCAGGGACTCTACGGCCGGAGTCCCTACTTCTACTGATCAAAGTAAAAAAATATCTGAGTTAAATTACACGAAGTAGTCTTAATCTTCAAGAAAGATTGAAAATAGTCTCTCTAAACAGACTTAAATTTACGACGGAAGTTACTAAGAGGTATGCACATACTAAACTGGTACCCGTTGACTGACTGATCAGAGACTTTGGTGCAATGCAACATAGAACGGGGACCAGTTTATGTATAATACAAGGAAAAGATTACTCTTTAGAAGTAAGCTGGTCCCCGTTCCATGTAGCAGTGCACCAAAGTCTCTGCACAGCCGGAGTCCACGGGAACTAGTTTACTTTAGAAAAAAACTGGTACCCATACATGTAGGTGATGGATAGCGAACGACAACTCTGGATAGAGATTGTAGAAGTACACCTGAGTCAACGGATACCAGTTTACTTTAGAAGTTAATTTACAGTGCTCTCCCTTTAACAGTAACGTATATTCATATTACATTACCGTAGAATAAACATTAAACTGAGAACAACAACAATGCGGAGATGACAACAACGTAAACATACTTGACAACTCTCTTATTCTGTCACTATTAGACCATTTATTTAATGCAAACTCTTGGTAAATATAACTTCCATTTTTCGGACTGATTCAATATTTTTAATGTTGCTGTGAACTGTCTTAAAACGCTCTAGATATACTTCCATATATCGCGACGTGGAATATTATCTACGGTACCATATTCAAGACGTTTAAAATGTTTTTGTTGTAAACTGTTGGATACTGTTCTAAAAATATCATAGTCAATATTATTTATAATTTGTTTTACATCATATTTATATTTAGATATAAAATTTCTTCACTAGTTCTTGTTTATTTAATTTTTATATGTTGTATGTCAAAAAATACAGAGCTCTACTAATAATTAGAATAAAACTAAAAATGTTTGCACTGGTTTGCATATGAATTGATCACTGAAAGTGTCAAAAGATGGAATCATTTATTCGTATAGTAAAAATTATTATAGCTGTTATAAATGATACTTCATTACTTGTGCCTCATGTAATGACAATAAGCATTAAAACCAGTTAGTTCGATAGTTCTCTTACCTCTTACTCTTGTCTGTAATTATTTTCTTTGCAAAATAATTTGTATTTTTGTTGATAAATATAATATTTCCAGAATGATTTCTATATGATACAGATGTATTAGCTCTTTTTCAGACAATACTGATGAATCAGGATGAGTAAACAAACAATTAGATTGAAGTATGCTTGTGATCAGGACAAGTCTGTACTTATTAATAATTTTGAAGCGAGGGGATGGATTCCCGTAGGACAAGATGATGATTGGAACTTTTACTGGTAGGCAACTCCCAGCAGACCTTCCAAATTTTTCATTGTGACATTATAAAATGGCCACTAGCAAATCCATGATGGTACATACATGTATACTTTAAATCTGGCCTGTATGTATGTACAAGAATGCATCTAGTCTAAAGTGGAAAAGTACTATTGCTCCTGTTTGAGTTGAAATCATCAAAATATTTGTCAATCCAAAAGCTGCTGAAAATTACTGGTCTTGATTAGATTTGTTCTAAAATATTTGCAAACTGTTTTATATACTTGATGTCCCAATCTTTGGGCACCATAGTCTGGTAGGTTATGGTCTCTGATTAGTAATCACTAGCCCCTCACTTCTGTGAGTTTGAATCCTACCTAGAACCAGACAAATTTCATTTGCAAGTAAGCTGTCCAGCTAGCTTACTGAAGGTCAGTGGCCCTACTCAGGTGTTCGCCTGGGTTCTTCCTCTGCTATTAAGGATGGAAATGAAACCAAATGGCCCTGGCTGTTGGTATGATGCTAAAATCCAGTGATATCCCAAACTACTAATAAACTTTCTGTGTATGATTTTCTACAATGTTTATGATAGGAATTTGTAATGACTTTTTTCCTATGTATCATGAAGTCTATCATTTTCATATTCAGGGCAAATGTACAGAGTATCAGAAGTGTCTTCAGTGTGGACAGTGGCTTCAGACTTCAAGATGATCAGTAAACAGATTTTCCTTTTTGTCCTTTACTTTATTCTGTTTCATTCCAATGTATTAATACATGTATTTAATGATGCACAAGTCAATTTTATTGACACAATTTCTTTGATTCTAATTTCTTTGTTTTCTGTGGTTACTAAAATTAGAAACTGAAAAAGAATTAAGCATTTTTTTTCAATAAGCCTAGTGGATTCATTGACTAATCCTTTTTTGCTAGAGTATCTTGGGCTGAATCTTCTGATTTCCTAACTCTTCAGTATTAGTGTTTGTTAACCTTTTATCAATGTTACCTTCTTCTGTTGCTGCGTTAATCTTCACTTATTTTGATTGGTGCATTTCTAATCATATTCTAAATGCTGAAAATGCTTATTACAGTTAAGCCCCCTAAAAACCATGCCATTTCTGGACTGGGGCCGAAAGTCTGGTTTACTTAGAATTCCGGTTTTTCAGAGTCTGGTTTTCAGGGGTTATTCTGTATATTTACTTTTAGGGTAGTTAATCATTTCCCTAATCATATGGAACTGACAAGAAAAGATTTAATGGTGAAGAATATAAAGAGATACCGAAAAGAATTAGATAAAGATAACAGTCCACTGTCTGAGAGGGATGAAAATGGTAGATTCATACATCTAGGTTAGTAGTGCAAATATTCAACCCTTGGTATGTTAAAGAAAACAGAGATTTTGTTTGCATTTGGAATTAGTATTAAATATATTATATCTGTTTTTCTAGACGTTTGTTTATTACAACTGTTTTTTCAATTCCTGAAAGTGGTGATAATATTGAGGTTTTACCGCAGTCTGCACAAAAAACTTTTTTACCTATAGTCCTTCGGGCAATATTTTGCAGAGAAAGTTATAGTCCGAACCATATTTTTATAGTCCGAAATTTTGAATAGAAAAGTGGCACAATTTCCTGATTTAGTTTAATTTGCTTATTCCTCTGAGAAAGCGAAACAGGAAATTTACGTTGTCAAAATGTTATAGCCTGTCGGACTACAACTTTGCAATATTTTTATAGCCCGAGTAATTTTTTTATAGCCTCGGGCTCGGACTATTTGTATTTTTCGCAGACTGTTACTGTACTATTTTTTTACAGCAAATTATGCTGATCCAGTATGTTCAGGTTTTTTTGAGTGAGTGAATTATTAAAGTTAGTAATTTATGTCATGAGGAACATTGTAGCCATAGTATTAAATTTACAACTTGTTATCTGGGGTTGTAGCATTAACACTTCTTCATTGTCTACTTGTTTTTTTTATATCAAGCTTGCATCATGTTCAGCTTCTTCATACAAGTTAAAATGTTATATATATATATATATATATATATATATATTACTGGGCAAAATGTGGATTACCTCAATGTAAACATGTATTTTTATTATTGATTTTAGACTTTATACCCCAGACTTACATGTTACCTGCTGACTACAATCTGTTTGTTGAAGAATTTCGAAAAAATCCGAACACTACTTGGATTATGAAACCATGTGGAAAAGGTATACTGTTAGATCGTTAAGTTAAACTTGTAAAATGTGGTTTAAACATTAATTGTCAATTTAGTGCTCTTATGTTATGATCCTGTAACATATTTCAGTCTTCATAGCCATACTAAAAACCCCCTAAGCCAAAGCCAAGGGCTGATGAATTTCTGTTCGGATAGAGAACTGTGTCAAAATTGTGTATTCAAGCTTGTGGTAAATTGTTTTATTTTAGATAGCACACTTATAATGCCATAAGAAATGTTAGTTTGAACTCTGACTTTTTTTACTTGAATAATGTTCTTGTAATTCTCCTGAGCCTGCTAATGCTTATGTCTTGTCTATGAGTCCTTTGCCCTAGTCTATAAATCTGAGCATAAAATCTGATCTCAAGTCACAGATGTGATCTTTTTAAGGAATTTTTATTTTAATTACCTGCAGCTTTAATTTACAGTTGCTTGTGTTGGCATAATGAAAATCTGTGTTCATACAATGTTTGTCTGATTTTTGTGGCTTTTACAAATGTAGCTCCACCTGTGTTACTCTTATTACAACAGTTACTTTGTCATCAAAATATGATTTGATATATTTGTGATGGTATACAATAAACCCACGTTTGTTTTCTGTAGATTTGTATCAGACATTGGACCTGAGATTGTTCTCTTGGTATTTTATTGTGTTATATTGTGAATTGTTTGTTTTTGTATACTTACAGCTCGTGGGATTGGTATATTTCTTGTTAACAAATTATCTCAGCTTAAAAAATGGTCTCGAGACAGCAAAACCAGCAAGTAAGTATAAGAATCAAGTTTTGTCACGTAAGATGTATATTTTATATCATTGGGTGTTTCATATGCTTCAACACCCTTTCAAATTTATAATACAGTAAAACCTCATTTTTTGACCTCCTCATTATAACAACCACTTTATTATAATGACTGCACAATTTTGGACCAGTTTTCTATATTTCTTTTATATTTGAACGTGATAATCAGACCACCTCAATATTAATGCCACACTTTTCAGGTCCCTATGGTGGTCCTAATATCAAGATTTTACTGTAAATTAATTCAGACACACGCTAAAGCTGCTATTCATATTGTTATAATAGATGTTTTTGAATGTCAAACATCAGATAAATAATTTGCAACCTCTCCCAAGCAGCACCCTTTGGGAGAAGCAAAATTTATTGTTGTTGAGTGGTTGTTGCTCTAACTTAATAGTTAAATTGTACAGTGAGAAAAATCAAGCTGTTTTGAAGGGAGGTTGTTGCTCAAGAGAGGGCCATTCTAGAGAGGTTGCACTGTATTAGATCTGATTATAAGAGATAAATATCAGCTGCTGTGTAACACTCAGTTGTATATAGAAGTAAGTAAGGTCTGTGAATAAGTGTACGGTAAAACTTTGATAATGAGACCACCTTCGGAACCTGAAAAAGCAGTTTTAAATATTGAGGTGGTTTCATAATCATGTTGAATTGTAGAGGAGTTATTGAAAGCCAGTCTGAAAATAAGTGGTCATTATAACTAGTGGGTATTAACTATATGATATTTGTATTGCATTACTGTATTCTCCCTATAGCACAATAGACACAAGACCCATTTGTTGTAGAAGCAAATCCTCTTACTGACAAAGTTCTGTCAAATGTCCACAATTCCATATTAAATACACACATCACAAAATAACTCTGCAGATACTCTTGAGATATGATCAGTATACATGTAGGAAGATTTCTTGTCACAACCATATCGGGTAAATAAATCTGAACATTTTATTAACTAAATTATGACTGCTGGTGTTGAAATTCTGTTTTCATTACCGGTATATTGGTTTGTTGATTATTTCTTTCTTTTATTATAGTTGAGATCTGATTTATTAAAAATATTTGTGTTAAATATTTATTGATCTACTTTTCAGTGACATGGAAGTTCATAAAGTTAATATGTAATTGCTTAATTGTGAATAATTGATGTAATATTTTCCTGATTATTACCTATGTCTTTTATTACAGTTTTGTTCCGCCAACATCAAAGGATACATATGTGATATCTAAATACATAGACAACCCTCTTCTTATTGGAGGAAAGAAATTTGATCTGCGCTTGTATGTTCTAGTGACTTCATTCAGGCCACTCAAATGTTATATGTAAGAAAAATATATTTTCTTCAATTTTTGGTTTGATGTAAATTATATATGTCTATCTAGATGCACGTGACTGTGGTCTCCACTGTCTTATAGGTATGCATGTAATGATTGTTTTATTTTCAAAATCTACTTAGAAGTCATACTGATTGATAGAATCATATTCATTTTTCAAAATTTGACCAATTTCATTAGTAATATTCAGATCTTTAGTAGAAAAATTCTTTCAAATAGTTTACAGTTATGTGACTATGAACAAGTACACATTTATAACATTCTGTTATTATGAGAGGTAAAATCTTTTGCCTTTGGTTAAAAATTTTTTTTTCTGCACTTTATAGGAAATGCCTGAAAAAGCCAGTTCTTGTTTAAATTCAATTATTTACACTTTAAGAAGAATATAATAATATATAACATGTCCAAAGGTAGTTTCAGATATCCGTTGGAAGCTGGCTAATATTGTTACGCTCCACTGAAGCATATGTGTATATGTGTGTGTATGTGTGATTTTAATTACCAAAAATAAAGACAGACTTGAACATTAGATGTTCAAAAATCTATTTTGCAACATTATGCAACAATACAACAATGAATAGGATAACAAAGTTTCAATGCCTAGTCTGACTAGATTAAAGTAAAACAAATAAAGTTGACTCCAAAAATGGTGCTTTGCAAAATTTGTCTATTTTACATAGATTTCAAGAACAATAATCTGTTGTAAAAAAATCAACAAAAATGTGGAGATAAATAAATTTACTTAATAAATATTTTGTTAGCACGAAACATTTCCGATTTATTAATGCAAAATAATCTAAAAGAAAAACTAAGTTCAAACTTAAAAAAAATCAGATAAAATGGACGTGGCCTTATGTTAGCAAAAGAAAATCTGGAGTGTCTTCAGAAATTCTGCGGAGCTATTTATACTCCCACAAACCCCACATTCAAAATATGTGGGTTCCGCAAAAAAGATGTGCGGGGGTCCACAAAAAAAATGTGTGGGGTCCACATCGAAAAATTGTGGAGTCCGCTCAGAGAAATTGTGGGGTAAAATTATAGCACTGTTTACTAATTTTACTAAATATTGGACTTATATTGACGAAACTTGACATTTACATAGGAAATATATAATAAAACATGACTGCTACCTGAAATTTCCTCTTAAGGGTGTTTTTAGCATGAAACATGTTTCTACACTATTCAGACAGTTCAGAGAAATTCTATTGTAAACAGTGCAACAGTAACTAAGGAGAAATCCCATAATGCCATGCGATACATGTATACAATATGGCTGTCGACATCAATGTGCAAGTTGACAACTACAAATTAAACTGGTTTACTATTCAACAGACGATAGTAGTAAGTGATTTCCTATATGCATGCAATCTAAAAATGACATATATTATAATTTTAAAGTGAAAATGCATGACATTCTGTCATAACAAAAGTACACAGGTTTAAATACACGAAACATAAAATTAGGTCAAGTTACTGTGGGTTCAAGTGTACTTAATGCATCGGCTGCTAAATACTGGGGTATTACAATATGTTACCATGAAGGCCTTTCTATGTACACTATTTTGCTTCTATATTTAAGGTTTAAGTTGGGATTTTGTCGTTTCTGTACTGTGAAGTATAATGCTAACATAAACGAATTAGACAATATGTTCGTGCATCTTACAAATGTTTCCATTCAGAAAACTGGGGTAAGTGTTATTCTATTGGTATTGCTGTTTCCAAGTTTCCTCAAGTATGAAAGTTATTCATTGTAAAAATGTATTTCTATATTTGTTAGTGAAAGTTATTTTACATACCTTGCTAATGTAATTTTGATAACTTCCTGCTTGTATCAACATAAGTATATTTGTAATACTATTTGATCTAACTATAGAAACACTGCATCGTCTTCGTGCATGTGTGATGTGCAATGCATCAAACATTGTTTGATAACCTCTGATCCAGAGTTGTTCCCGATGGTTTGATACCTGTCATAATGATTAGTTGTTGTTTTCTGTCTAAGATGATTAGTTATGTTTTTTGGATAAGATGATTAGTTATGTTTTTCTGTCAAAGATGATTACTTATGTTTTCTGTCTAAGATGATTAGTTATGTTTTCTGTCTAAGATGATTAGTTATGTTTTTCTGTCAAAGATGATAACTTATGTTTTCTGTCTAAGATGATTACTTATGTTTTCTGTTAAGGATGACTACAATGCAGTTCATGGAGGGAAGTGGACAGTACAGAATTTACGTCTTTATCTGGAGAGTACTCGTGGAAAGGAAGTTACAGACAAATTGTTTGATGAGATTGATTGGCAAATTGTTCACTCTTTAAAAGCAGTGTCTGTAAGTATAAAAAATGGCTAAGTACTGGTTAACTTAATTAATGCAGGAATTATATACGTATTATTGGAAATAAAAAAATGCATTGCCTATTGTCCTTACTTGGTAAAGTTTTCAATGTTCTTATTGACAGATTTGTTGTTTATTTTGATTTATGGCTGGCATCTGTGGCTTGGATATTCTGCACTTTAAGTAACAAAACTTAAAATTTGAAACTAAATAATTTTTTTGGTAACACAAGTAATAATGAATCTGCCTATCTTTGATCATGAACTGTGCCATCTATTGTCTCATCTAAGAGATTTAGGATTTGAAACCTTGTTAGACACAAACACTGTTTATTGTAGGAAGTGGACTTAACAAGGATTCATAGGACCAGTATTTAAGTCTAAATCAAGCTAAAATAATTTGATGTAGAAAATACTAATTCATCCAACCATCAACTGAGCTTGCCTTGTGGTTTAAAGGGATGACTTCTTGTTGTTTATAAATGGTTTTTACGATTTACGTTTTCTGTATTTCAGGGAGTTATATCAAATGACAGACATTGTTTTGAATGTTATGGGTGAGTTAATATTTACACATGTATTTATATTAGAAAATTGTTGGTGAAATGGCTTGTTTAATGATAAGCCTTTTTTGAAGTAAGTACAAAGTACAACTATGTGTTAAGTAAATAACGAAAATTTGTTAATCAAAATTTTGATAGAGATTTGAAACAATGTTTCCAATATAACAGCTTGTCCTTACAGGGGGTAGTATCTAGTGTCTTCACATACTCACTGGCTTGTGCATTACTCAGGAAAATTACAAAGAATGCAAAAATAAAATATATCCCACTTATGATGACTTATGATGACATACATTGTCAAATGCGGCATTACTTTGTCAAAATCCAATTGTGCATGCTTGCAGGATTACATGCAGAATGTTCACTGGCAGACCTTCTCTTACCTTTTAGCCTTGTCATGCCCTTTCCGGCATTAAACCCATTACTACACATACCGTTATTAATTTTATTTTCAGGTATGATATAATTATTGATGACAATCTGAAACCATGGTTGATAGAAGTAAATGCATCACCCTCACTGACCAGTACAACATCTAGTGATAGAATCATGAAGTACAAACTGATGAATGATGTTATAAATATTGTTATACCTCCAGGAGAACCCCCAGAGTGAGTTTTTTACCTTTTGCTTCATAATACCACGTTTCCATGCATCTGAAGCAGATGACTTTTGAAAATAATGTGGCAAAAGGAGCAATAGCTTGTAAAGAGTATTGGCTTTTTTTTCCCACTCAGAGAGAAAAAACCCAATTTACTTAAATAAATTGATGTTTTGTATGTTAGCTTTGAATTTGGTAGAGTCCAAAATATGCTTATAAGGCATAAGGTTAAAGGAAGAAATAAATATTGATTTCATGATATATTAATGTACTGGTAATGTAATTGTAATTTTTACAATTCCAAAATTTTTTTGTGCTTCATTATGATTAATAGGCTGTCTGTTAATTTGTGCAGATCACCCCATCCACAGTGTGTACTTCACTGGAGCAAATATTGATGTACCAGTAATGTACATGTAGTTTTATTTTTGACAATTCCAAAATGTTTTGGTGCTACATCAAAATAAGACACAATGTTTTAAACAGTCCTGATCACCTCACCCAGAGTGAGTTTTTAACTGAAACAAATACATGTATTATTGTGCTGGTAATGTTACTGTAATTTTGTCAATTCCAAAAATATTCGATTCTGAATTATAATTAGATTCTGTTTTAACTAGTCCAGATCACTCCATCCACTGTATGTACTAAAAATAATCAAAGACTTGAACTTTGACACCCATCCCTTTGACTCTGATTTATTGTTTTGATTTTTCTTTAATCAGTTATTTCGCATTTTTTCAGTGTAAGATGGAACAAAACTGTATCCAGGGAGCATCTAGGAAATTTTTATGTTTTGTAAGTATACAATAAACATGGTCTTGATTTTTTTTCAAAATTCCACTTGTGTGCGTTGAAGCAAAATATTAAAGAACATGGACAATAAAGTATTTTGACTTATACATATAAAACTTGGCATATGGAATGGTCAGTTGTTTTAACTTATCGAGTTGCTATATACTTGTTTGATAAATATGCATTCCTGTCGACAACTATTGTGTAAAACCATCGTTAAATCATGAACATTGACTCTACCTAAGTGCTAATTGCCAGACTCGTGTGTATTCAGTATATATGTTATTATTCTTATTGTATAAACCTGGTACCAAATTTCAAGCGTGAGGAAGCTGTCCAGCTAACTCACTGAAGAATGGTGGTTCTATCCAACTATACATCTTGGGTCTTCCTCCATTAAAGCTGGAAAAGTTGCCAAATGACATTGGCTCTTGGTGCAACGTTGAACTCAGAAGAAAAAAATAAAATATATCTACATTTATATGTTCTTGTAAAGCAAGAAGCATTCTTGTATTGAAACATGTGTTGATATATTCAGATATGATGAAGATCTTGCTCAATCAGATCCTATCACGTTGGACCCCAAGAACAAGCTCGGACCTGGGGCTCTAGGTATGAGAGGAATAAGAGAACAGAAAGGTCGACCATCACCAGCCACATGGAAGTGACTCTGTATGTGTCTGGGTTGTTTTTTATTACACTGAGTATTGGAGACTAGCTTTATATGGATAAAATCTTGTAATTGGTCATATTTTACTCGTGTTAAGAATTATTATGTTTAAGCTGTAAGTTTTAAGTCTAATCTTAAACAACAAAGATTAAAACTGTAAGCTCTAAGAGAGAGTTCCAATCAGACTAGTACACTGTTTGAAGTTTAATGATTTTCAACATTAATGATCAAGTGAAAGTTTATCATTATTTGACTGCTTTTTTTATCTAAACAAAAATCTCTTCATAATAAAGTATTGAATATAATTCTGTTTTTGTTTAATATGTGGACTATCAGTACATGTTTATTGTTTTGTCATTCGTTATCCAATCAGAGGACTTGAATCCATTCGTTATCCAATCATAGGTCTAGAATCCATTCATATCCCTGCCATTCTTTTAGCAGGTTTTACCATACATGTTGATAATAAATACATAGAACTATTCGTTTGTTCATATTTGGACACTTTATCTGAATATCACTTCAGCTGTTTCAATGCAACAATAGCCATTACAGTTATAACAACTAGTACTATGTGCACATGCTTTTTACAAAGCAGTCATTGAAATAATGAGTAAAACTACTGGTTCACATTAAAATAAACTATTACAATATTAATTCTTTGAGACAGTGATGGTGTCTTCACAGTGCATGTGGTTCTGTTAACCTTTGGAGGTAATAATTTTATTTTCATTTGAAGACATGTATCTGTATTTAGTTCAGTTTTATTCACTTAAAATATATCTTATTGTGCTTATTAAAGTCTACTTTATTTTCTTCATGACATTATTTATTTCATGTATTGTATTTATTTGATGAGGTTTTAATATAGTGATTGAGTGGACGTTTTCTGTGATAAAATAAAAGCTATTTATGTAACAGTTGTTCTTGTTTGTATTGGTATGTTGACTTGTGCTTAAAATAGCAGCACTGTGATTTTTGTAAATATGTAGAGTGAATTATGTATACAGTAAAACCTGAATAATGAGACCACCTTCAGGACCCGAAAAATCTGTTGTGATAATGAGGTGGTCTCAATATCAAGTTGAATTATTGGGGAATTATTGAAAACCAGTCCAAAAATAAGCGGTCAATATAACAATGTCGTTATATTGAGGTGGTTACACTATATAAACATTGATTTAAAATAAACAAATTAGTCATCATTGAGAATGAAACACTCTTGAAGAGTATGTGATGACACAGTTATTGTCTCAAAATAAAAGTATCTGATTTGGTTGTTTCTGCGATGTCTTAAATTGACCAATAGGTTGCCTTCAATCGGAGAGAGTGTTAAATTCATTCTGTATTTCCTGAGAATCACTTGTTTTTAATGATTGAATAGTTACTTGATGATTCATCATTGCCATTATGATAGGTCAGTGTTATTAGGTTATTGAAAAAATTTAGGTGTTTCCATGTCTTGACCTGATGGGTGTTTGCAGCAGGCGTTGGCCTCAATGAGTAGGCAGTTTTCTCTTTACATTCTAGATCTTCTTCGGCACAGGTGTGATCCACCCTCAAAATACATGTGCCTGAAATCAGGAAACAGGAAATAAACTTATGTACTCTCTGCTGTTCAAAATGGATTCTTACTTAAACAAATTCACAACATAGATCTATTTCATTAAGTTTGAGGGGGCCGTGATCATGGTCCAGTGGTTAGTGTGCTGGTCTTGTATTCCGGAGATCCGGGCTCAAATCCCAGTCGAGGCAGGTCATACCCTTTCCTGAAAAATAGCAAATAATGGCATTAAACCCCAGTGACAATGTCACATGAAAACAAGTTTGAGATGCTGGAATCAAAGGAAAGTAATGTGCAAGTATCATTAAACTACTGTAATAATACAATTGACATTCTGATAGTCTTGAAACTTGTGCCTTGGGTAAACTGAGCATATTTGTAAACATATGTTTAGTCCATTACTTCGAAGTATTAGCCTTGGCATAAAATTTGAGCATACAGCACAGGCTTTGACCGCCGAGTAATGTAACGTCTCTTGTCATTTTCACACTTCTTAACTTTATAATCTTCTTATTCTGCTGTAAATATTATCCAGTTCAGTTTACTCGTTCTACTTACTTTTATTGTAATTCTCCTTGAACATACCTACAGCTGAACTTGTTAACCTGACCATTGTTGGCAACATGATGAAATTCCACATATTCATAGTTTTTCATTTAGGCGTAAAAATAATTTGTAACTAGTTACCCGAACAACGCTACTTTTTCCCCTGCGTCCGTTGACTTTTTATTAGGCCCGAGGAATGTTTCATCCACTTTTTTACCTTTATAATATTCGTAGCCTGGGGTACTGCATTAATTTGATATTTGCAATACTTTTATATACATGTAATTTTTTCAAGGATTTAATCTGTACTTTGTTGTAAGGAATTTCCACTACAGCCGCTATTAAGGTGACCTGAGCCTCTTTAACTACAGTACCAATATCTGAACATATTCCCCTTTCGCGTACCTAGTACATGTTAGTATAATTAACAATGTTCACATGGAATTCAGAGAATTTGTGTGTAGCCACTAAATTACGGCACTGGTGTAAGGTCAGTCAACGAACACTTTGTCTCTTTTGGAATATTTACATTCATTTAATTTCTCTTTACCGACACAAAATCACATTTCATATCACATGAAGCTATGCGCACACGTGGTTGAACATGTGATCTTTTCTTATCTAACACCGAAGTCCTATATAAGTCTTGAAACTCATCATTTATTGTCAAAGTATGCCATGCTGGATAGACCTATGTTTACAAATTTAATTAGTTTTTAATTTGAATCGGTTAGACTCTTATTCGTGACTAAAATATTGGAGACAATAACAAAATGTACAAAAATTTATTCTTGATTTTTGTCTGTGTCTCGTACACAACGGGCTCATTAACTTTGACTAGAATAGGAAGTTTTAGTGTGAAACATCCGGCTTTTACGACAGTTAACGTTAATTCTAACGCAAAGACCCCAGGGGACAAGTACAATTTATTAATTTCGACATTCGCAGGACCGAGCTTATTTGGCAGTAGCGACAGCGTTCAGCTCGTCAGAAATGTTGGATCGAAGTTGGACAGCATTAACAATATATCTCCTGAGATGTTGACAGGGAGTGTCACGTGGCCAAACGAAGTGGTTGCGGTACCAGGTAATAATTTATTCGCCAGAAAATAGGTGATTCACACACCATTTAATCCTTTGCCTCATATGTATAATTTGGACTCTTCCAAGTTCAAAGCTGATATACAAAACATCAATTTATTTAAGAAAATTGGGTGACATTTCTCTGACAGAGTGGAAAACATTGTGGAGAAAGAAGCCATTGCTCATTACAAGCTACGGTTTCTTTTGCCACAATTTTTTAAAAGTCATCTGCTTCGTATGCGGGGAAATGCGGTATTATGAGCCAATGTGTAATACGCATCACTTAATCAAACTTGATTACACTTAAGGGGAATTTCTCTACTCGATAATGAATATGAGAAAATATAATTTCATACACTTGTCCTACCTTTCATGCTTCACTTTTCATGCTTATCTAAATTCTTGCAATAAACTATTTTACACAATAAAATATTTAATAAGTAGGCACTCACAGGAATTAAGAATTAGATAGAGCTTAAACGTATAACATTGAGATGCGCAAATAACTCAAACAAGACAAGTAGGGAAGGATTAAAAACGTAACTTGGTAATCGGTACGGACAAAAGCAGAACTCACTGACAAAGGGCCCTGGGAACATTTTGGGGATAAAATGATAAAATGTGGGTGGGAAAATTCTGTAGTATAGGTGTATAAGCCGATTATTGTTCCACTATTCAACATGTTTTAGTCAGATATATTTCGTAAGATAGATAATCACTCAAACTCCGAAGGTCCTGAGTTCGAATCCCGGCTTCGACGGGTTTCGTTCAGGAACTACACAATCCCATTTCTCGGACGCTGTACTGGTGAAGTGTCCAGGAAATGGATTCGAGCGTGATTAATATAAGCAAAATTGCTTGTTTTGCAATCGAGCTAAAATAAATGTGTATTAACTAAAGTCTGAAACAATCCAGACTGAAAATCTTATAATTTTAGCATAACAAACGACCGAGTTTGGTAATTGTGCTTCAGACCAAGTTCTACTATTTTCAGATGGTATATTCACGTCAGATGCTATCGTAATACCAGACGGCTTCTTGGTTCCTTTCAAAACAAAAGGCGCCATAAAAGTCATGGAAATAACCGCCGGAAGTGTGAGTGGACCATTCACTCTGAGTGCCACTGATTCAGCTGGTAATTGGTTCTATCATCGTGTAGAATGGTATGATATGGACGGTGATGGAGACCAAGATATTGTGACATGTAGAGCGCGGGAACCAGTTGTTCCACTTTTATTTGGTACATGTTTTGTTGATTATTGCGATGTCCACGTAAAGAACATCTTAGTATTAACAAATTCCCCAAGTATCGTCTTTCCCGCATTTATTCTAGCATGTAACAGAAACCACCATACGTACGCTAGACAAAAATAAGGAATTAAAAAGTACTGGTTTGCGCATACAGCACTTGGGTGGATAGACATATTTAACACCATATTGCTGGAACAAAGAAAAAAACATTTATATCAAAATCGCTAAAAACATTCAGGAGTCGGGGGTGTTTTAATGGTTTGATCGTGTACCTGCAACCCCTCCCCCAAATTAAGGACGGCCTCAGTTTTGATGTACATGTACCGATTGGTGTGACTAGACTATTAGATATTCTAATTGCAAACACTCCATATGTAGATGAATTATAAAATTTCCCATGGTATAAAGACGTTTAAGGGGAGCATCCGTGGTCGAGTGGTTATTTTCTCTGACTAGTAATGACTGTTCCTTCACTGCCACATTTCTCAGGTGATGAAGCAGTCCAGCTGGCTTACGGAAAGTCGGTGAGTGGTTCTACTCAGATGCACCCCCGGGGTCTTCCTCCATCGTTAAAACTAGAAAAGCTGCCAAATGACCCTGATTGTTCTACAACGTAAAACCTTAGAGAGTAAAAAGATGTTCAATCTGTGTTTCTCGCTGTTGCATGACTTGTCATTTGCATACATAGGTAAAAAGGATGAAGAACTAGTATGGTTGGAGAACCCATCCGGTGATTTCAAATCTGGCACGTGGGCAACACATGTTCTTACTCATGGTCCAGGCGTCTACTTCCGGTTTACTCAGATGAACACTACAGAAGGCATGAAGAATTGTATATTTACAGCCCAGTTCTTCACAAAAAGTTTATCTGTATACTGGACAACACAATCAGGAGGATTATTCTCTGACGCCAGTCAGGTATACGTGAATCTATGTGCTTGAAGTATTTTATTTTTTAAATATTTTATTCAATGTTTTCTGTTATAATGTCAATACAAATCTACAAACGGGAGGAATTGAGATGGGGAGAGTGCGAACTTGCAAAAATTAGAGGGGGTCGTGAAATGGGAGCGAGAGTTGATAAGAAGGACGGACGGACGGACAAATGGACGGAGTACATTTTTCAATTTATGATGTTGTTTGCTGTGAATTAATCTGGAAAACTATAATCTACACAAACTACTTTAAGTATTCTGTCCATAACGTTTTTTTTTAATTGGCTTGTTTTAGATTCAGAGTCGAGTTATTGATGATTCAATCGGAAGCGTATTTGAAGTAGAAATTACTGATCTAAACAACGATGGTAAACAAGATCTCCTAGTTACAACTAATGGCGCAAATGGTACATTACTGGCCTATGAAATTCCAGATGACTTCAGGTATAACATGTCAGTTAATTGTTTAATGATTGACAAAGATATTTACCTAAGTAAATACTATTTAGAAAAAAAACCTTTGATTGTTATCCAGAGCGTAGTTAACTGTCGCCTTATCAATTTCAGGACTGGTAACTTCATTAAACAAACAATAGATGTCGGATTTGTGCCAAGGCAATCAGGTACCGGAAAGGGAGCACCTGGAAGTGCGCTTACAGTGCATCCTACTACCTCAAGTGATTCTAAGTGAGTTGTCAGTTAGGTAGTAGTACCTTTCTCTGTCAAGTAATAATTTATTTAAATATGTGAATCTAAACGATAATCACCACAAACGTTCCTCTAATTCGTTTATTTTGTCATTGTTTATCAAATTCATATCGAAAATCGAATACAAATTCAATTACATGGATATTTTGTTGAATAGGCCATCAATGATTCTGAAAATACATACTTGTACATGTTGTGGTTTTAGTGTGTTTCGTACATAAAAAGTACAGTGCAACCTCTCCAGAGTGGCCCTCTCTTGAGCAACAACCTCCCTTCAACAACAGCGTGATTTTTCCCATTGTACGATTTAACTATTCATATTTACTCCTTTCTAGAGCAACAACCTCTCAACAACAACATATTTGCTTCCCACAAAGGGTGTTGCTTTAGGGAGGTTGCACTGTAATCCAAATTTCAGCGCGAAGCCTACTATACTCCTGTCAGGCGATGACGATGGTCGAGCATACAGTTATGAAGCTACTTCTCAGGACCCGACGGATTGGGCGTATAAGAAAACAACATTTTGTGACGCCGGCAGTGGTACTGTCGGGGAGTTGTCGGCGGCGGATGTAGATGGTGATGGTTACCTAGATGTATTTGTACCGTCATATTCAACGAATGAAGTTTTTATTTATACTTATAAGCCCTCTATAAATGAAAATGGAATTATGGTTGGGTAAACGATGAAACATCTCACGGCAATAATTTGTGTTTGGAAGTACATTTTAATGATATTCTTCTTATTTATTTGCATTGCTTTCATTCATTTCGAAAAGCTTATCAAGTAATGATGTTATATTAAGCCAATTGACTATAATTGTGGTATCAAATGTATGTCTCTTGCCAGTTCTCTTTTCATTACACCAATACTGTCAAATCTATTAAGTTTATCTAACATTTATATTTAATAGTTGGTATCAAATTACTAACGATATGTATACGAATGTATATATGAATTAAGCGTTTAGGTAATTAGTGTAATAGTCAGTCGTTTTTATTACAACACGAAAGGGACACGTGCATGTAAACACTGCGATATTCATTATCTTGTGTTCCGTATTTCTAGTTTTATACATTACTTATTGATAAGTAAAATCATGAATCATCTATTACGTATTGTACCGTAATTCGAATGTATTTCCACAAACATATCTCAAAAATATTAAGCCAGTAGGTCGGCAATACTTGACTCCGGTTGCACTGCAACATTGAACGGGGACCAGTTTACCAGTCTGTCCAAAATTGTCCTTCGTTATCCCACACATAACAACGTATGAATTGTAGTTCAAAAACATGCGATCGAATCCAGGCTCCTTTAGTTTCATCTGATACTCAAATGCATGATTTTGTTTTTCTCATAATGTGCATTCGTTGTCATAACATTTCACGACAACGTCAACTTCTAACTTTGTATCCATTTAAGCAGATTGTTGAAAATAAATGAAACACTCCGCGTCAAGAAATAGGGCGATTGATGAATAAAATATTTTCTGTGATTTTCTTGTAAATTATAACACCTTTTGTTTCAATTGTATTGTTCGGAAGAAACTGTTTCAACTAGATTTACGTGTAGTCGTAAAATTGCACTATTTGTGGTTTTATGTCTCAGTTGTTGTACACGAATCTTGTAAAAGCTGAGACATTGACAGAGTTGAACGTGTGAGATAAGGAACGACAACTCTGGATAAAGATTGATATATTCGCGACAGAATTTTCGGGGGCAAATGTGCATACGTTTATGCGCATGCCGGATACTTTTTATCGAATCGATTGCTCAATATACATTTAAGTTTATGGTCGTCCAAGAGCAACGAGTTAGTCCATATAGTACCCAGGCTAAATTGAAGTGTATTCAAGTATATGATACGTAGCTAGTTTATCACCATCTCAGTCAACAATTTGATTGGTTGTAAATTCTTATTAAAATCCTTTTACCATTTCCATATAATTTATTTCACAAATTATTATTATTTTATTTTTTTTATTTCATTATTTTTTTTAAAAAAATGATGTGGACCCAGATGCCAACTTTCGTATAGGGAGATACGCGTCTGGTAACATTATAATATAGTAATTATAGGTTGTGGGTGGCTTATTGTATACATTTTTTCATGTACTGAGTAACTTGTACGGGCTGATAGAATCATATCTCTCCGTGCTTTTGATGAAGATTGAACACAACGTATTGATGGTTTTGAGTACGGCGCAATACACTCCTTGTGGCTCGTGTTTCATGGATTAGAAAACATTTCTCCATCTTTGGCGAACTTCTGATGTCCATCAGTAGGCCTATTTAGTTTTTGGAAAATTACTGTTTGCTGCACGAATGTTTGCAGCATTAAGGTAACACTGGACTGGCCATCTGTACAATTGCACTTTCATTGATCATGATAAATAAGTTAAAAATTTCAGTATCTAGTCCAGTAAGTGTCAGCTATTGGAACAAGACTTTTTGTGTGTTCGAATCTGAAGACTGGATCTAATAATAAGCTTATTTTTATTATAAGTAGCAGCGCTTATACATGTGTCTTCGTTTGCTTTATTTCACCAACAACACGATCAAATACTCGTAGTTCGACTTTTGTCCCTTTGTGATGGATACACGAATGTAAAATATTTTGGATTTGACATCCATTACGCATTGACACTCGATTACAAAAAAATATTTCGTTTAGCCAAATGTGTCCGAGTTTCGTCTTGGCAGCGTAAAAAGAGTCATTCGAAATTTCTCTGTTTTCTTCGCAACTAGAACCTTTTTAAAGAGAATTTAGTCGACGAATGGTTATTGTTTCTGATTATCACTTGCTTCTAAACGCTGTGAGTTTGAATCCCAGCAGGATTCGAAAAAAGTAACTTAAGAAGAAGCTAACTTACGGAAGGTCGGTGGTTATACCCAGGTATTGTCCAGGCGTCTTCTTCCACCGTTCAATCTAGACAGTCGCCAAATGCTCCTTACTGTTGGTGCAACGTTAAAACCCAGAGAAAAAAAGATATTAATACACCAAGGAAAATGTGCTGTAATTTATCTACCTTTGTCAATGGCTTGGATTTGAGTATAGTGATATTGCTTCAATGACCAAACACAATTAGAAGACACCCCCCCCCCTGCCAAACGTCTCGCCGTGATTATATTGCCTATATCATTTATTAATTTTGATGGCCGCATTTTTTTTATTTTTCAGAACTTTCTGTTCACGTTGTTTGATACTTAAAATTCTGAAATATCAACACTGATATATCATTATATTTTTTTATATATGATGTTTGACGTTGTAATTGTGATTGCTGCGGATATGTTGTATACCATAATGCAATATACTGTAGCCCTTCTCACAAAAAAAAATCTTACCACCGATTTTCACAAGAATTATATATAAAACCTTAAGTGCAAAGGCTAATGTCATTTTACGACGATTCTAACCTTTAAGTGTGAAATATTGCGCTAAAATGCAAAAAATAACGTAAATAAAAAATAAAACTGATACGGTTGTTGCTTTGTTACAGAATAGAAACTTTGTTAGATAGAACTTTGAGTCACAACCGAGTGTTTAGAGACCGAAATCATATTGAAATCATAGGCAGTGTCTTAAGATGAAATTATTTTCTCACTTCAGCGTGAAAATGAAATAGCTTATGATATTCGTGTATCAAAACCTTACGAAAGATCTTAAAAAGATTTTTTGCGAAAAGGACTTCTGTGTAGCAGCAGTGTTGTTGCATACAATTCCACGCTGCAAAATCTTATTTACACCAGATTTTTATCATTTTGAAATTGTGTGCATCATGTTCTTGTATCAGATAAATGATAAAAGTTCCAAGAAACTTTGAGAAAGTATTGATCGGCACAAAATGCTGGAATTTCAAACTTACATACATATACATGTATATTTTTTACGTCTTCGTTATATTGCAGTAACGAGTCAAGATTAATTATGGTTATTTTATTTACGAGAGAATTCGTAATATGAGACGATGAATGCACAAAAGAATATATTAGAATTTTGTAACTTAGATATGTTCAGAACATAAAAAGTAAGGCACCATTAATGGAGTAAAGTATAGAAACATTCTGCTCAGAACACAGGTATTGTTAGTGTACATTTTATACATATGGTCTGAACTTCAGGTCTTCCTCTTCTTCTGGTTTGATATAATCAATGTCTTCGTGGACCTGCTTCTCGTATCCTTGTAAATAAAAGTGAACGCCTGAACAGTGTCTGCGGTACTCAACACTTCCTGCTGTGCACACTGCGCCCTGTCTAACTAATTCAGCAATCAAATGAGCGTAGAATAGGCCTTGATTCCCGTTATTGTACCAAGTACAATGATGTGGATTTCCGCGGTAATCACAATTTAGCTCTATTTCATGTCCATGGTGTGGGCAGTGTATATGGAGGGTGCGGGGTCCCCTCCCTCTTCTACGCCGATCCTCAGCATAGGTACACACTCTGCCCCGGTAATTAAAATCTTGTGACAAAACCTCATGAGCGACGTACATTACGACTATGAACAGCGACAGTGACTTCAAGTACATTCTGCAGTTGTAGTCTGGAAATAAAAAAAGAATTGTCAAAAGATGAAGTTTTGAAGGCGTGGGTGCCGCATATATACTATGAACTGTACTATACATTAGTTAGACTAGTAATGATAGAGACTGGATGCAGATATTGGGTAGTTGTTGTTGT
Organism: Lutraria rhynchaena; assembly: GCA_008271625.1. Lineage (NCBI taxonomy): Eukaryota > Metazoa > Mollusca > Bivalvia > Venerida > Mactridae > Lutraria > Lutraria rhynchaena. The sequence continues at coordinate 307,284 of VIBL01000263.1, forward strand.
ACACTGTGTTAGGACACTGTAAATATAGAACACAATAAATATGTGGATAGAACCACAACATTGTATTTTACACCAAATACACAACAGCTGCATCCTGTTTACTTTACATAATTATGCAGTAAAACACGGTTATAGTGACCATGGATATAGTGTCAACTTTTTCCCAAACATTTTGTTCTTTGCTTCACGTTACTGGATATAGCGAAATACAGTAAAACCACAAATAGCGACCACCTCAATATTACGACCATATTGCTATTACGACCACTTATTTTCTACCAGTTTCCAATAACTCCCCAATAATTCAACTTGATAATGAGACCACCTTAATATTACAATGATTGTTGTGCCAAATGTGGTCTCATTATTTAAGCTGTATGGATATAATGAAGTAATTATTCGGATCCCCAAGAGTTCACCAAACCGTGGTTTCTGTTACATTGTGTAATATAACAGACGTAGAATCATATTTCGGTATTACAAATCAAGCGATCCCAAAGTTATCTGATCACAATCAAAGACATGGTTATCAATATCTATTTGATCACATGAGACGCAAAATTTACAAGAATAAGCTAAATTTATCGTTCAATACTTAAAATTTACATTCATTATACTTTTCAGACTTTTGTATTCATGGTCATTAACGAGATTGTCTATACTCAGTGTTTTTGGACCGTTTTGGCGACCGATATTCGGTCGCGTCCCCAATGGCAAAAAATATGTTTTTCCCAGCTGCAAGGCGAAAATTCCATTTTAGCATAAGCAAATAAGACAAATAGTAGTTCAATTTTTTTTTTAATTTCTAAATCATTTAAATAACAAACTTATCAATATCTAAAAACAAATAAACATAATATTTGCTATTTTTAGTTTTATTTGATTATTTTAAGTTATTTTTATACAGTATGACTTTTTTCAAATTTTGTTCAAAATGTCGCGAAAATTCCGAATTCTTGGGATCTGGTCACGTTCCCAAAATGTTGAAAAAAAGATACTTTTACGTTACACTTCGACGTAGATTCCGTCATTTGCTGGAGTCAAGTGATTTCGACAAAGTTTTTTTCTGATTCCGTTTCAAATATAAAGTTTAATTGTATTATTTATAGTTTCTGTATATTACTGGGTCCAAATCAATTTTAAAAAGTAATTTTGGTTAGTCAAAATGAATCGTAGCTTTAAGCCACAAAAACAAAACGTAAAGAATTCTTCAAACAGGTTATCAAAATGCACAAAAATCTTTCAAAGTCACATTAATTTGAGGAAATGATTTATAATGAAAAAAAGCATAAATTGATTCCTAAAAAAACTAAGAGACTTACCGAACGACTTGGTACAGAAAATAGCCTGGCTCGAAAATGACCAGTAGACGAAAAAGTGGAATTTATATAACATCTGGATTTCCGAATGTACTTAATAATCTGATTTAACGAAATGAATCGAATGAGTACGTAATCACGTCCTTTCCCATCCTTAATCACTCGAGTGGTTGTTTTACATTTGAAACATATATCACGTTTTGACTCTATTGATAGAATGTATAAATGTTGAACACTCAGCAAAATATTACCGTCTGCGAAAACTTGACAAAAATGGCGAGTTTTCATATTCGGAGATGCTGACTCCTTGTGGAAGGTTAAGTTAGTACTAGTTTTGCGAACCGGTCGCCGTATACATGTGTAACTGAAAAATTGTTAAATTGAAACTAGATGGGTGAAATGTATTCGTGATGATACATGATGACCCTTTATCTTCTAAAGATCACACGACACTGTGTATAGAAATGGTACTGGACATGGCGTATGTATCGTTTGTTTACACACCTTGTATTTATCAAAATGTAGTTGAATTTGAAAAGAAAACAAATGGCTTCTTAAGCAATACACAATGTTTAACGGACTCCATATATGGAATTTAGAACACGTTTTGTTGCCTGTTTACTACTCGTTCATATTGCTTCCTGTATGCATCAAATAATTATATCAGTCTATGCATATCTCAATGATTGTGGAATATATATATATGCTTGTAGCTCTAACATGAAGAGGCTATATCACTACCTCACTCATTTTCTAGTGACTGTAATGGCTGTATAAATGGGGTTTATAATGTAAGAAAACTATTCAATAATCGTGGATTTACATAAGTGTTTGATCGTGTGAATCTGTGTTAGATTTAAAATCGTATTTTTGATTTGACTCAGTGAAACCAGAATCTTTTGCTTTTCATGATTTTTCTGTTTCATATTTTAATGATCAATGCTCTTGAGTTCATTTGTATGTTAATGTTTTTTTAAACATTTTGCCTTTATATTCTAGATTCTATTTGGGTAGACTTCGTATGATTATAATTCTATTTAGAAAGCTGACTTGAAGACATACGTGTAATCATCAAAGTCGTAGTCCCACTAAGGAAGATATTGTTTATATTGTATTGAAATAAATATTGAAGGCGAATATCAATTTATTGTTATAATTATGTAAGTGTTAATATGATTTGAGAACCAAATATATAAAATTACATGACTACATAAATCCATCCATACACAACTGCAGTTAAGCCAAGCCATCTACGCAGTTTGGAATTGTCGTACTTACGACCATAATGCAACGGTAAAAAAATGAGGAAAACAGTTATTTTTATCCTGTATAGGTGGTCAACGATATGTAATTGTAAGACTTGATGATTTTCTTTCCTTTGTACAAGTATTTTATGTGAAAATGTATTGGTAATATGCTTGATTACTATATCGCTAACTGTTGATAAAGACACAGAGAATAGCTCATGGGTTGCGCCCAATGCACGTGCACCCCGATATAGGAGCCTCCCAGGAAGCATTTCAATACTGGCGTATTTGATATGTTCCAATACATGCGTACTACATTTATGGAAAATTTGAATGTTTATTTGAGTGAATTCATGTTATTCTGATCGAAGAACTAAATATATCAAAATACATTAATTCAGAAATCCATCTATGTACAAATGCTAATGAATCAATTGGAATTGAATTGTTGTGCTGTCTAGTATCAAAATGTGGTTCGAGTTGACTCTTACTCTACCGTTAAACTGGTCCCAGTTCCATGTTGCAGTGCACCAGTGTCAACGGGTACCAGTTTACACTACAGTCTCTCACGCAGTGATTTCCCCTTAATCTATTCCGCAAACATTCAAGAGGGCAAGCATGCTTTCAAATAGATCTATGCGCATTTTGTTATACTAAACAAGCATGTGACATGAATATTTAGCTTCATTAAGTGCGTTCTCCTTTCAAGTAAGGACTAGATAAGATCGACAATTTGCGATAATTTTCTGATGAGATAAAACTTAAGATATACGTAGATTTCATCTTCTATCATTGCGATACTATCACTCAGTACTTAGCAACATTATCTGCTTCCACGCCAAGAAGGGGTTAAGTTCAATACACGCCTGTTTTGGAACAATATGTCACATGTGCTGACAGGATTTCCGCCCATTGTTCTCAACTCCGTAAAATAGTTCTTATTAGGTGAACATTTTATATCTAGCCATTTAAGTATAGATCTGTTAAACTATAATACAAGTGATTTGATGATATCACGTTTGAATCCCCAAGTCCAGATTGAAATCAGAAAATTATAACAATGGTATATACGAGTACAGATAAACAACAGGAAATCTTAAAGGCTTGGTGCTATTCATGAATGTTAATTTTTCTTGAAAATGTATGAAAATGAAAATAGAGTACTGGTGCAATCAACGTTTTATATTATGCATAGCATATTTACGCAGTCTGTGCGGATACTGGCTGTATAGATAGATAGGTAAGTTTATTTTCAAATCCATCAGGCCAATTGGCCCATGAGGACAACATATTTACAACATGTATTGCACGCACGCACCCTCGCACGCACGCACGCACGCATACATACATGCATGCATACATACATGTTGTGTATTTGATATAAAATACAAAATTGTAGTTCTATCCATAGATTTATTGCGTTCTTTATTTTCAGTGTCCTAACATGGTGTCCAACAACAACCACCTAATTTACATGCATACAGTTTCTATCATACTAGTCTGACTAATGTTTAGTACAGTTCATAGTGTATATGCCACAATACTCAGACACCGACACACACACACACACACACACACACACACAGATACACACACAGACACACACAGACACAGACACACACACACATACAGATACACACACACAGACACAGATACACACACACAGACACACACAGATACACACACAGACACACAGACACAGACACACATAGACACACACACACACATACACACATATACACACACAGACACACACACACACACACACAGACACACATACACACACAGACACAGATACACACACAGACACACACAGATACACACACACAGACACAGACACACACAGACACACCCACACCCACCCACCAACACACACACATACACACACATACACACACACACACGCACACACATACACACACGCACGCACGCACGCACGCACGCACGCACGCACACACACACTATAAAATTAATTTATACTCCTCAGACTTACAGACCACGATTGTATACTGGTAGTTTTTATCACAATTAAATAGTTAAAATTTATTTCCAACATTGCATAATATAGAGCTGCATTATTATGATACAGAAAAACGAATCGTGCTGAAGTGAAAATTAATTATTACTTTGGAGAGAAAAAAGTTATGATGTCCAATGCTTTATAAATGCCCATAGCCAATGACCATGCAAGTCTTCGTGAAATATTACATATACCGTTTCGAATATGAACTAAGCAGTTATAATCTTTTAAGATTTGATTTAGATGAGTGTATAGGAAAGACAACTTGGCGTTTATTGATGCTTCTGTAAGAATTATACAATGATTATAACATACAATTATAACATGACCAAAAATAAGTTACGAGTTGACCAAAAAGGGTACGAGTTGACTAAGGTAGGAGTTAACCAGAAAGCTATTCATGTACATTGTAAATTATATCTTTGCTGTCGTATGATAATAAGAACTTGTGCGTTGCACAACTGGCAGAAATTTGAATTTCTAATTTCAGTTGATTCTGGTATGAACTCAGGGGTATTTATCTATATAATTTAAATCATTATTTTTTGCTACCACCAGTCCGTTGTTCCTGTCCTCGCGTGGAACTATTGGTCTAGCTACAATTAGGCAGGCCGCTTTTCGTTTGTTTATCGTGCGTTGGGTCCTTCAAGCGCAGCGTGTCGATAATTGGAACGAGGAGGCACAACGGCGAACGTGGTAAAACGTATTTCCTATTGCTTAATGTCTCAAAATTGTTTTAGTTATATTTGCAACTAACACTTATCCATCATATTTTACTATTTCATCTGTGAATATCCGTTTGATTACAAATGCTCAGAAAATTGGCTAGTGATTTTTCTTATAATATTCGTACCCGAATTATTTCGACTCCATGACATTTGGACGTTTCCTGTCTCGTGTACGTTTGGGTTGATACGGAATTGTTGTACTTGATTCTATCGTACATACTAACTTTTTAATATGAGTAAAATTTCAGAATCATGATTCATTTGATTGCATGATAAATTGTATTGAATTTCAAATTAAGAAAAAATATATTTGCAAATAGTCAGTTGAATTAAATGGCACCTCAAAAATAAAGTGCATGCATTAATCTGTTGTGCTCATTAGAAATGTCATGTAAAATTAAGAACTTGTTAAACTTATAAATCCATTGTATTGATCATTTTTTATCCTAATTACAAATACTGTCAGCTGAAATATAATTCAGTATCCTTTTTAAATTTGTAAGTAAGGTATCAGAATCAAATTTGCAAACTTGAATGCCATTGTACAATTATTTAGCAAGAAAATGTGAAAAAGCTTCCAATTTCTGTTAAATCATTGGCTTCTAGGCATTATGTGCTGTCAGCTTAAGTCTTTTGTTTCTTGGATCCAGTTGGAGAATGGATATCATGATTTTCCTTTATATGTATTTTGGATAAGATTTCAGATTTTTATCTATGAGGTGTTAAGGAAGATCTAAAGATAGTATTCATGTAATGTATTGTAGTTTGTACATGTACATTTATATAAAAAATTCTCTGTCTGTACAGATGCTTGTGTTATTAGTTTAAGCTGAAGCCATTATCTTTATGTCAGGTTTAAGGCATTCAATCAATGACATAACTGTCATAACACAGCTGAAAACAAATTCAAAATGATCATCTAGTGTGTATTTTGTATGCTTTCACGTTTAATAGATTAAGTTATGGTCACATTTACTAGAATTGCCAATTATTTCATTAGATTTGGGTTTTATCACTATGTAATATGAAATTACCTATTTTATCATTACAAATATTCATATAGGGATGTTGTTTTTGTAGACCAGCAGTATGACAGCACCAAGAGATTGGAATTTGGATTGTAAGGTATATGTTGGAGAGATTGGTTATGGGGCTGCCAAGCAAGAACTTGAAGACATTTTTTCTGAATATGGACCTTTAAAGAATGTCTGGGTAGCCAGAAATCCTCCAGGTTTTGCATTTGTTGAATTTGAAGATCATCGTGATGCCAGAGATGCATGTGATGCTCTTGATGGAACGTAAGTCTACCCTGAACTTGAGTAATTCTCACAATATAACATTAGTACACTGTAAAATTGAATATTTTTTACCATGGAATGTAAATTTTCCTTAAACTTGAGTAATTTTTACCATGGATTGTAAATTTTCCTTAAACTTGAATAACTTTTTACCATGCAGTGTAAGTGTTCCTTAAACTTGAATAATTCTCACAATGGAATGCAAGTTGACATCAAACTTGAATAATTCTGACTATTAAACATTCATCTACCTTTAACTTTGGTAATTCTCACTGTGGAATGTAAGTCTACCTAAATTTTGATAAGTCTCACAGTGGTATAATTGTCTGCTTTTTGAGCTAACATTCTCACTCAATGTTCAGTTAGTTTGCAAAGTATATTAGGCCAGAAAAAAATGGTTGTGTATCTGGTTACCCAGCAATCCAATTTTTGTTCCTTACTGTAAAATCCAAACAGTTGCAACCACTTGTGATATGATGAAAATATTTGGGGAGGAATCATACCTGAAAACTATGAAAAATATGCTTGGAAAAAAAGTAGAAAAGAAATGTTTTGTAACCCACCTACCCCATTTTTTCAAATTACCTGTAAAAAGACATTTTTTCCTGGCCTTATTTTATTATTAAACTTTTTTTCCATGGAAGAAGATATTTTCCTTAAATATGACAGCATTATGCTTGTCAGAAATTCACACTGAATTGAATACTGGGCTTGTTCATCAGCTCTTTTTGACAGATAACCTTCATTTCTGTTAATTTTCTACAGATACCTGGACTCGTAAAAAAAATAATCAATATTTTGTTATCTGTTTTGGTGATAACAGGAGAATCAATGGACGAAGAGCTCGTGTAGAAATGTCAAGTGGTAAATCACGCTGGGGAAATCGTGGACCTCCAAGACGGGGTGGAAGTAGAGGTGGAAGAGACAGTTACCGACCTCGTAGATCAAGGTATAATCCTGGTACCTTTTCTGTTAGTAATCATCCTACCTGACCCCTCCTATTATGATAATCAAGATTTCATTGGGTGTACTATGGTGCCCTAATAATAATTTTCTGTGGGGAATTTGTGGTATGGAATATCAGAATATTTCATTGGATGTCTCTTACATTAAGGGCAATGATTTAATTATCATGTTAAACATTCCCTTCCTTTCTCTGTATACACAATTAAAAATATACAGGAATACATTCTGTTGTACAATCTTTCAAAATACATAGAAATCCATTGAGTTTTTGGTTAAAACCATGTTTTAGGACATGGCCATCCTTAAAAAAATTGTTGGTTTGCAGTTATGCGACAGCACTCATTTAGTATCGCAACCTCAAAACATGGATCATCTAGTGTCATGTGTCTCCCACTTACTGTTATACTGCACTGCTAATAGTGCATGTACAATCTCTTAGCCATTATGTATTCTTGCTAGGGTATCATTGTAAATATTCAAGTAATAGTACACTCTAAATTGACCCATATTTAACATTACACAGTTACATGATAGCAGGGATTTTTTCCTATGTTTGAGACAGGTACTGGTACCAACAAATTTGGGAATATCACATTGTTTTGCCCTGGAGTTTGGAATTTTGACATTAATTCACCAAGGTTTTCACTAGACATCAAAAGTTGAGGGTCAAAAATGACCCTTAACTGATGATAATTTGAAGAGTCAACAAGATTTCCTTCTAATTTTATTGTAAATTTGACCCTTTGGTACAAATTCTCAAGAGTCAAAAGCTTTATTTTATTGATTTCAAGAGTCAAAATGTTGTTTTTAGGGTCAAATGAAAGCCCTGATACAGAGATTAGTTTTGTATGCTCCTTTATCAAATTAAATTACAAACATATAATAAAAGAAAGAAAATCAGACATTTAACAGTGTTTAATTGAAGAACAATTTCTCAATTCATAAGGGGTTGCAAAAATATTTTACACAAATAAGCATATTCTACTAGTCACCAATGTGGAAGAACTATTTTCTAGAATAAAATCGCATTCATAATATTGGAATATTTCAGTCAAACATTTGTCTTTGGGATTTTATTTTCTAAAATTTTGAAAAATGGTTACTATTGATATTCTGGATTGGGAATGTACCAGCACCTATTGTATAAATTAAAAAATCCCTGTTGTAGTAAAATTTAAATGATTTTATGATATCTAAAGATTGATAATTTTTTGGTGACTGTACACTGACTTTAGTCTTGTCGGTGGTTTAATAGTAATATCCTTTTGATTTAATGGTAAAAAAATCCTCAAATAAATAGTTGTTGATGTATATATGCTCCAAATAAGTGATGTGTATTAATAAATATTAATGTGTTTGTAATGACTGTTATATAATTCATTTAGCTCAGTCTTTGTATGTTTAATCGATAATAATTTAATTTAATAATATGTTAGTGAAAACAATAAAATATAATAAATGTAAACATAAATTTGGAGGTGTTACAGATATGAATCTTTTTTATGATTCATGTTTATGTTTATGTTAGAAAAATCTTATTTTGCTAGCATTGGTAACATAATAAAATAATAAAATTTTGAGCTTTTTCAAGAAAAAGAATAACATAAGACTTTATGCCTGTTTTCAACATATACCACTTATATACAGGCAAGCAGTTTGCCTGACCAGTCCTAACTTTTGTATCTAACCATGTTCTTTGCAAGATACTGCCACTTTTGTAAAAATGATTATTGGTGGACGATGAGTGGTCTTGTTTGTGCTGGCCTAGGATTCAAAACTTGGGACCTTAGCTCTACCTATTGAGCTTATGTATGAAAAAGATATTAACAAAATGTTTAAAGATATTAAACTTATAAATGGTCTTCAATGATAATGACCTTCAATACAATTATAGAGTTGAGTACCTCTGACTTTGTAAATTAAAAGTTTCTACCTCAACATGATTTTAGTATTACAAAGATAACATACTTGAATTAAACCTACAATGTATTTTTTAAACTTATTAAACTGTATATTTTATATAATGTCTACTACCTATGGGAATAAAACCATTAACTATTTTAGATGCAGAGTGTAGATTACTAGAATATACATCTAATTAACTGATTTGAAAAACAAAGAAAACTTACTAATTTTGCAGCAGTAGATGATTGTTTTAATTCAGCTTTGAATTATGCTTTCTCCTTGTATATCCTAGTCAAGGCTGATATAACCTTTACTTGCCTTCAATGTGTGTTGTAAGTATTTTTAAACAGGCTGTACAACATTTCAAAATTCTGGTATTTTACAATACATCATTTAATTAAAAAATAAAGGTGTGTGTATTCTTTTATGTTAGGTATATACTTCTAATCCATGGTCAGTCTCATATTTATTGTGACTTGTTTGTTGGTCCCATTTATTTCAAGTCAACAAGGTGACAAGGTTCAAGATAAAACATGTGCTTTAGGATTACTTTTCATACATTTCTACTTGAGCTGATTTTTCTTACAGTTTAAGTTACATCTACTGTGCTTCAACTTGTAACTTTTTTAAAGTGGGATTTACATAAATATGTGGCTGAAATTCCCCACACTTGATGTACATTCTTTCTCATGGCTCGACAAATCCACCTGTCCCCTCATAATTACGAGTAGAAATTGACTAAGGACGAGTTGAAATTGTGTAGTACTAGTGAAAATTCTTAGCTGGTTGTCCTGGAGGACATGTAGCCTGAAAAAAATTGAGGAGCCCTGTTAGTGAAATAAACTTCTATTCTGTGGAGAATTAAACATGTAGAATTGAAGAACATTTGATTGATACACAGACAAGCATACTGATTCATATTGATATTGATGGGGTGTACTGTTTGAATTTATTCTACATAATTATATCGTTATCATACCACATCATGTAACAACTTGATATTTAATAGCAAATATTGGTGAATGAGTGTAGATAGTTTACCATACTCACTTATGAAGAATACACATTTTAATACAAAAACTAGATGTTTAAGTGCATCAATAATAATTTATTATTAGTATACTGTTAGAGTGAATTAAGATTTTTTTCAGTTGATTCTCAAGATACAAATGTATTAACTTGTAAACTTAATTAAGTTGTAATTAGTGAATATCTGAAGCTTTCATACAAATTTGAATGACCTATCTTAATCACTTATGAATGAAAGAGGTATCTGTTTTACATCATGGAGTTGTTGGATGTTTAAAGTCTATCTTGTTGTGTGTAAGTATGATACAGTATGAGGGTTGTTACGTATTTTTAGAAGTTATATTAATCATGTTTAATGATTTATTCTGTATGCCAGGTCCTATCACTCTCGATCATCTCTACTTGGCTACAATTACCTCCCTTGATATCAACCCATCAAATTATCAGCGTTCAACCAATCAACTTTAATTTCTCATCTGAAAGGGTCGACCCTGCGGCTAATCTGCGCTTAGCAATGCACCCCGTCATCTTAGCAACGACCTTGAAATAAATGATCAACGTTGCCATCGCTACATTTTCAGCCTTAACAACTGTAGAATTTTCAACTCTATATCAACTTTATATCAACAATAAAACCAGGGTAACTTGTAGTGAGAATGTAGTTTAACATTTAATACATGTATATACTTTGTATATCAGTTTGGTTATAGTACAGTTTCATTCAATAATTTTTTTTCATTTTGCAATGAGAAGTTACAGTTTTCCACAATTATAACTTTGACTGTTATAATGATACCTTGTTCAGTGTCATTTAATGTTTGGTAGGATTTTTTTGTTTGCCAGGTTTAAAATATTTACTTGCATAAACAAATATAATTAACACATTTACTTTATGATAGACAGTTTGTTGTATTGGTGTCTCATAATTAACGTAAGTTATGCAGAGTTATTCTTAGGCCTTGTTGTTAAATGCTGGATGTAAAATATGCTTGAGGTATCTGTATATCTCGAAGTTCCCACATTGACTCTATTCATGTTGATAAGTACCGATCATTGGTAGGTGGTAGTATTACAATTAACTGATAAGATCATTTATTGAACTTACTTATGTATCTACCCTGCAATTCTGCAATGATTTTTAAATTGTGTTTGCATTCTTTCATGATTTGAGATATAAGAAAAATTCCAGTACTTACATAGTTTGCTTAGTAGTACTGTTACAGTTGTAATAATTTGCGTTACAGTCTTGTTTAATATACAATCTTGTTAATTATAAATGTACATATAAATTGGGAGGGTCTGTATTTACCTGGACTATGTATGTATCCTCATTGTGATATCATAGATGTTGAGTCACTTGTTACAAGTATTTTTCATGAAGTTTTTAAGAAACTATTTTTATTTAATTTGATTCAATTTATTTAAATTTTACCTTTTATAGGTCAAGGTCACCATACAGAGGTCGTAGGTCTGTATCACCATCATTGAGAAGAAGGTCGCCGTCACCTAGAAGAAGGTACTCCCGCAGCAGGTAAATATTTGATTTCTGTCTATTAGACTCTTATAACAACAAATCCTTTGTTATGTCAAGCTTAATTTCAAATCCTGATGTTTCTGCTTCTTTGTAGGCAGTGACAATGGTCTAGTGGTTAGTGTACTGGACTGGTTACCCGATGATCCAGGTTTAAAATATGGTGGCAGCAGGTCATACCCTTCTATGAAAATCGACATCTTTGTCAATTTTCATAGAAGGGTATGACCTGCATATGTAGAGAAGTTGCTGGTTCATTGTGGAAGGGAAAGTTAGTACTGGTTAGTATACAGTCCAGGAAAACTGGTTAGGTGAACCGACCGTCGTTTGTAACCAGTCTGCGAAGAAAGCGTATAGTCTATAATAACTCCAGTTATTAGAAATTTGAGCAATTTCTTGAAAAGTTACATAGTGTTAAACAAACTTCGTACAGAAGCTGTCATTTCGGAAGTTGTAACACTTGTATATGTATACATGTTTTTGGTCAATGTGGCCATTTTAGGTCTAATACACTGTTATACTCCATCCCTTCAACGTGCTAGCCCCCTGTGTTATGAACCAGGCTTGTTTTCTTTGCAATGTAAGTTATGATGAATCCGTTTGCTGCATATTTATATAATATCTGGGCTACCAGAAAAAAATGATAGCCACTGGTCTACTAGAAAAAAAATTGGTAGCCCACTAGACTACCACATGCTAAATAAAATTGTCGGACACTGAGCTTGAATCAATCATAATTACAGAATGAAATCAGTAAATATTTGTCGGATATTATGAATTTTCTACGGTTTGTCAAAGGCGCAAAGCCTGGTAAATCTGTTAACATTAATATGAAGAAAATTTATCAATATTGGGTTTTTCTATCTGGGTGAGTAATTTTGTTTTTGGGTGATTAACTTCTGTAAAGTCACTGGCACGACTGGTGAGTAAATTCAAAATGCTTAATCCGAAGATTGCCAATTGGTATAAAACATTGCAATACATCTGAATTATTGAATTTGTTCCATTCTATGTAACACTCATATTGCCATGTTTCACATCTATAGTTTAATTGAATGCAGCCATGAAAGCTTAGAGAGTAGAATTTTGGTCTAATGCTGAAAAAATAATTAAATTAAATGGCTAATTGTTAAAAATGATATTAAATAACATATTCTAGACATTCAAGATGAATACCAGGATAATGATTTATGTAGGATAGATGTCCCTGAGTAATTTAACAAATATTCTACGACACGATTCAAACAAGCTCGGGCTATAAAAATCTATGAGGACGATAACTTTTGTCACAATGTATAGTCCTGAGGACTATAGTAAAAAAGTATTAACCGAGAAGACTGTATAACTGAAAAATTGTTGAAAAATGGTGTTAAAACCCAGTGTCAGTGTCACGTAAAAACAAAGATCTGTTTCTTTGTACAGGTTATGATGCAGTTTTATCTCTTTAAGTTTTTCATTTGCAGTCTAAAGCTGTTGTTAATCCAGAAGTCATTGAGACATAAGTTATTCACAAAGATTTTCACATCTTTAATGTACTCGTAATTAGTGCTTATTACATCTTTGTTAATTTCAACAGATGTAACTTTAAATCATATGAAACAATTCATCAAAATAAAGAAGAATGGTCGAGTTTTGGTCAAAGATAAGACATTGAGTATCAAGATATAGTTCTTCTCATGTCACATGCCACAATTATAAGGGAGAGATCTCTGATGATTTTTGTGCTGAAATCAATGATTAATAGAACTCAGCAATTTTAAAATTTAAAATTTGAAAACTTGGTAGTTAAGCTTCTATTTAAATACAGCATATTGACTAAATAGATGCTCCTCTGTTAGACACTCCACATGTGATCATCTATTTCAGACTTTACTGTTTAGAGTAAATGAAACAATGGCATATGTTAATAAATACTGTCTGGACTTATTTCTGGTCTCTGATCTTTCTAAATCAGTCTTAATTCAAGTTTTGACCAGCAGATATTTTTTTTATCATTTTAATATTTTCAAATTATTGATATAACCCAAAATGTGTTCTGTTCTTCCCACGTTTATATTGAATTTTCATAAGACAAATTTGTCATAATGTGAGTCAACTGGATATGAATTAATTGAATGGATCCATAAAATTGAAGAACCATGGAGCAATTAAGATCTGATGGTAATATTATTATGCCATTCTGTTAAGCGTATCTACTGAAATGTTGAGCATTCAATTTAGTCTACTTGATGTTTAGCATTTTTGTTTTTTTCCTTCTATAACAGGGGCTGTTTATATCCCCTCTGGAAAAATCTTCAAAATCATGCAGTTTTCCACTAAAATTCAGTTCACATCAAGTTTTTCCTTCACTTTTGCAAAAATACTGTTTTATTTTTCCCTTAATTATGAAAAAGGCCCTTTCCCTTAATTGTGAAAAAAGGGTTTTGTACAGGGTTTTCATTAACAAATTAAGTAACCATTTTTTTGCCAAAGTAGCAGATTTTTATGCCTTGTTTTACTAAGCATCATGTATGGCTGTACAGGATCAGTCATAGATGAGATTTCAGCCAATGGAATGCCGTGTTTAATGATACTATTCTCGATCAATCCGAAACTCCTATATTAGAAAGAGAGGGTCTGGGAAGCAATATGGTGCGCAGTAGTATTTATTCCATAGACATAAATCTGGCAAAAATTGTTACTATTTTTGCGAAAATTTTTAAGATCTGGAAAAAAACAACCGATTCAAAGGTATTTTTAATTAACAGTTTCAATCGGCAATTGGTTCTTACTGAAGACCCTGTAGGTGTATTATCACTTTCACACCATCATTTGACTTACTTCTGACTTACTTCTTTTATGCATTTTTGTGTTTCTCCATGTTTAGATCACCCAGAGATAAATCGCCGAGGGACAGATCTCCACGAGGTCGTTTTTCTCATGATAAATCACCAGTAAGAAGAAGTAGATCCCCAGATAACAGGAGATCATTTGATGAGGATGATAAATAGATAGATATGCACACATCAGGTAAAGTCAGTTATTCATAGTTTTGTATATGTAATGCAATTCCCATCATCTTTGACTCCAGTAAATGAGTTTTACAATTCCCATCATCTGTGACTCCAGTAAATGAGTTTTCTGATCAGGTTGTTCACTAGATGTCAAAATTTGAGGGTAAAAAATGACCAATAGCTTATAACCATTTGAAAGTCATCAAAATTTCTTAATTCAATCCAATCTGTGTTTGCAGCCACCTCCCAATAAAAACCACCCTGTGAATAAAGGCTATTCTTTGGAACACTGTTACTGATTATTTAGAACAGACTGATCTCCAGATAAAGGCCACCTGTCAGTAATGGCCACATTTTATCTTTCCCAGTAAAGGCCTTTGTTCACAGGTTTGACTAATGTAATAGTTAATTTGATGCTTTGCTTCAAATTATCTGGAGTCAGAAGCTTTGTTTTACTCATTTGATGTGTCAAATTAGTGTCATGATCATGTTACAGTTAAAATTATGTCAGGTAACTGTAGTGCAGACTTAGCTGTTGCTTATCTGCATGGTTTGTGAAACAAGTTACTTGATGTCAAGTTAGAAGTGCATAGTAAATATTACCTTCCTGAGCAGAAACAGAATGGAGTTTAATTACTTTTCCTTGAAATCTGGCACCAGTTTATGAATCTTAGATCTGTCAGTCTTGATGACTGCTTCCAGTGAGATTTGTCAGTGTTCTTGTTCTATTCAAGCACTTTGAGGACTCAAATATTCAGCTTAATCTGCTGACTGGCGTCTCATGTTGTCTCTATGGCTACTGCAGCTCTCTGTCAGCATCTCTTGATTATTGTTGGGGGGGCGCTCCATAGTCAAGTGGTTGTGGTCTCTGTCAGGTAATGGCTAGCCCATCACCAATGTGACATCAAAACCCACATGGGACTGAGGAAGCTGTCCAGCTAGCTTATGGAAGGTCTGTGTCCTACCTAGGTGTATGCTTGGGATCTTTCTCTTTGTTAAAGCTTGAAAGTTGCCTCATGACCCAGACAGTGCAAACCCCAGTGAATAGAAAATACATGTATTATGGTTATTCTTCTGAATATCAAATTAATGTTTACAAATATATGATAAAATATCTGATTAATGTTATCTTTCTAGATTTGACTGAAGATATAATACACATATAAAGTATTGAAGACACGGATGTATATTGTTTAGTGCAATCTATTCTACAGATAGATATGATCATTTAATTCAGGATGCTGGTCTTAATTTGATGCAAAGTTCTACAAATGTCTGTATAATAGACATCCTTGCCTTATTTCTTTTACTTATGTACTGATAATTTTATTGTACTTTATATTAATTTTGTATGATCCCATATTCAAATAATCTTAAATTAAAAGAGTAAAAGAGAGACTAATGATCTCTGTTGTATACATATTGGTATTAATTTGTATATCTTTTGTAATTAGTTGAAAAAAAATAGATTAATTAAATAAAAATATATAAATCTCTTTTTATAAAGTATTATATAGTTGAATGCATAGTTCTTATCTCTATGAGGCAATAAATCTGAGGTTTGTGTATATTTTGTATCATGTTTATTATAAATCTTTGTAAGTTTGTATTTGTCTTACCATAATATGGTAATTTATAAATGGGCTGGAAGTTC
The DNA here is from genome assembly GCA_008271625.1 of Lutraria rhynchaena. Taxonomy (NCBI): domain Eukaryota; kingdom Metazoa; phylum Mollusca; class Bivalvia; order Venerida; family Mactridae; genus Lutraria; species Lutraria rhynchaena. The sequence goes on from VIBL01000263.1 coordinate 323,974, forward strand.
ATTTGTACAAAACATTTCATGTTGAGGCTTGAACTTAAGAACCACAGGGTCTGCATTGAAGGTTAGATTTTGAAATACCTTGTCTTTAATATAACATCAGTGAACAACAATAGGCCTTTGCGGTTGACTGGTTGTAGTTTTTGATTTATAATCAATAGAACCTCACTGGTGAGTGTTTGAATCCCACTTATGAGGAAGCTGTCCAGCTTGCTTATGGAAGTCCATTGTTCTACCTAGGTGTTAGCCTGGAGGTCTCCCCCCCACTGTTAAAGCTGGAAAGTTGCCAAATGATCTTGTCTGTCAGTATAAAGTTTAACTTCAGTGAGAAAAAATGTTATAACTATGAATATGGTTCAAATGTTCTCATTTTGTTTTATTGTAACGGTATCCAAAAATGCATTTTAAAGGCTCAAAGACCAGGGTGTCAATAATGATTTATACATTGGGTTTCAATTTCTAGAATGTGTCACGAAATATCAAATCCATTGTCATTTATTCCTGATACATCTAATCCAGATCTGAACCTGATCTTAAATGCTTTTTAGTCAAAGTTGATTTGTTACTTCATATATTATTTTAATGATGGTTTCCATGGTAATTAATAATCTGCATTATATATGATTTAGGGGGTAATTTTTTACTGGCAAAGAGGGTATATTTCTATACAACATTTCCCTGCTTACTGTTTAGTTTTAGAAAGACTTGATTTTTTTCTGTTTTAAAATGAAATTCCAATTGTTTTCTGATTTCTATTTTACAACTGCATTTTTTTCCTGAGGTATTTGGCATTAGTATTTTTTCTGGGTTTTTTTTTTAGCGAATCTTCATCAGACCTGGTCAGAATGTTCATCTCAATGATATCTTGGACAGTTTCGAACATGGGTCATCTGGGGTCAAAAACTAGGTCACCTGGTCAAATCATAGAAAAACCTTGTTAATGCTCAAGGGTCGCAGTTTTGATTGGAGGGTCACCAAATGTTTTCAAAATGATTGGTTTATTGATATCTTGGTTAAGATCGAACATGGGTGATTTGGGGTCAAAAACTAGGTCACCAGGTAAAATCATTGAAAAACCTTGTTAACGCTCTAGGGGTGCAGTTTTGATTGGAGGTACACCAAACCTTGTCTAAATGGTTATTTAATGATATGTTGGTTAAGTTCGAACATGGACCATCTGGGGTCAAAAACTAGGTCACCAGGACAAATCATAGAAAAACCTTGTTAACCGTCCAGAGGTCACAGTTTTGATTGGATCTTCACCAAATCGTGTCAAAATGCTTTTCTTAATGATATATTGGTTTAGATCGAACATGGGTCGTCTGGGGTCACCAGGTCAAATTATAGAAAAATCTTGTTAATACTCCAGGAGTCACAGTTTTGATTGGAGCTCCACCAATCCTTGTCGAAATCTTTCTCTTAATGATATCTTGGACAGATTTGAATATGGGTCATCACAGGTCAAATCTTTGGAAAACCTTGTTAACCCTCTATAGGTCACAGTTTTGATTGGAGGTTCACCAAACTTTGTCAGAATGATTGTCTTGATATCTTGGTTAAGTTTGATCATGGGTCATCTGGGATCAAAAACTAGGTCACCAGTTCAAATCACTGGAAAACCTTGTTAACCTTCTGGAGGTCGCAGTTTTGATTGGATCTTCCTTAAACTTTGTCAGAATGTTTGTATTAATGATATCATGAACAGGTTTGAACATGGGTCAAATCAGGAATCAGGTTAAAAACTAGGTCACCAGGTCAAATCACAGGAAAACCATAGAAGTTGCAATCTTTACTCAGGTGAGGGAAAAAGGGCCTTCTTGGCCCTCTTGTTCTAATTTTTTTATTAATACCAATTGTTTATTAATGTTACACAAAGTTAGCTAAAGCTATCCCAATCATCCAATAAGCTCTAGTTTCTATGGCAATGTGGATCTCAATTTGATTTATTGATTATAGTAAAATATACTTGAATAGTGATGTTAAATTGCTTTTTTAAAAAAAATTGTAAGCACAAATCAAATGTCATATATATGATTGCAGTGGTGAATTTCTGCTGTCAACTGTACAATATTAACTTTACTGTACTTGGCTTGATGCTGACACACAGTGTCATTCCGTATGTCAATCATTTAATTTACATTCTGTTATTGAGAATAACACAGATCTTTATGAGGTTTTGAGAGTTTTTCCTTTTTTCATGAAAATTGACCATTCTTTCTTGTTGTTTTAATGCTTATGAAACTTGATCCAGATTATTGTCTTATTAACATATGATTGTGCTACATTCCATCTGCGTGTGTGAAATATTAATGTATGTCTTACATGCCACATCCATTATCAGAAGAGTGCATGAATCTTGCTGCTAATTCTATCAGTTCTATTGTGTTGTATATACTTTCTAGTAACAATTATTTTTATCTAGAAATCATTTTTTTCACTTACATATATATACATGAAATCAGGTGTTGTCAAATGTACTTGTACTTATGTAAAGCACAATACTTTACTGACTGAAATACGGATGACAGTCATGTTTTCATGGTAATTATACAAATTTTATGATTTTTAATAGAATAATTTGGCTTGTTTTGTATATGCTCATTTGTGAACTACATGTATGATGTATCATTGTTGACTAAATATAACAAAGTAAAGTAGATGATGTATTATTAGCCTGGATGTATAATGTGTACAAAGCATGTTTTAAATTTGTTTTTAATGTGATTAAAATCAGTAAAATGTTCTTTTGTGTAGTTTATCATTAATTCTATACAGAATATCGTTCCTAGGTACCAGTTTTAAAGTCGCTGTTTCTAATTCAGGTATTTTGTTATACACATTAGGTCACTTATGTTGATCAGTATTTACAGCAACAAATGTCAAATCTAAGTGACATAAATTTAAGTACTTGCTCAGTAGTAAAATGAATGTCACAACTGTAAGATAATTGAGACATTACAACATATTGATTGGTGATGTGATGACAGTCAGAAAACACATAGCAAGAACAGATTATTCAATCTGCTGTGGTTCAACATATATTTTAAATAGTCGAGAAGTACTCCATGGTCGAGTGGTTATGGTCTCTGAATTGCAATCACTAGCCCTCACCACTGTCAGAATCCCACTAGGAATAAAATTTTTCATGTGAGGAAGCAGTCTGGCTAACTTATGTAAGCATGGGGTCTTCCTCCGCTGTAAAAGCTTGATAGTTGCTGTTTGACCCTAGCTGTTGGTGCAATGTTAAACTCCAGTGAAAAAAACAAAAATCACTTCCTTTATGTTATTTTATAGTAGTACCTGTAATAAAACATTTTACAAACTTCAACATAATGCTTTCACTACATCTTTAAGTTCTTTTCTAGCAGACGATAAATCTCTTACAGTGTCATGTGATCTCCCATAATTCAATTCAAATATCTTACAAGCTCTGTCAGTAACTTTGAGCGCTTCCTGCCATTGCTGAGCACTGATGAGTATCTCAGACAATTTCTGAAGTTCATTACCAACTTCCACACTCTCTGTTCCATATAAACTTTCTACTGTATCAAGGCATTGTGTTACATACTTTGCTGCTGAGTTAAATTCACCTAAAATGAATTAATGGAAATTTCTTGAAATTCATTAAAACATTAAATCTCACATACATGTGAAATGAAGAGTGAACCACTTCCATTGTAGCTAAAATTACATATACCAGCAGATAAAAGTAATGTCAACATGCAAATGATTTTCAGATCTGAGATCAAGCTTATATACCTGGATTGATTTCCCAGCTCAAATTTCCATTTTGTATTTTAAAGTCTAACACATTTAACAGTATTGTGTACATAAGTTAATTCACTTATAAACTTACAGTCACATTTGCTAATATACTTAATGGGTCGAAAATAAAATGACTTGAGCGTGGTAAGTTTTATAACACACACGCGCACGCACGCTTATACCTTTCATTTTGTATTAACACAGTCTAAATAACCAAAGCTGCTGATGTACAAACAACATTAAAACAAATGATTATAATCATGGACCCTAGTATCATAAACATCTAACTAGACACAATTCTCTGAAGGCAAATTAGAAAAGACTGAATAGAATACAGGCAAGTGCAAACTACTGAAGCAAGTGTGACTAGCTTAACTCAAGTTTAAGGTGCCCCCCCTCCTAAACTGATCCTGTATCAATGTAGCAGACTAAACAAATGACTAACTTTGAGAAGGGCTAAATTCCACCATTCAATCATTCATTCAATTTCAACATCAGTAGTTTGTTCAATTATACTGAACATAGTTACCTGACATGGCATAACATCTAGCCACACAGTCTGTGATCTCAGACAATTTTTTACTGTGTTTGTATAAAATCTTCTTGGCAAGAGAATAACATTCTAACAGGACACTTTGAGCCTCTGAAAATAAGATGATTCTGAACCAAGATGACATCAAACAGGAGTAATTAAATAAAACATAAAAAATGTTTAATGTCTGTTAGGTTAATAGAATCATTATGTGCAAATAAGCATTGAATGCCAAACATAATGACTGAAATTTGATCATACAATTTTTATACTACAGTCAACATGCTCTTCTTGTATTACTAACATACTGTTAATGCTATAAGCCCATAAATGGTCCACTCTGAAGTAAAGCTATATAACTGGGATACTTGTGGTTCCATCATCACAACCTACCTACATAACTAAACAGTTTAAGCACTAGTTCTACAAAGTTTAGGTTTATGGGTTCAAGCCCTGTGGGCACTGCACTTGTTCTTGGTGACAATGAAAATAAGGATGAAGACACTATGCCAAAGGCCGAAATAGTTGTATAGAACAAATTTATTATCGCTCCAAGAAAACTTGTTTAGATTAATTGTCTGTTAATATTATTGTTGAAGATGTGTGTGTTACCTCCTCCCCCGAAAAAAGTTTCCTTTTATTCCGTTACATCTACGAATTCATTACATTTTTTGGATCAAAGGTTGGCACAAGTTGCAGAGAGATGTCAACCACTTTTCAAAAATATGGTTACCCCGAAATCAGAATCAGAAGGGATACAAAAGCATAAGGCATACACAATTTACAATATATATTTGATTTACCTTTTAAATTGTTCTGCTGAAGCAAGGAGTATCCAGTTTGAAATAAGCTATCCATCTGTTCGATGGTGTTTGAATCTATTCTAGATTCTTTCTTGCACATGCTACATATAAACACACCATTCTTCCTCTTTGTCACAGGACCAGAACAACTTGTGCATTGATAGCACTGAAATATAAAATGACTGTAATTATTGCCAATTTTACAGCTAGGTTTTGATAAATTTCACATCGCCATTTTTTTTATTTTTCGTTCTCTTACTCTACAACCAAAGATGGAAATGACTGGCAATGTATATTCCAAACAAGGCCATCCTAGCAATGCAGCTGATTGATTTAAGAATCTCAGAAACTAACTGTGTAACAGTACAAATGCATACTAGGAGTATTACAAATGAATAAAATTGCTATTTTTTCCCAATCATCACAGCAGACCACAACCAATATTGCAATTGTATGTTATTCACAACACAGAAGTGTGTGTTTTTTTTCTGCAACAATTTATCTAATAAAATATTTGTGAAACCATGAAATTTGATACCAACGAAGTTAAATGGAACCACAATCATTACAGTGAGAGAGAAGCCTTTTCCTGGTTTATTAAGGAGACCCATTGGATAAGAAAACATCAGACATCATAAGATGATTAATATACTACAAATTGTTACATTATGAAATAAAATGATAAAAATACCCCCCCCCCCTGAGATCAATAATTGAGTAATAACTTAGGTAACACAGCACACCTTTATCAACATTATACTGTATGTATGTGGCAAAACATCAAATATATCACTATAGAGCATTTCATTGGTTATTCTCCATTGCTAGATGGCTTGTCTGTCAGTAATTGCTTTCACAGTTTATCATCACTATGTACTTGATAGAAAAGCACATTCGACCGCTCCAATGTCATTGTCACAAACAGTCGACTCTTGTTATGGCGAAGTCAGTTAACACAAATTTTCCGTTATGGTGAAGTCAGTTAACACAAATTCTCCGTAATGGTGACGTCAGTTAACACAAATTCTCCGTAATGGTGACGTCAGTTAACACAAATTTTCCGTAATGGTGATGTCAGTTAACACAAATTTTCCGTAATGGTGACGTCAGTTAACACAAATTCTCCGTAATGGTGACGTCAGTTAACACAAATTTTCCGTATGGTGATGTCAGTTAACACAAATTTTCCGTATGGTGATGTCAGTTAACACAAATTTTCCGTAATGGTGATGTCAGTTAACACAAATTTTCCGTAATGGTGACGTCAGTTAACACAAATTTTCCGTAATGGTGATGTCAGTTAACACAAATTTTCTGTTATGGTGAAGTATTTTTTAAGTCCAGATTTATTTCCTTCTTAAAGAGTATAAAATTCTGTCGCTTAAGACCAATTTTGCTCTCAAAATTTTTCGTTATGTTGAACTAATTTTAAAGTCTGAATGAACAATTTCGCACCTAATTTGCATCGTTTATTACAAAGTCAGATAATATTATGCCTTACCTTGCTGAGTGTACAACGAGTTTGATTTAATTTTTAGTCAATAACAATAGGGAGATTATTATTATTATACTTGTAGTTTAGTATATTTTTATATAAATCATCATACATGAAGTAAATGTCATTTATTTATTTATTTATCTATTTACTTGTAAATATATAATAACAAGAGGGCCATGATGGCCATGCATCGCTCACTAGAATAAATGTTAATCAACTTGCTACTAAAAAGGTAAACAAGAGGGCCATGACGGCCCTGCATCGCTCACCAGAATAAATATTAATTAACTTGTTACTAAAAAGGTAATAAAGGTACACTTTTGGGCAAATAATGGGGAACAATAAAAAACTCAATAAAGGACCATCAAAGGATACTACAAAGGAATATTCATGATGACTGAAGGATACCACAGACCAACGTTAGTGATGATCAAACAACTGGTTCATGAAAACAAGCCATTTTAAGGTATTTCTATGTTTAGCTATGGCGGCCCCTAACTGGGGCCGACCATTTTTATTTCAGCAAATTGATAGAACACTATCTAAAGATGCTTAAAACCAAGTTTGGTAATACTCCATCGTTAGAATCATGAGAAAAAGTCATTTTAAAGTATTTCTGTTTTTAGCTCTAGTGGCCCCTAAAAGGGGCCAACCATATTTATTTGAACAAACTTGAGAAAGAACCATCTAAGGATGCTACAGACCAAGTTTGGTGATGATCCATCCATTGGTTCATGAGAAGAAAAATGATTAAAGATTTTTCTATTTTTAGCTCTAGCGGCCCCTAATAGGAGCCAACCATTTTTATTTGAGCAAATCTGATAAAAGTCCATATAAGGATGCTACAGACCAAGTTTGGTGATGATCCGTCCATTGGTTCATGAGAAGATGATTAAATTTTTTTCAATTTTAGCTCTAGTGACCCCTAAATGGGTCCAACTGGTATAATATGAGCAAATTGCAGTTGGAACGTCAAAAGACTTCTTGGTTAAATTTGAATTAAATCCGACTTGTAGTTTCTGAGGAGAAGACCAATATTGACGCCAGACGACGGACACCGGAGCATCCACCTACCCATCCTAATAGCTCACCCTGAACCTTCGGTTCTGGTGAGCTAATAAAATATAACAAATAAGTAATTCTTACAAGACACACCAATTATCATGAACTACTGATTCTAACAATGACCAAAATGTCTAATACAATACCGATATTCGTCCGACATTATGTCAAATTTTCGTTAAAACGAAGTATTTTTTCGGGCCCAAATAAAAAAAACATAACAAGAGTTGACTGTATATATTTTCACTAATGTAACATGTTCGTAACATACTTATATTTACATTTTGTCTTTGGTCTCATGACTTTGAAATAAATAAATATACAATGTACATATGAAAGTTAAACATACATTATACAGATCTTCTTCGTTCTCACCAGATTTACACGGAACACAATCACAGGTGAAAAAATACTGCTCCTTTAAGCAACGTTGCCTCTGTTTGTACTCCATACGTCTGTAATGTGGTCCTGTAATGTACATCCATAACTTTAACCCCAATATCACATTAATTACATTGTGGGTCAATGTAAGCTCAGTACATTAAATCTTATAAATGCATGACTCAGCCATTCCATAATGTTAACGAGAAAATAACATTAGATACTTCGTCATGCATTTTTGATATTGCAATACAGTGCAACTTCTCCATAGTTACCATCTCTTGAGCAACAACCTCCCTTCAACATCAGCATGATTTTTCCCACTGTGCGATTTAACTATTAATTCAACCTCTAGAGCAACAACCTTTCAACCACAACATAATTTTGCTTGTCCCAAAGAGTGCTGCTTTTGAGAGGTTGCACTATATTTGCTTGTATGAGTAAATCCTGCAATTGCTCTCAAAGGTAAACATGCTGCATGACATCCTTAACATCAGACGTGTAGAAATAAAACCAGGGGGCCTCCATGGTGGGGTGGTTATGATATCTGACTTGTAATTGATAACTCCTCACCACTGTAAATTGGAATCCCACACAGGACCAAATTTCACATATGAGGAAGCTGTCCAGCTTGCTTTCAGGTGTGAAGTTCTACCTAGGTGTGAACTTGGGGTCTTCTTCCTCTGTTAAAGCTAGAAGTCACCAAATGACCCTGGATGTTGGTGCAACATTAAACCCCAGAGAAATAAGAAATAAAACCAACCAGTAAGGTCTATAGTACATTAATAGTTCAACATACAAAATGACTATGTGAGTTCAGAATTAATTATACTAACCATATGAAATTTATAAACAGATAATTTACATCAGTAAAATGATGATTTACCATAACAGTTGAATATTTCCCCACCCACAGCAACATGTTTAGTGGCTCTCACTACAAGTGTGTCCTTGTTAAAACTGTAATAATTATATACATAATACATAATATACGTGATATAGGTTAAAACGAAAAAGCAAAAACTGACAGACACTAGACTCAGTATTAACAAGATACTAGTAGATAAATCCTTCACTTAAATCTATGTATTATCGCATAAGTTCCTATCCTAAAACGTTGGGGGCACATCTTATACACCAGAACAAACCAACGACCTGTTCTCCTCAGTCGATATTGACCATAGACGAAAACATATCACCCGAATGTACCTGGATATTACAGTTGTACCACATACATATTGTATTACATAGATATTATAGTTGGATCACATACGTATTATATTACCTGGATATTATACATTTTGTAGTTGAATCACATACATATTGTATTACCTGGATATTATACATTTTGTAGTTGGATCACATACATATTATATTACCTGGATATTACACATTTTGTAGTTGGATCACATACATATTGCATTACCTGGATATTACAGTTGGATCACAAGAATGGTTCATCAAGCTGGCTGTAGGATAGATTGCTGTTGCAATTCTTACTTGTTTTTTCTCTTCTACTTTACAATGATCTTCTATCTGACTGCACTGAATTCAACGTAATAATGATGATTATGATGATACAAACAATGGCGTAGTAGTCATAATGCTGAGACCTAAACTCAGAAAGGTTTTCATTAAATTTCTGTCTTAGATGAATTCAGCTAAGTCTCCATAATTCCTAATGCATACTTAACACATTAAATGGTTATAGTGCTAGATATATGTTTAGGACCTAAAGTGGTTAAGGTGATAGATACATGTTTAGGACTTAAAGTGGTTAAGGTGATAGATACATGTTTAGGACTAAAAGTGGTTAAGGTGATAGATACATGTTTAGGACTAAAGTGGTTAAGGTGATAGATACATGTTTAGGGCTTAAAGTGGTTAAGGTGATAGATATCTGTTTATGACTTAAAGAGGTTAAGGTGATAGATATCTGTTTATGACTACTTAAAGTGGTTAAGGTGATAGATACCTATTTATGACTACTTAAAGTGGTTAAGGTGATAGATATCTGTTTATGACTTAAAGAGGTTAAGGTGATAGATATCTGTTTATGACTACTTAAAGTGGTTAAGGTGATAGATACATGTTTAGGACTTAAAGTGGTTAAGGTGATAGATACATGTTTAGGACTTAAAGTGGTTAAGGTGATAGATACCTATTTATGACTACTTAAAGTGGTTAAGGTGATAGATACATGTTTATGACTTAAAGAGGTTAATGTTTTTTTAATGTTGCATGTCTAAATACATGGAAAGTATAAATGCTGTGTTTCGTTCCTATTCCATATTATGACAACAGTGACAATTGCTCTAAAAATAAACCCACTGGTCGAATTTCTCCTATTATTTATATATCGAAGTTCGTTTACATCAAACACTTTTACAAAATCCCTTGAACTTCAATATAACAAATTTCTACTGTAATCAAAGAAAAACTTGTATCATAATCAAAGTGAAATATGCAAGAAAATAATAAACCAAACACTTGAGTTAAATAAATCTTACAAAATGTGAGTACCATACACAGGGTTGCCAGCACCACAGATGAATAAAATTCCCTGACTTTTACCCGACCAAATGGAGTTCTTCAATGACCAAAATTACCAAACCTTTAACAGCCTCCACCTCCTCTATAGCTGTCCAATCCACCCATGAAATCAGTTTTTATTCCTTAACAACATGGTATTGCATTTTGTAGATAGTTTAACAGCTAAAACAGGTGCAAAGTTGGGTAGGTTCAGTGAAATATTGAACTACATAGCATGCAAAATAAGCATGTAAATCTAACTAAATTTGATCTAATTGGCCATTAATGTATTTTTTACTAGAGAATTAAAGTTACAGAGTATCATAATGCAAGCAAACACTTGAATGAAAAACAATATCAAAAATCAAGACATTGTCTAAAGTGAAGCTGAAGCATCAATTATGCACTATTGACTAGAACAAGTGTCAAGAAAAATTCACAGTCAAACACTATTAATCACTACTATTGTCCCACACTAATTAGACAATCTGCAAGTACAATCACGCTATTTCAAAACTTTGAAAATAATTTTTTTTCAACCCAATCTATCGCATTATGCAGGTGCATCCATTCATTCCTTCTGTAAAGAAACAAATTAAGATTAGTATATTAAGCTCATTGGCATGAAGCATTCCTACATACCATGCAAGCATCTGCAAGTTAGTAAAAGATGTTAGACAGCTCAGGAGGCAAGGGTTGCAAAAACTATCAGTCTTCAAGTAATCTTGTCTATAATGTTAATAATTTTATATTATATTACAATTATAAAGAAAAATCAAAGCAGACACATTTGTTAATTAATGCAATGAATTGTTATTACAAGACTGCCATAGCCATTACAACAGAAAAATATTCATTTTGCCCTTCAAAATAATTTTTCCCTGACTTTTCAGGATTTTCATTTTTCACTGATCAATTTTCTAAATTCCATGACAATTCCCTGACCTTGAAAAAATATCAGATTTCCCTGACTTTTCAAGTCTCCTGGTAACCCTGCATACAGTACAATACAATAGTTAGTAAATAGATTTTAATATATATGTCAAGTGTACTTGTTTGTATACTGTAACATTTATGACAGGTAATAATGTAAATTAAATGTGCTTGTAGTATTATATCCAAGAAAAAAAATTAACTAAAACTAAATCAAATATTCAGATTTCAAGACATCAGCACAATCATGGAAGGGCTATCTAAATACAGGATAAATAAGCAAAAATCCAGTTACCTGTAGATCTGTGATAGCATGTGCATTACAGACAAGTTGAAGAATATGTCTTAGTAACAAGCTACCAATACACAGTTCAACTGATGTTTGTGTAATGAAGGTTGAATCTTTTACAGTGTCTCCAACATCATCATTACATTCTCTACAGTCACTTTTCTTTTCCATGAACTTAGATTTACCACACTGTTCAGACATGTCTTTTACTGCAATGTTACAATACGTTGTGTCCTGATCAGTCAAAGTACAATTGTTCTCAATGTCTGTATCTAAGTCTGTTGTCAAGCAATCACTATTTCCACATAGGCTGGCAGTCTCAAATTGGTTTTCAGTAGAACTTTTCCTGTTTGTTGTACTAAACCAGTCTGCATGTTGTAAAATCGTCAGTAAAAGTTGAGCAGTCTGAAACCAAATAAGTATCTTTTAAACATTACAACATAATAACAGAACAGTGAAAAGCAATTAAGCCATGTCTTCAAAAAAGTCATCAAAACACTAGTTGAAAATTATGGTCAAACATATTATACTTGAGCAAAAACAACCCACATACTGTGGTATCATTTTTGTTCGCGCAGGACGAATTTTCGCGTATTTCGCGCTACGTTTGTTGCGCGAATTTAAGACCGCGCTAATAAAAGACCATCCAGAAAGAAGTGACTATCCGAAATCTTCATTGTCCTATTACTAAGTTGTGTATCTATTTCCGGCTATATTATTACCGATTTGCGAGCAGTTAAGCTTTTTTCGAGAATTAAAAAGAAACGAGACATACCTTTAGGAAAAACGTTAATGATATTTTCCCACAGAGAAAATATAAACATATTTAATTACTGGTGTTTTCTTTCGGAGTTAAAGCATCGGCTCGGTCAGGAAGGCCTGGTTCCGACGAAGAGCGTGTAGAAAAGATGGGAATGAAACAAACTATAAATTGTAAGTTTTTAAACCATTCCTAGTGGAAGGGATTATTCGCACCTTTGACTGTTTTTTTTTTAGTAATTGCTCGGGTGCCATAACAAGATGTGGACCCGATAATTGTCTAATTTACATGCTAATCCATGCTTTGATCTCGGACACGCTTTATCTATACTAAGTGACAATTAACAAGCAATTATCGGTGACAACTGTCATATTGTTTATTAATCATGGTGACCAAGGGCGCCGCTGTGATAAGCATGTACGTGGTCCAGTGATGACACGCGCTGTAGCGAACAACGGTGTGATTCGCGACAGTATCTGGATTTAAAAAAAATCTAAAATTCAAAATGCGCGAATTTACGACCGCGCGAATCTTTTTACCCATTTGCGCGAAATTTCGTGCCAGCGAAATTAAATGATACCACAGTATTAGATACAGTAAAACTTTGTTATTATGAGCACCAGACTTATCTCGGGGATTATTTAAAGTCACATCAATTATTTGGTTATTAGTTATGTACAGTTTTAACAAACGAATAAATACCTCATTATTACAAGCACCAAGTTTATTTTGAGCATTTTGTCTGTTCTGATCATTCTTCGAGATAACAAGGTCTTACTGTACATTGAAAATAGAACTATTCTACAAGTTCAACCAAGCTCAGTAGAAAATTACTATACAGTGAAATTCACTAAGTGACCACCTCATTACAAACCAGTCTTTAATATTTCCTCTCTATTTCAGCTTGATAACGAGACCAACTGAATATAAAGACTATTTTTTCAGGTCCCAAATGTGGTCTTAATATCGAGGTTTTACTGTACACACTATTTAAATATGCATTATGAATCTACAGATAATACAAAGTAAAACATTAATATTGGTATATACATGTATATAATTCTGTTATAACTTAGTGTCATTTAAAGCAAACAAACCATTGTATACTGAAATATATCTTTAACATCCATGTGTTCTACATGAGTGAGTAAATCATACACTGTCTGATAGTTATGACAATACCGACCAGTCTCATCTAAACCAGGAAGTTGATCGTCAGCACCACATGTTTGTTGTTTCTTGTTAAAATCTAAAAAAGAAGACACGACACTCCAACCTGTGTTTTGGCCTCAACTTCAAATATTTCAAAGTTATAGCAGATAAATCAGTAAACTTTAATTTCCCATACAGGCAAGTATTATCACTGTATGTACATTAGGACACTGTTCATTGATTATTTGTTTTTCAAACCTGCTGGTCATATTTTCTAACAAAGACCTATACTATACATGTATACAAGTATGAAATCGCACCATTTGATTGTTTTATTTTTTCTTTCAGCAGCCTTAAATCTCGACTCCATAATGAATCATATAGAACAAAACAACACAAACAGTAGAATATGTATGTTCTGCGATGAGTCATATCAGTATGAAGATACATGAACTTTTAATGAAATAGATTATGCATGAAGAACCAGTCTAATCGTGACTACATGAATACAGTCAAACCTGTGTTTGGGTCCACCTCCGAATAAAGACCACCCTGTGATTAAAGGCCATTCTTTAAAAAATGGTCACTGATTATTTAGAACAAACTGACCTCCGAATAAAGGCCACAGTTTGTCTTTCCCAAGAGTGGTCTTTGTTCACAGGTTTGACAGTATGTATACTCCTGAACTAATGTGTAAAGGTAAGTGAATGTTGGTACTGATTATTACTATTTGTTCATTTCTTACTGTACTTTCATTTTGAATATCTAATCATTTCATCATGACAGAACTTACGGATTAAAAACTGCAGTCCAGCAATGAGAACAACACGTAGACTCAAATGAGCAATTCCAACCTGAATTGTAGAAGTTATGGACAAAATGCTTACATAAATGAAAAATAATAAATTCTATGCTTAAAAAGCAGGGCTCAACAAATCAACTCATCAGCTCATTATCAGAAGTATAGAAATGAACTCAGGACAAGATGAAATTGCTGTAAAACTAGTCAAAATTCTAAGCTGGACAAATGGCCTGAAATGAATTTGTCGAGCCCTGAGTGGAAACTATTCACCTATATTACCTATTGATTTTTATTGCAGCATAAAGACGTTCATTTATGAAGAAAGTCAGTGTTTCCTCGACATACCAACTAAAACAGAATCAAGCAATTTTTACAGCCTAACACAAAAATCTAAAAATATTTTCAGCAGCCAATTGTAACCTATGAATTTCATAAATATAGTGATATCAAAATTGCATGTATATAAATTAGAAAATTTCCACACATTACAATTCAGGTGTCATTTTCAAGTTAATCATGGTTTCCCTTACAAAGAACAATAGATGTTTTTATTCTCTCTATTGATCAGGATAGAAAATTAAAATAGCCTCATGGTCAGGTGGTTATGATCTCTGACTTGTAATTACTAGACCCTCACAGTTGTGAGTTCGAATCCCACTGGGGACCAAATTTCACATGTGAGGAAGCTGTCCAGCTAGTTTATAGAATGTCAGTGTTACTACCAAGGTGTAAGTCTGGGGTCTTCCTCCACTGTAAAACCTGAGAAGTTGCTTAATGACCCTGGCTGTTGGTGCAATCTTAAACTCCAGTAAAAAAATAGGAGTTTAAACATAATCATGATTAAGAAAATATCAGTATTCCTGATAAGTGTATGAACCAATAAGTAAATAAATGAACAATTTTACTTACAGAATGCAGTAGAGGAAGATATAAACATTCTGTATGATGATATTTCTCCCAGCTTACAACAGAACAGCTAGGACTACAATACTTCACCATAGTACATTGTCTACATCTGTAATGTGTATTAAAATACCATAACTTACAAATTTGATTCAGTGGTTCAAAGACCGTGCAATTAAAAACCAAGATAAAAAGATGATCCAAATGCTAGAACTTTTTAAATTTTAATCATAATTTGATATTTATCTAATAGCTGCAGAATCTAAGATATACATGTACAATAAATATTTTGTAAATACTTATTAATTTAAGATTTCATATTTTCATTTATAAATTTAGAAATGTACTTTGAAATGAAATTAGAAAAGGGAACTACAAACAGATGATCACCATACTCACGGGTAAGTGACCTTGACCTTAGTAAAACAATGATGACAGTTTGTGTCATAATGTTCAGGAAGTAATACAGCAGCATACGGTGTTTCAACAATCAATGTATCACCAGGCTGTATCTCCTTACAAGCCTGAAATAAAATACAAGAGGCCATGATAGCCCTGCATCGCTCACCAGAATAAATGTTAATTAACTTGTTACTAAAAATGTAATAAAGGTACACTTGTGGGCAAATAATGAGGATCAATAATAAACTCGATAAAGGACCATCAAACCAGATTTGGTGATGATCAAACCACTGGTTCATGAAAAGAAGTCATTTTAAGGTATTTCTATTTTTAGCTCTAGCGGCCCCCCTAATTGGGGCCAACCATTTTTTTCAGCACATCTGATAGAACACTATCTAAAGATGTTAAAAACCAGGTTTGGTAATAATCCATCCATAAAATCATGAAAAAGTCATTTTAAGGTATTTCTACTTTTAGCTCTAGTGGCCCCTAAAAGACGCCAAACAAACTTATTTGAGTAAACTTGAGAGAGGACCATCTAAGGATGCTACAGACCAAGTTTGGTGATCATCCATCCATTGGTTCATGAAAGAAGACGTTTAAAGGTATTTCTATTTTAAGCTCTAGCAGCCCCTAATAGGAGCCAACCATTTTTTTCCCACAAATCTGATAGAACACTATCAAAAGACGCTACAGACCAAGTTTGGTAATAATCCATCCATAGAATCATAAGAAAAAGTCATTTTAACATATTTCTATTTCTAGCTCTAGTGGCCCCTGAAAGGGGCTGACCAAATTTATTTGAGCAAACTTGAGAGAGGACTATCTAAGGATGCTACAGACCAAGTTTCTGAGGATTGTTGATGTCAGACGACGGATGACAGACGCCGGAGCATCCACCTACCCATCCTAATAGCTCATCCTGAACCTTCAATTCTGGTGAGCTAAAAAAAAAGAACAATAACACATACAGTGAAACCTCACTTTGCAACCACCTCAAAATTAAGTCCGTCTTATTATTAAGACCACCTATTTCTTGACTACTTTTAAACATTTCCTCCATATTTCCAGACTAGTATTTCAACTCACTAATAAGACAATCTAATTTTCTTTGTCCCAAAGGTAGTCTTAATATCAAGGTTTTACTTTAATTAGAATTTGAATCACTAAATTCAGAGAGCATTTGAGGTTTCACTGTAATTTCAATTATGTCAGCTGATTTTGTATTCAATTCTATAGAATTTACGTTTGAATAAATCTTCTACTTTCTTGTAACTATGAACTGTTTTAGCTTATTTTGGACATTAATTAAGTTCCTAGATAACTTACAACCAGATATCGTCCCTTCTCTTGTGTGTTCTGAAGACATACAGCACTAGATGCTTGTACAAGTGTATCACTGCAACCATAGGATACCCTGGGCGGAGTAACATTGACTTGTTCAATACTGGCTCTACTCCCACTAAAACATAAAATCAAAACATTCATAATGTACTGTTTCAATGTTCCCTTCATCTACAAATATTTAGGTTAAATTTAATATGTGGTATATAACATAGCATACCATACCATGTCATCCTTGCAGTCAGTCAAAACAAATACTGTACTAGTATTTTTAAACTTACCAAGTAACTTGTTGTGTCAAATAGGAATTCTTCAAAATATCAGTTCACCAACCTGATTTACTATACATAATACAATCAATTGGGTGGAATTATTCAACCAAATGATGTAAAATATAGCCAGCTGTTATGACAAAGTTCAAACTAAATGTTAACCCAAACTATCAAGTGGGCTGCTGTAAATAAACAATTATTCAATTATTTCTCAAAGCGTAGAATGATTCTACATTTATCATATATATACACATACGGTCCATGAGACCATCTTAGGCTTTAAAATACCATAATACAACATCCCTTAAATGTGCAAGTCCCCTGTGACAACAATCACCTCACTTACATAGTGGAGCATTTCTCTTCAATATCTTCCACCTCTTGTAATATTACATCTGAAATTTATGCATAAATTAAATGTAAAAACTTTACATGAAGTGGGACAAACCATTTTCCTCTGATATGTATTTGTGTATTTATACTGCTAACGTTTATAATCGGTCACTCAGATTTTTCAATATTTTACAAATGCACAATATATCAAAACATTTAAGAAGATCCATTCTTTTAATTGATAACTTACAGATAAATTGTAAATTGTCAATGGAGTCTACGACAGAATGTAGTGAACATTATATGCTTCATCTGTAAAGCATAAAACAAGAGGGCCATGATGGCCCTGCATCGCTCACCAGAATAAATATTAATTAACTTGTTACTAAAAAGGTAATAAAGGTACACTTGCGGGCAAATAATGGGGAACAATAAAAAACTCAATAAAGGACCATCAAAGGATACTACAAAGGAATATTCATGATGACTGAAGGATGCCACAGACCAAATTTGGAGATGATCCAACCACTGATTAATGAAAACAAAACATTTTAAGGTATTTCTATTTTCAGCTCTAGCAGCCCCTAATTGGGTCCAACTATTTTTATTTTGAAAATCTAATAGAACACTATCTAAAGATGCTACAGACCAAGTTTGGTAATAATCCATCCATAGAATCATAAGAAAAAGTCATTTTAAGGTATTTCTGTTTTTAGCTCTAGTGGCCCCTAAAAGGGGCTGACAAAATTTATTTGAGCAAACTTGAGAGAGGACTATCTAAGGATGCTACAGATCAAGTTTGGTGATGATCCATCCATTGGTTCATGACAAGAAGATGATTAAAGGTTTTTCAATTTTAGCTCTAGTGGCCCCTAAAAGGGGCCAACCATTTTTATTTGAGCAAATCTGATAAAAGTCCATATAAGGATGCTACAGACCAAGTTTGGTGATAATCCATCCATTGGTTCATGAGAAGAAGATGATTAAACGTTTTTTTCTATTTTTAGCTCTAGTGACCCCTAAAAGGGGCAAACTGATATAATATGAGTAAATTGCAGTTAAAACGTTAAAAAAGGCTTCTGCACAGCAAATCTGAAGTAAATCCGACAGATAGTTTCTGAGGAGAAGACCAATATTGATGCCAGACAACGGACACCGGAGCATCCACCTACCTATCCTAATAGCTCACCCTGAACCTTTGGTTCTGATACCTGCATCCTGATACCTGCATCACAAGCAACTCAGTATATAATTTTTATATTAAATTCTGACTGTATAAAAACAATACAGTGCAACCTCTCCAGAGTAGCCCTCTCTTGAGTAACAACCTCCCTTCAACAACAGCACGATTTTCTCCCACTGTATGATTAAACTATTAATTTAACCTTTCTAGAGCAACAAACTCTCAATAACAACATAATTTTGCTTGTCCAAAAGGGTGTTGCTTTGGAGAGCTTGCACTGTACAGTTATAAGAGAATGCTATCTATCACCTGAATTAATCAGTTCAGTTTCACATCTGGGCACCGACTTTCTGATTTCATCCAGACCTGAAAATAGAAAAAAGTTATTGAACCAAATATGCATGCTCTTACATTTTTTTGTAGGTCGATCATTTCCATAATAACATATGCAAATGCATTACCTCTAGAACATATTATAATTGTAACAACTTATACCTTGCAAATGCATTGTACATGTATATATCAGACTAGTTAAATTCTTTTATGAAGTTTTATGGATCTTTGTGGTTGAGTGGTTATGATCTCTGAAAAGTAATCACTAGCCCTTCACTGCCGCAAGATTGAATCCCACCAAATTTCACAAGTTAGGAAGCTGTCCAGCCAGCATACAGAAGGTTAGTGGTTCAACCCAGGTGAACTCCTGGGGTCTTTCTCCCTGTTAAAGCTGGAAAAGTCATTAAAAGACACTGGCTGCTGGTGCTATCAGTGATTTTTTTTGCAATTTTGGGAAAGGGTCCAGGTCCGATCCAATGTAGGCAAATGTGCGCAGTGTGAAGGCAAAATTGGGAATTTTTAGGTCGGGAACTGGGAAAAATGTCTTTTTATTTTCGATTGGAAAGGGTCCATTTACCGGACCCAAACAAAGAAGGAAATAAATCACTGGTTATGTAAAATTCTTGAGTAAAGTCTGGAAGTTTTAACAGGGGTAGAACCAATGCCTGATACAAAAAGTTAGAAGTATGCAATGGTTTAGCACTATTATACAATTAAACATGTGGTGACAAAACATGATTTCATAATATTTACATGTAATTCAGGGTTTCTGCTGCCATTCGCCAGTTTTGCAAATGGCGAAAAAATATCTGCAAGTGGCGAAAAAAAAATCAAATTAAGCATACTTTTTTGTATCCCGGACCCTCCCCTCTGTACATGTGGCAGAAAAAATATAATGTCCAGTGGAAACCCTGGTAATTTATAAATGTTTATCTCAATACAACATACAAAAACATTTAAGAATATCAAAATCAAAACGTCTTTTAGAAATGTGATTTTTCTAATAATTCCCTCATACATTTGTTCAAAAACTGTTCATAAATAAATATCCCCATAGTTTGTAAGTGGCAACCCACGTGATCTTTGATCCCTGTAGTCAACCTGGGTCCACTGTTAGCAACAGACAAATACCCAATGAAGTCTGACAGCAAGACACCAGAGACTTCAAACACTTTCAGGAAAATAAAAAAAAAATTGTCAGTCTACCAACTGATAAACTTATCAACCACTAACAACAAAATATTACAGTAAAAACATAAATTGAGAGGTGTAACATAAAATCTAAATCATCTAAGACATACTGTTTCCATATATGGACAGAGATGGCATAAAGTAGTATTCTGTATATATCAGGTACTCACATAATTTGACTTGATCCAAATGATGTAGATGAAGCAGACAGTTAGCTTTACGTAGGAGAAGTTTATGTAGTATTCTGTGAGGACATTTATAGCGTACAGCTTCAGTAATATCAATCAGACATTCCTGTAAAAAAACAACAACAACACAACAATGAATGTGGGTGCATAGAATGAAATAAGCAACATGGACAATAAGTGTCAATGAAATGATTAGGTGATCAATCAAAGTGGTCATAATAATGAGGTGGTCACGATGTGACGTTTTACTGTGTACTGAACCCCACTGACATACATACAGTCAACTCTCGTAATGTCGATTTTTTCGGGCCTGAAAAAATACTTTGTCTTAATGAAAATTCGACATAAACGTCGGACGAATACAGATATTGTATTAGACGTTTTGGCCGTTGTTAGAATCACAAGTTCATGATAATTGGTGTGTGTATGTTTTAAGAATTACTTACTTGTGATATTTTATTATCATTTACAAGTAAATAAATAAATAATTTACAATAAATAAATAAATAAATGATATTTATTTCATGTATGATAATTTATATAAAATATACTAAACTACAAATATCTTTCATTATGACATGTTTTACAAATCCAACATTTTGTCCGCTTTTAAGTTACATTTGATGACATGTTTGCATTTAAGAGTAAACAATAATAATCTCCCTATTGTTATTGACTAAAAATTAAATCAAACTCGTTGTACGCTTAGCGAGGTGTGAAAAACATTGGGGGCAAGTGCATAATATTGTCTGATTTCGTAATAAACAATGCAAATTAGGTGTGAAATTGTTCATTTGGACTTCAAAATTAGTTCGACATAACAAAAAATTTCAAGAGCAAAATTCGTCTTAAGCAACAGAATTTTATATTCTTTAAGAAGGAAATAAATCTGGACTTGGAAAATACTTCACCATAACGGAAAATTCGTGTTAACCAACATCACCATAACAAGAGTCAACAGTACTTATAAACCTCTAGTTATACAGACTAATAGACATACAGTTTAATGGACGTAATAAACCAATAATTTAATGGACAGATACACCAACCATTAAACAGACAAATAGACAGACAGACCTACTCTTTACAATACAGATAGGTACACCAGCTGTTTAACAGACAGACAGACAAACAGTTAAACAGGTAGATACACCTACTGAGACTAACAGGTAGATACAGTTTAATAGTCTAACAGATAGATACAACTACTGTTTAACAGACTAACAGATAGATATAGTTTAATGGTCTAACAGATAGATATACCAACTGTTTAATAGTCTAACAGATAGATACATCTACTGTTTCACAGACTAATAGTTAGGTACAGTTTAATAGTCTAACAGATAGATACATCTACTGTTAAACAGATTAACAGACAGATACACCAACTGTCTGACAGACCAACAGATAGATACATTTTAACAGACTAACAGACAGATACACCACCTGTTTAACAGACTAACAGACAAATACATCAACTGTTTAATAGTTTAACAGATAGATACACCAACTGTTCATCAGATAGACGGATAGATACATCAACTGTATATCAGACTAACAGACAGATACACCAATGTTTAATAGTTCAAAAGACAGATACACCTACTGTTTAATAGTTTTACAGATAGATACAACAACTGTTTAATATTTAAGCAGACAGATACACCAACTGTTTATCAGACTAACAGACAGATACACCAATGTTTAATAGTTCAAAAGACAGATACACCTACTGTTTAATAGTTTTACAGATAGATACAACAACTGTTTAATAGTTAAGCAGACAGATACACCAACTGTTTATCGGACTAACAGACAGATACACCAATGTTTAATAGTTCAAAAGACAGATACACCTACTGTTTAATAGTTTTACAGATAGATACAACAACTGTTTAATAGTTAAGCAGACAGATACACCAACTGTTTATCAGACTAACAGACAGATACACCAACTGTTTAATAGTTATACAGATAGATACATCAACTGTTTATCGGACAGACAGACAGATACACTTACTGTTTAACAGACTAATTGACTACATAAATATAATAGCTGACAGTTTTCAACCGAATCTATCATTCACAACAAGCTTCCTACATGGAAATCTTGTAAACTAGAAACCAATCAGTCATATTGTTACAAGTACTACACCAGGTATCCCAATATCTATCAGCATGCTAGACACTCATTAGTTACTGAAGGATATGTCATCTAGTCATGAAAACTGTAGAGAGATTTGTAGCGCAGAGAGAATAGGGCAAATATCATCAATCGGCTAGAAGCTATTACAGATACAATGAATTCACTTCTTCAATCAGACAACATAAATCATAACTCTTTGTTTCATGCTTAAATCTGAACATTGATGTGCAATAATCCATGTTTTATGAAAATGATACATAAATGCTGACAAAACAAAACTCTTCCTAGAATGACCACCTTTAACAGGTTGAAGATTTTATCATAAATCAATGATAACCAGCGTTATCATGGCTGAAATGGCTGTATTAATTTTTCCCCGAGTTTAACATTACAGCCTGAGTCCTTTAATGACTTTTCCAGCTTTAACAGTGGAGGAAGACGTGGGTAGAACCATTGATCTTCCATAAGTTAGCTAGATTGCTCCCTTACATGCGAAATTTGTCTGGTCCCGGGTAGGAGTCAAACCCACAGCAGTGAGGGGCCAGTGATTACTTTTCAGAGAACATCATCACTTGAGCACAAAGGCCAGGGATTTCCCTGATGCAGGTTTCTTGAGTCACTGAAGCGATATTTAGCCGAGGGACTTGCATTGAGAGTGACCACCGCATCCTCCGGACCCCTTCCGACTTTGTCCTTGGCATCCCAAAGGACCCCTAAAATGTTGGAGATGGTAGTCCCAAGGACCCTTGGGTGAAAAATCGTAGGGAAAACCCTGAAAGGCCCTAGTTATATTTATAGGCAGAATTGACCATGCTGTTGGTCAGTTGAGACAACAAAGCTTTCAATGGAGATACTCGTATAATATCCCACCCATAAGGAGCTAATTCAACATACTATCCCTTTATGATCCCTCCCAAAAAATGACAATAAATCTTTGTTTCACTTTTCAAATTTAATCATTTTGGTTAAGAGAGGTTCACATATAAAATACAATTAAAACTAAATCAAAAAATATCTATATAACAGTACAATAAGTTGTTTGTAGTATACATTAAATACACCAAGTTGTCAAAAATTCATTCTCCAAAGCAAAAAAAGAATTCCTCTAGTTATCTGACATAAAAAAATCTATTTACAACTGACAAGCATTAATAGTATAATTATCTTGTAACTAACGACACTGTAACCTCAAATAGCGACCACCTCAATATCACAGCCAAGTTGTTATAACAACCACTTGTATTTTTGGACCAGCTTTCAATAACTCACATATAATTCAACTTGATAATGTGACCACCTCATTATTATGACCAATAAAGTGTCTCATTATCAATATTTTACTGTAATTCCAAATGAAGCTGCCTCTCAGCCAAATATAAGGTTGTAATCATGTGATATGATAACATGCAGCAAATATTATGACAAAACCTAATATTCATTATAATATAGGATTACATAAAAGTTGAACCTTGTAAGACTGTAAGCGGTATAAAGTTGCTGATCTGTTGCCATATGCCAATGAAAGATCATCTTCATTTCTGTCTGCTAGAAATATTGCCTAAAGGAAATCATACATACACAATTATTAATATAAACATATAAACATTTATTAAAAAGATACACAAGAAGCATTCTCAGCAGTATACAGTAGACTTAAGTATCTTTTTTGGGGTGGTAGTGGGGGGTAACTTCACACCAACCGTCATTTAGTGACTTTTCAAGCTGTAACATTGGAGGGAGACCTCAGGCGTACACCTGGGTAGAACAACTGACCTTATGTAAGCTAGCTGGACAGCTTCCTCACATGTAATTTTTTCATGTCCATGGTGGAATTTGAACTCATAGCAGGGAGAGGCCAGAGATTACTAGTCAGAAACCATAACCAACTTACTACAAAGCCCTCAGATTTGAGCATCACCAAACTTAATCAACAACATTAATTGTCATACACACATGTAAATATATTTTATATAACAATACAGACAAACTTGAAGGTAATAACGACCTATCATGGCTTACGTGCATATCAATGCTTACAGCCCCTTGTTTGTATTCTACTAGTGACTTGATTCTTCATAATTTATGGGTGTTTGACCAAGCAGGAAGTTATCTTTAGTAACTAATATAAGGTGAAAATTCACTTTAATTCAAGGCAAGATAACTACATATACATGAAACTACTTAAATCTCTTTAAGAAAAGCATTTAATTAATTCTAAACAAAATGTCATATTGAAAAAATAAACAAGGGCAAGCAACATCCATCTGGTATTCATTGGGTGGGCATAAAACACAGACGCATAACACAAACAATATAGAATTGATTCAACTACTGTATTAGTATCCCTCTATATTTTTGTTGTCTATGTTTTCTGATATCCTTCCATTTCTTTGTGATCTGCATTGTCCCTCTATTTCTATGTTATCTGTGTTATTTGTCTGCATTTTATACCAACCCGTATTTATTTAATATTGACTCAGGATTGTCATTTGTAAAATCTTGAAGTCCTACAAGTACAAGTGTGTTTCAATTCAATTTGGTACAATTCTAAATATTTTTCTGTTGTTGGACTAAAATAGACAGTTTGATTCATTTACCATCGATTCACATCCTAAGAGAGGTCAAGGTGACTCTTTGTGTTTATTCATGACAGCAACTAACAGTGCAGTATCTATTCAAAATGTAGGAATTACTGAATTAGTCTAATTCAACTTATGTTCGAATAGAACTTGTTATAAACTAGACCTACCACTGAATTGTGATTAAATGCCCAAAGTGAGGACAGATTGTGCAACCGACCAACCGATTGACTGACCAACCAACCAACCAACCAACCAACCAACCAACAACCAGGGTGATTCCAGTGCACCCACTAAAGATTTGTCAAAGAGAAATGTCAATATCACACATATATCTGGGTGAGCTAAAACTTTACGAGAGTTCAAAACAGATTCATTCAAATGATAAAAGCAATAATACAGATGACTTCAGTCCACCAAATCAGGATATCAAATAATTACAGACACAACAGGAATGTTCCCCTTCCACAGATAGTACAAAGATTAGAGGACAATGTCAAACAAAGCAGGAATTTGCAATAAAGCAAGATTCACAAGGTCATGTCAATTATAGAGAATACACATCAGTAAATCCCTCTAGACAGTATATGCCATCATTACGGGATTGATATGCATGCTGAACAAACAGTTCTATAGATAGAATGATTAGTGAGTGTAACTGCATCAAATTAATCAGTTTTTACCTCCATACAGAACTAAAGCGAAAGAGATTACAGGGAAAATAACAGCAGCAATAAATAAATGAGATACAAGTCAAATATGCTTTTATTACAAAAATCTGCAGATATCTTTACAATAAAGATAATAATCGGTTCCATACACATTATTTGTTCGTTTGCATTTGGATAAACCCTGTTGATAATTGCTATTTCAGTCATGTACAATGGACATTTAATCTAATCAGTGCTCCTGGGAAACCTATAAGCACGAATTTGTCCCATATTCATTCTGTACTTAGCTACCTATATTCCCTTGTAATGCCCATACCAGAAGTTGACGAAAAATGATCTCAAGTATGATATCTACAATCTGTCTGCTACAAAGGAACGCTTACCTCAAAAGTTTCAAACTCTTGTCCTCACAATGAACAGTCCTCTTGAGGTCTACAGTGATTTTTTTGCAAATTTGTGAAAGGGTCTGGATATATATGATAATGCTCAATACACATTAAAATATAGTTAACATTAAAGTCACACTGATCTGGTGTTTGTTCTAAACACAAAATTTCAATGGAAATTCTTGTTCTCAGTCTATTTTAGTCATACTTAATACAATAGATATCGTAAAACCTTGGTTAATTGACAACCAATTATCTGAATACCCAGTATTATCCAAAATATTTCTACGGTCCTGATTTTGTCCCTTTATATTTTAAGGAAAAAGAACCCCGGTTTTACTAATCAGATTTTACAAATAAAGTGTGTTAGCAGTATCGTATGTTTATTAATTTGTTTGGTGCGTGTTTGCTTAATCGTCTTAATGATCATTTGATTGTGATAAAATATACATAGTCATTAAAGATGTTCACACTGTTAGTAAAAGATTTCTACACTAATAACTACAAATATTTAGTGCCATCATATTTAAAATGATACACATTGATTTACAGTCAAAACTCCCCCAAGTGAAACACCCCCAAAATTGGTCAAAATGCCCCCATTTTGGTCAAACCCACCCCCAAGTTTGGTCAAAACGCCCCTATTTTGGTCAAAACGCCACTAGTAAAATAAAACGTTTTGTTATATTTTTATAATGTTACGAGGGAGATTTGACTTTTGTCATATTGTGGGGGTGTTTCGACTTTTCCTTTCTTGTATGTTGAAGATGGGGGCGTTTTGACTTTTTCGTAACACTATCATACACTGGGGATGTTTTGCATTTTATTGATTTTTGTTTTTATTTTCAGCAAAATGTTCCATTGAGTTGCCTTCACAATTGCTGAAGATAAACAGAAACCAAGATACCCATACCTGATGCAGCATAAAAGAAGTCAAATGTAAATAAGTGAATAAATTTAGTTGATAATACAGATCTTTGTCATCTTGGTGTTTTTCATTACCAAGAAATTATGGTATAAGGTACTTCAAAGTACGCCGATGTCCACATCAACGATGCTGACAACACTGCATCCTTCCGGGTCGACATGTCGATTGAAAAACCCATGGTTATCCACGAAAGGTAAATGGTATGTGGTTCTGGTTAATGATCATAGTCAATTTAATATATTTTGGAGACACCAAATGTTCAAATAATGCTACTCTCATAACACAGCTCATTTAATTACCATTACAAAACTTATTTATCAATTTAAAAATTATTCAAAAATCAAAATAATATAATATTAATAATGATATCGAACAATGCAATAATTAAAATCAAAGTACTTCTCAAAAATGAAAGTGCATGAACGAAAATTAGATGGTCAGACAAGGAACCATGGTAGCAATATAATGCATATTTCAGGCAGCTTGAAGATGAGCCTAAGCCATTGAGGTCCCTGACGGTCCAGTCACCAACGAGCTCATCACAAAGGGGTCCCAGAAGGGGTCAGACCTCCTGGTCGACTCTATGGGCTATTCCTACAACGTCAAGGTTTGTTCTGTAACAAGTGATTACTACACGAATATTTAAGGTAAAAGTAAGATTTAAGTTATGCATAACGTTAAGTTTTTTTGCTTCATATAAGCCATCATTGATATTTTTAGATGGCTAAAATAATCTTGAGCACTTTGCATGTTAAAATTTTTTTCTAGGATCACAGATGGCAGTGTACACGGTGGTCTTGTTCAGTCAAGAACAAGAGGTTGCGCTGCCTGGCGACCCACACAGCGAGGTTTGTAGTTCCGGCTGGGCTCCAACGACCACATTCACCCTCATACCAGATTTGCAAGAGTCAGGGTGAAGAGGTCATACAACATCATTCAAGTTGTATCTTGTGCTGTTTGAATGAAACAAGGTACATATCGTAGCAGATTGAATACACTGAACCAATAAATCTTAATAACGATGAAGTTATACAATTAACTTCATTCAATTGAAAAAAACTCAATTTAGGCAAAAAAAAAGAATCCAAAATTGTCAAAATACATCATTTAATTCTATATTCTTCAAGTATTTAAGTTATATAATAAAATATTTCCAAAAAGTTTTCACCAAAATGGGGGCGTTTTGACCAATTTGACTTAGGAGCATTTTGACGTGGGGGCCCTTTGAAATCATACCAGAATTTTAACCAATCAAACGATGCTTTTTCATAAGTGCACACAATTTGTCTTCAGTTTCCACTAACATGCAATTAGAGTCAAGGACATGGTATCTGATGACAGCAGTCTTTCAGACAACTCGGAGTATGCGTCAGAGTCTGTTTTCGATAATGGTGAAGAATTAACTGAGAACTCGTTAGAAAAGCGCCGTTGCTTCACTGTAACCACAAAATAAATTAATAAACATTCAAACCGCTGCATGACATCCATGATTACTGTTTCCAAGCTTTCGTCATTAATAGATATGATAGATATCGAAAGTGATATATTAAACGGGTACCAATATTGTTTTGGTTCCGTTTTTGTATTTCCTGATTCAGTACAATGTGTACACCCAGGTCACATGTTACTCACTTATTCTACCCATCTATCTTCCATTAAGTCAACCCCTAGTGAGGACTTATTAGTGTAAGCTAAGCACGATATTGACACATTCCACAATTTGTGGCGTCATTCCCATATGTCCTTCAGCTGAGTAATTTTTTGAAAGGAAATTCATCGCTGATGACATAACTCAAGGAATTAATGACGCATTTCTTAATCACATGACTACAATATCCTCACATGCCTCTGCGAATGATTTTTAAATTTTTAGTACAGTTACACGGTTTCCCAGAATCAATAGATTGGCCCTTCATATGCGAAATTGAGATATGCAGTGTTTATTGAGCGTTCAGTTGTAATTATTTTGGACATGAACTGAATTCGGATATGCTTTCTGGCAAGACTATCAGCGCATAGATATGTTATCTGACATATTCTTATAATTCTGTTAATATAATATTGACATATGTGTAACTCAGGTTAAATTTTATTTTACTTAAGAGTTTGATTATGTGAACTGTGCTTTTATGAACTATGTTTGTCTTTTTTGTGATATAAATTATGATGAATCCATTTGTTGCAAATTTATACAATGTCTGGTCTACCAGAAAAAAATCTGATAGACTATAAAATAGTCTATAAAAATGTGGTTTTGATTATAAAAATATAGTTCGGACTAAAACTTTTTCTGCCAAATATAGTCCAAAGGAAAAAGTTTTTCATGCAGACTGCAAATATTTTTATTTTTAAAAATATTTGTCCAAAATGGGGGGGGGGGGGTCGTAAAAAAAAATTTAAAAGAAAGGTTAAATTTCAATTTTGTGGTTTTGGAATTTGCAGAAAATTACGCTCAATGCTTTTGTAAACCAATTTATAAAAACAGTAGTGGCCATGTAAGTAAAGAAAACTATTACAGCAATAATTTGCTCTGGCTTGCAAAAGGCACTGAGGCCTAAAAGAAAAAGGTTCATTTCCAGTTACAAGCCCCAAAAATATGGGTCAGTGTGCGCCAAAATATTAATGAGTTGTGAAAATTACAGTATAGCACTACGAATCATACGCCATACAAACTCATGAGTCAGCAGGTAAAGTATTGGGTCGGTCGGGTTACTGGAAACAAACCTTTTTTTGGCCTGACTGAAATATAACAAAGACTATAGAGTGACTTCTTGAATCTTTGTACAACAGAGAACAGGAAATATTGTGCTTAAGATGAATAAAACAATACAAGTAGGACATAACAAGTGTATATCTATAACACACAGGTAGTGATAACAGATTTAACCAAAAATTACCTTAAATAAAAAAACTTGTCACAGAATATGACCCCATTTAACTAATGTATATATGTACTATACTTTTTCGGGAGCCGGACTTAAACAAGATTTTTCAGACTAATCGTTATGCAGGACAACCAGCTAAGAATTTTAACTAGTTCTTCAGCAGTTTCAACTCATCCTGAGTCAATTTCTGCTCATAATTATGAGCAGACAAGTGGATTTATCAAACCATGGGTGGCAAGTTTGGGTCTTTTGAATAAAACTTTTTTTACCATCATAGGACTGTTACTATGCCCTATGGTATAACAAAGGTGGTCACAGGTATATATATTTTGCTTCTTTAGCTAGTACAAATATCACAGGGTCCTCCTGACAATATATTCATAGTTTAGGATCCGATATTTACCTGTGTGTATTTATCTATCGCTTCCTTGTACAACTTTTTCTGGAAATATTTGTTTCCTTCGTTTCTTAATAATGATGCTTTACTATTTGATTTGCTGTGAATGTCATGACAATTATCCAGGAAAGTAGATATCCATGAAATATCCCTGTAAATACAGTAAAACCTCAAATAGCAACCACTTCAATATTATGACCACCTTTTTATAATGACCACTTATTTTTGGATGGGTTTTCAATAATTTACCAATAATTCAACTTGATAATGAGACCACCTCATTTCTACAACAATTTTTTGTGGTCTTGAAGTTGGTTTCATTATCAAGGTTTTACCATAGTTTTGTTTATAATGACCACACAGATTCACAATAGCAGTTATCTCTATCACTCAACGCTTGAAACTAATAATAGGCAGTAAAAGTTAGAAGTTTCTCCTCTAGTTTTATATAGGACAAAAAGTATGCACAAATATGCAATTCTTTGTTAGACTGTGCGGGACAAAACCAAATAAAAAATGTCTCACCATCTGCATCACAAACAGTCTAATTCGTTGGACTACAATTAATACACTCAAATAGAAATGAAATGTGATACTGTTATGATCAATTATTTGGGGAATGGGGCAACGCTCTCTGTGCGGAAAAAGTAGCCGGAGAGAATGTTCAAATAGCTGCTTGATATGTTTGGCGTCTGGCTCATTTCTACACCCCTGTATTATGCAGAAATGCAATATGAAGTCACACAAGTCATAGGCAGATAATTCAAAACAAAACAAGCAGGCATTAAAAATTTAAATGAAACACTATGTTATGATTTATTAAAAATAACCTCTAACTGTTAAATTATATAATTATCACACCAATTATATACGATTAACAAAAAGGTATCTTCTATTATCTTCAGTTAAGTCAAACCTCTAGTGGGGACTTAGACTGGCACGTGTCAAACCAACAAGAATATTAGTAATAAATAGAATAAGGAAATATCTAATGTCAGATAATCTGAACTAAAATGCTACCACTGCAAATGTATTTAACTTATGATTAGTGATCATAACAATAAGACATATAACCATATTGATGGATAAAGAACACTGAAAATGCCATAAATGTAGCGTAAAAACAATTGACTTTAAAACTCACTCAATGGATGACAAACGTGAGACTTTCTTGAAAATGTAATATTCAGTCTTCAATTTTGTCAGTGAGTCGATGACAACCTTAGACAAAGCGTCAGATTTCTTTTGTAATTCGATTTGAAAATTTCCAATGGGCGCAGCCATTTTACAATCGCCTCCTATTTGAAGAGTAACGATTTATCTCCTCCCTGAATTTAATCGATCTTTTAAATTCGCACACGTGGTATCTCTTTTTAAGCAACATATAATTCGTGACAATTTGTATCATTACTACATTTTCTTGTTTGTTCAGAATATATTCATCAGAATACTATTTTACCTAATTACCTTGGATCCCGGCGTGATTGTATATATTCGTGTCACACTCCAGTACTATACAACTTAATACAATGTTCATTAAAATTTTCAATAAAATTGTGTCCATGTACTAAGCAGACAAACAGTCCACAGCTGTGAACAAAATGATTTGTCACTGGTTCAACTGTTTATATTGACACAGATTTTGGGATGGAGAGTTTTTTTTACAGTAAATGTATCTGTGAAAATGACAATGCACGTATCAATTATGACCTCGCTTGTCTGCAGTATTGTACATAGAATATCTACAAATCTTCGTCCTAACTACAAATTGCGATGCAAAATAATATCTTTAGATAGGTATCCAGGCTTTTGAAGTGCATAATTTCTGCGCTACAATTATGGCGCAAAGTACTTTGATTTAATAGCCTATTTGATTTTTTCGACTTGGTATGGTACGTTGTTGCATGGCATTGTACTAGCCTGGTTTTATAATTGAAGTGCATTTTATAATATGGATACTAACCTGCACCGTAGGAATTTTGCAGTAAATATTTTAACGAGATTCCTTAAAGTGGCCGTTTGACCCTTCAGTACTTGTTAACTTCGGACTAAATCTTGTTTATACATAACGAAGATGAAATATACACAAATAAAATAAATAACCAAAAACAACGCAATGAAACGTTTTTATCCCGAAGGAATGTAAATCAACAAAACTAATAGCAGTTCCGGAGTTATTTGTTCCTCAGTTAGTTTTAAAATAATTACCTTTTATTCAATTGTCAGATGGCAACGGACATCATTTAAACGCAATGGTGTTTTATTGCACATATTGTCTCACGTGGGAGTGATTATTATTGAGGGAAATTCTATTTTATTGTTTTATTGTATTTGTAATCATGGACACTTAATACATTTCCATAAAATCTAATAAAAACGTAATGGTCGAACAATATCAAAATTTCCTGAGGATGGTAAGACTCAGGTTTTCAAAAATAAACCTCACAACTCATTGAGGATGTTTCAACCAATGCTAACCATTCTCTCATATTAAAAGATGGTCATTTAATACAACATTTCTTCAGGCACAATATTGTTTTATCGACCATTGATTTAGTGTAGCAATACATAGGCAGTATAACAAATATTACACTACTAGGGAAGGTAATGTTGTCGTTTATTTGAGAACCTGGTTTTCAATAAGTGAACTTTACATTGTAAAATTTATATTGTAATACAATGTGTACGTAAAATTTATTCTCCCCAGTATTAAGATTGTTCTAGAGACGGGACTTTTCTCAGCATCTTTAACACTTTCAGAATTGTGTATATCGACTGCATTTCAGTCAATTCACTTTGGTGAAGTAATTACTTTTTTCTTTAATGGCATAGGTGCAGAACCATTGGCTTAACTTTCATGCCAGCGGTTATTTTAATGATAAACAATCAAAAAGCTTTTAACGCGAATCAATACTATTTATTGGTTGAATAGTCTGAAGTTGTTCACCCTGTTCAACGTGTGTGTTGTTGCTTTATCTGATAATACAAAAGGTAATTCTTTGAATAAAGATGTCGAGAACGTTCTCACTGTAATGTACAAAAACGTACCATATGAAACCAGTTTTTTCTTTGACGTTCAACATTTTACATAGCATTTACATTAAAAGATGAATCCTGTCCCCACAAATTTTCAATAAATGTCCATTAACGTCTTTGAAATTTTCAGGGCATTAATATTGACCGTGTTGTGTTATGTGCATCTTGTGGCGTGATATATGTAGTGGTATGAATTTGTGGTGTCGGAACAACTTACATGTTCTTTCATCACTCTACATTAGCCTTTTTAGCGATAAAATCAAGAACACGCAGTAATTTCATAAATGCAAAATAAAGCGTCATTTTAGTGAATTATTATGTTTTGATGTTGGGAAATTCAATCAACAAAGAGTCGGTGTTCGACAGTTAGTTATCAACCATGTTCAGATATTTTATTGACATGCATCAAATGCGACTGTAAACACAATTTATTCATAACAGTTATTGGCATTTGGTTGAAATAGAATTAAAATTCAATGTAGGAACAATATACGTTCTGAGAAATGAAACTTTTTTATTACCCCTTGTAAATATTATGTAATTCATTAAGACACTGTCGACATTATAGACATGCTGATATCATGTATACATGAGCATCATGAGCTTAAGTCCCTGCAACAGGATTCCATGACAACCAAGTATGGTACAGGGCTATGTTTACTGTGTTCATCACATGTATTACACATCTATCACATAGCCATTTATTTTATACAATATTGTGAACGAGTACGTCCAATGTTTTGCTACATTTAGTTAAACCATAGAGTGTTTGATTACATGAATGTAATCTCCGCAATTTATCTTCAAACGATTATGCATGTATTAATACGTATCACAGGGTTACATGAATGACGACATCTTTATTTCTTTTCGTCGTCGTTCACGGACGGCGATATATACAATTAACCAAATTTGACCATATCTTGCCTTACATCGCCTGCTCTAAGCCAATCAAAAAGGAGAATGATAAAAAATGGCGGACAAAAAACTCAAAATGGTCTCCTACGGGGCACATCATTGGCATGTTTTGTCGGGTTATCTCTTCGTATAATTGACATGCCTTTTTAATGTATGAAGCTCGAAACCAGTTTGTAGGCTCCTGCAGGGTAAACAATATTTCGAATACTTCTCTAAAAAATAGCTTTTATTGTTCAGAAAAGAGTGTATCTCTATGAAAAGGAGGATTTTATTTGATGAATATTAAAATATAAGTGCTAGGTTAATTCATTGTGAAATCTTTTGTTTCCTCTGAATGCGATACTTCGATATTTTAGTTATGTGTTTAACATATGCTCTTCGGGGGCATTTTTGTATTAAAATGTTTTACATATGATCTTTTGGGGCAGTTTATCGTCGTTAACTGGTCCCCGTTCCATGTTGCAGTACACCAAAGGAACGTTGCCTCTATACAGACAGAGTCAACGGGAACCAGTTTAATATCGTCGTAAATATAGAATGTGTTGCAAACTCTCAATAAGAAATAAAACCAGAAATGATTTCTCCAGGAAATCTTTATTCAATATTTTATTCTTAGCTCTTATACTTGGCTAAACGGCGATTCAAATCATTTTTTGGAAATGCTAATACTTGTATGGACTACAGTATTCGTTCGTTCGTCGCTCGTTCGTTCGTTCGTTCGTTATTGTCACTGGGCTTAAACGCCGTTTTTTTCAATAATTTTTCAGTTACATACGGCGACAGGTTCACCTTACCAGTTTTCATGGACTAGCTTACCCTTCCACAAGAAGCCGGCAACTTCTCCACATATGGAGGAAAATCAACATTTTTGTCAAATTTCATAAAAAGGCATGGCCTGCCGCGACCGAGATTCTGACCTGGATCACCGGGTTACAAGTCCAGCGCACTAACCACTGGACCATGGCCGCAGCTCGGACTACAGTAACATACACGTGTGGAACTTTACAGTTCTCGTGGCCTACGTCTTACACGAGTATGTCGTGACTTCTTGTGCCACATTGCAAATTATGCTTACATAATCAATAAACTTAAGGCTATATTCAGCATTAGCATTTCAATACCGAGTTACGTATATTTGTATTTTATACACAGTGTTCAATGATAATTTATGACGTATAAAGACAGACGACAGATTTGCATTATATATTTATCACGTGACCAGGAACAAGAACGACAAATATGCAAAAATCACCGGATTTAATTTGTATCAAGAATTTGATCTTTACCCAAGAACCAGTCAGCAAATATCACACATATCTGACCATGTTTATTAGGCCATAATAATAATAATGTTGGTTTGCGGTTACGCGATCCACACTTTTAACAACAGAAAGGTAGTTAGCCATTTTACATTTGTCATCATGATATGCTTTTTTTTTGGGGGGGGGGCTTTTGAATAAGTCGTAACATAATTGCCAATCAATTATTTATAAAGATGGCCTTATATATTCTCAGTAAAATCAGACTTATTATCTTCTTCTATTTTTAGCAGTTTATTAGCTGATTATACGTCTGATATTCACGAAATTGACCATTTACATGAATACAACATCTTTACATTAATTCACAATATAATTTTGTATAATTTGTAAGTTTGTTAATCTATATCACGATACAGTGCAACCTCTTCAGAGCGTCACCGTCTTGAGCAACATCCTCCATTCAACAACAACATGATTTTTTTCCCACTGTACGATTTAACTATTAATTCAACCTCTCTAGAGCAACAATCTCTCAACAACAGTATGATTTTGCTTCTCCCAAAGGATATTGCTTTGGAGAGGTTGCATTGTATACACAAATACAGTTGAACGGTGTTTTTATGTTACAGGCGGCCTTTAAATAGGACACACAGACACACATACATGTATAGTAAATGACGCATAGATTGTACAATATCATCCTTGGCTTACGATGATGGCGGACGAATCGAAACATGAGATATGACTAGCAAGACCAAAATCATTATAAGTTGAAAAATAAACTGATTTTCACTTGATTCTAGGGCACATAGTGATTTATATCAATATCCATGTATTTTAATACATACAATACATCATACATTAAAACGACTATTAAGGTTCCAATTTTCATTTTACTACAAAGAAAAAAATCACTGATATAATTATACACGTGCAGTTAACCAGCGCAGCTATACAACATGTTAACATGATGTTATAACAATACAATAAGGTTCATTGGCCTGACCAAAACTGCTTGCAGTCAAAACCTTGCAAAGAAAACAAACTACAAACATAGTACGAACAAAAGGAATGCGAAGAAAACATTTCTTAAATATAAGAATAAAATATTTAGGTTTTATTTTTCAGAAATTAGCAATTAATTGGCCACATTCCCATTATTCTTTGTAGGTGATAATAATCTATGACCTATGTTATTTTACAAACTGTGAAACCTAGGTGAAAAATACAGATGCAAGTATTAAAAAGCAGCACATAGTTTAATATACAAAGATCTTTGAATTAGCCTTGAAATTTTGTTTTACTCTGACTAACAATCATTTCTGATATAGGAAGATGATTAATCCACATTACAAATTGGCGAGCATTGTTTTAAACATACTTTTATCCGGATAATATTACATCACAATTATCACAAGATGAATGTTGAATGTCTCCGAGGTGCTGATAGTGAAAGAATGGCATGATCAACGCTAACACTAGAAATACGTTTAAAGTTATTAATCATTGGCGGTGACAGTGAAATCGTACTTTTTCTTCTGGGACTTAATTGTTCAATGCTGTCTTCATGGTCATCTTCAGGTGCGTCTTTATGTTTAGGAGTAAACAACGCATCGCAATTGTTTATATTGTCGTCTAGATGTAGGCTGGATCTCACGTATAAAGTCATCGAGAGGCGTTTTGCTTTCCTGTTTAATTGTGCATTGTGGAAATAATACGCTATACACAGAAATATGATTATTGACACAGTGGCAACAGGTCCTACAATAATGATCCTCACAGGCCCTTTATGACGTCGATCTTCAAAAGAAGTCGCATTTGGTGATTTAGAAGCAGGATTCTGTATGAGAACGGTATCATTAAACGTCTGTGATTTATCTAAAACACTATATTCACTTTTTGTTATATTTCCGTTTTGGTAAGACAGTACACTGCTGTTTTCGTACGTACTGTTGTTATTTATAAAACTTCCATTCAGATGTTTGTCTTCTGACTTACACACGCACCACATAGAAATTACAATCGAATACTCGATTGTTATCGCAAACATACTGCTATTCATTATTGTAGCGCGGTTAAATGATTGTTAGGGAAAATATTCCTATTTTGAAAGATTCTACACAATAGAAATATATCCATAAGTATCAACAATCTGACACAATGTTCACTGACTTATCTATTCACAATGTTATTTGTGGAATTGTACTCCATTTACATGAATGTATATGTAAAATATTCTGCTCAACGTCCTGTCTAAGTATCGTCCTTTTATGATGCTATTCCACGTATAAAATCCACTGATGAGTGATTGTTTGATTACAAACATTGATACATGTTATTCTGCCGTGAACGAGAAGTTATATTCAATGTGTCCAATTCTACCATATAAAGTGTTACTGGCAGATTTTCTGCGCATTCAAAATGCAAGTAATGGATTACAGTCATTAATATGACGAGATATGCAAATTGGGCTGTCTCAAACAATTCTACTCACGGCTTGTCGCAAGAAAATTGTCCTGTAATAGTTTGCATAAACACTAAATATACGTCATTTGTTGTTCTGTGTCGTAAAACACAGGAGACCACATTTTAATAAGACCATGATGTGACAGTTGTGTCTACAGTACACTTTGCGACAGTATTTAAAGTGAATCTGCTGAGAAGTATTGATTATTTTTTACTTCAATCCATTCTAATTCAACCTTATCATTGTCCTCTTTAGATGACATCGTAGATTAGCCATTCTAAATCCCGTATTTCTTCGATACTTATACTTACTGTAATTACAATTAATTACAATGTAGCGAAGAATGGTGCATATCACATATAATCGCCTGCTTACTTCAGGTCTACAATGAAATTAACAGCCGAGCGTCTGTTGAGTACCTGAAAGG
Source organism: Lutraria rhynchaena (assembly GCA_008271625.1). Lineage (NCBI taxonomy): Eukaryota > Metazoa > Mollusca > Bivalvia > Venerida > Mactridae > Lutraria > Lutraria rhynchaena. The sequence goes on from VIBL01000263.1 coordinate 362,731, forward strand.
AAAAACGATTTTAACATACAATAGTGAAGTGATTTCTGGTGTTTTTGTCCCAATGGAGAAATAAATGTTTTAAGGCCATATCAGTAGATTACGAGATTGTTTGTGGTCTAATATTTTAAAGCATAAACAATTAAGAGCGCATATAACATTTTAGTTTTATGAGTAGAATAAGTAAAATTAATGTATACGTAAACTTGAATGTAGTATAATTGTTATGTTCTGTTTTAAATTACATTGTCGTCATAGAGTAGTTTTTCTACAACTTTCATCTTAGAGACATGTACGTTGTAACATTACTTTATGATGTCACGGTATGATGTCACTATACGATTTCACGGTATTATGTCACCGTATGGTGCCACTGTATGATGTCATTGTATGATGTCACGGTATGATGCCACTGTAAGATGCCACTGTATGATGCCACGGTATGATGTCACCTTATGATGTCACAATATAACATCACGGTATGATATCACAGTATAACGTCACGGTATTATGTATTATGTATTGAGGTCACTGCATGATGTATAACGAGGTACAAAGATGTGGAACTCAGTGACCATGGAGTAACACCTTCATTATGTACGTCTTTAATTACAGATTTTTTTTGTGAAAAATTGTTTCAGAAGGAAAATGTTTAACGGTAACAAGTCTTTCTTTAATTCCAATCAATGGGATGTTTTGGAGAAATTCCGATGATTTGAAATACAAAATCGATTTCGCTGATGCGAGATAACTTAAGTTCATTCCCACTTTGCTTTAGAACCAGTGTAATCGAACGTGTTTGAACAATCTAAGAACTAATCTTCTCACTAACTTAAACAACAAACATAGAGGATATCCAACGTCTGTATAACTCAATACAAAACTGAATCAGTTGACCTATTATCCTGAATTCTGATTGGTTATTGCTGAGTCCAAAGTTTAAAATTGACCAATGACAGGTAGTACTGTACGTTATTTAATAAGATATCGTTATCAAATAACAGTATTTTGTCTTGTCACGTGCATGTACGGTATACTTAGAACTGACCAATGGCTGGCACGCAGTATTGAGACTATTCAAGACCAAAGCCTGTGTTAAGCCACCGACCAAGAGTCAGGTATAAACAACTTCAGAAACTTTAACCAAATCAAATCAAAGATGGCGTCAGATTTGAAAGTAGCACAAACATGTAATGCCACTTTCATTTCTGGAAAAAAACGTTTTCAGACGTCGAGCATGAGCTAGCTAAGTTTTACGTTGGTGAACTCTCAGCTTGTTATCCGATACTAGAGAGGGGCTTATTACATTACATGTGTATACATTTATTTATAACTTTTAATTAAAAACTGTTGCATCTCGGGAATGGTACTCCGTCCGTGTCGATCTTCAACCAGGTGGAACATTTCACTAATAATTCAAGTACCTAACATTCCAACTTTGATCAGAGTACGGAATTTTATAGCGTCCACATTACATTTTGATAATACCATGCGATAATTATCGTTTTGAAGCCTAATTTAGAAATCAGAGACACTTGTACCTGTCCTAACCCATCAGGCATTAATTATCGCCTTTAAAACGATAATTATCGCGTTGTACTAGCGAAATTCAATGTGGGCGCTATAGGATTCCGTATCAAAGTATATCTAAAAGCATGAATTCTTGTGACTTGAAGTAGAACCTGTTGTTCGTATATAAGATTACTCATTCATTCAATTATTGTTTAATCTTTTTTTGTAATGTTTGTTCAGCATTCATAACATTGTTTTACGATTAAGTCTTAATTTCAGAGTTGTATTTGCCTTCCTGTTCAAGCAATCAACAATGACAAAAGAAAATGAAATGTTCACAGAAAACAGCATACAGTTAAACCTTAAATAGCGACCACTTCAATATCACGACCACCTTGTTATAACAAACACTTATTTTCGGACCATCTTCGAATAACTCCCCTATAATTCAACCTGATAAAGAGACCTCCTCATTATTACGTCAGATTTTTCGGGCCCCGATAGCGGTCTCACTTATACTGTAAATGTATTTGATGTATAGGAGAAACAAGGTCGGTTCCTAATCCAGCTATATGTTTCTATTCAGTCTTCGACGTAAGTTTTGAGATCATTCGATATTAATTTTGAATTCGTTTTTTTACTTGCTCTTATGATGGCACGCGCAGGTGTCTGTTTTAATTTACAATTACGTACATCGTGGGCACATGATTTTATGCCTGAAGTTATTCCGTCAACGAAGAATTTTGGTTCAACATAATCAAACATGATACAGTAAAACCCCTGAAAGCCGGACTCCCTGAAAACCTGAAATCTCTGAAAATCGGAAGATTTTTCAAGTCCAATTTCTTTCTCTTCTATAATTATTAGTTCTCTGAAAACCGGAATTCTCAGAAAACCAGACATTTAGCCCAGTCCTGAAGGTGTCCGGTTTTCAGGGGTTATACTGTAGTTTACAGACTTTGTTTACTTTGTAATCACGGACAATTAGTCTTATAGCAATGTAAATAAATCATTTATCACTCACCGCAATCTGCCAGAAATCAATTCATACCTAAAGTAATCTCAAATCCAACTATTTCGTATCCTATCACATCTATTCAATAAGATATGCAAACAATGCTAATTGGATTTAATACATCGGGTTCATGATAAATATTTCCAGATAATAAATTGCAACAAATTGAAATGCTGGCTTTGGAATTCCAGTTAATAGTTCAGCAACCACAAAAAAAACAATAAAGTGAAGTACAACAATTCCACTGATTTTATGTTAGCGAGTTTTCAAGAGTGTTGTTGCAGATGCTTTTTTCTTCTGTTTTTTTTTGTTTTGGTATTGATCTTGTTGTGTTTCTGATGACAGATGGTATAAGAATAGCTGTTGTCGATTACTATAATGTAGATGCTGTTGTAGCCGCTGATACTGCAATGTTGTTACTAAAAAAATATTCAAAACACGATGATGACGATGATGATGATGATGATAATAATGATGATGACAATAATGGTGCTGATAATGATGAACATGATGGTATGGTGTAGATGAAACTTTAAATGAACTAGACTCAAGATTGATGATCGAACGAAAAAATTCTATGTTAGAAATTATGACAAAACGTGAAATCAATACGTTTTCAAGGATGCAAATATTGTGAATTATTACTGTAACACTTGCTTATGGTTTAAAAAAATTCTAATCGTTTGTCACGCAGTAGAAACATGCTAAACTGTACATGTAGTTGATACTTGAAATTTAGAAATAATATTAATGTGTGATAATGACGTTTTGTACGATTTCATAATATGTGGATGGAGCTCTTTAACTAGACCTAAAGCATTTTATTAACTTTATTTCTTCCACATATAATATACATGTAGTATGGTTCACTAAGTTCAGTCATTATCACGTAACTTTATCTCGTTGAGACAAACCGGTCATGTTTCTGTCAAATTAGCATCAATTGTTTTCACAATGTCTAATTCAGAAATGCGCTGAAACTACAAAGTTGTTTCTGCGATTAACAAGGGGCAAAGTTCACTGACCGTCAATCAAGTATGCACTTTTGTGAAACACGTATTGTTGAGCCACCACACTGTATGGGGATAATGGTTCTGTCTGGACGAGTTGTAAGTCGTTACTGTAATTAAGCCGTAACATGGATTGATTGGCCGTCCACGTGTCCCATAAGAACATAATTACACATAAAGTCACAGCGAGGCTTATATATGTTGGTCTTGGTCGAAGTTTAAAATTCAAAGATGAAGAAATCTCGGGGTTCGTTTGTACTTTCTGATACCAAACAGCATTCAGAATGCCTGCCAGCTGCAAAGTGTTGTGAGAGAAAACATCCTGATAACGTTACCTTGCGACATTCCAATAACTCAAAGTCTTTGATTTGCTGATAATGATATTTTGACATTATATGAATGTTTCCGGAATAGAGTTCTAAACGAGACGCAACAGCTAAATAACTCTGTATTTGCATAGCTGTTCAAGAAATGTGCAATAATTGCAAGCTACTTAAAAAGAATGAGATTGCGAATTCATCACTTCACGTGTTGTATCAATAGAGCTTCATGTTGTCGTAAATGTCTCGCCGTGTATCCTTCAATGACCATAATGTTCTCGCTGTTTACGTGTTAATGCGGGCGACTTGAAAAACAAAGAGCTTCAAATTTAGTACTCCTCGATCAACTAATAAATGTCAACGCGCATGCGCATCAAAACGCTGAGTTAAAACGCCGTTTGTATCAAATGATGGTTAACGTTACGATGCCGAAGATATAAAACCTAACACGTTGTTACTGTTAGAAAATCGATCATGAATTTTAAGTGCTTGATATTTATGATGGCAAATGAATCATATCCTTTTGATAATTTTCATATCCTTTGACAATTTACATATACTCGTTTCGTAACGGAAATAAAGCATGGTGACGTTACGATAATTTTGAATACATCTTTACATAAACTCGTAACGGAGACATAAGATGGTAACATTACAATTATTATGAATAAATCTTCACATATAATAGTAATGTATTGAAAACATGACACGGTAACATTACAATATTTTTTCAATATAATTATTTTTGCAAACATTAGTATTGTAACCGAAATATAAGATGCTTACTTTGCAATGATTATAAACAAACTTTTACATATACAAGTATAATAACGGAAACAGAACATGATAACATTATAATATTTTTTCAACAGTAGATGTATAAGGCGGGTTCTGGCCCATTTTCTATACTACCCTTATTCACACAGGGGGCCTAGCACGTTGAAGGGATGGAGTATAATGGCGTATTAGGTCTAAAATAGCCAAACGGACCAAAACGCAAATATCATATTCATATATATATATATGCAAGGGTTACAACTCCCGAAATGACAGTTTCTGCACCAAGTTTGTTTAATACCGCGTAACTTTTTAAGGAATCTCTCAAATTTCTAATAACAGGTGTCTACAGATAGCTAATACATTATACTACACATAACCAATAAGTACTTTGTCCTATTTACGTTATTTTAGCGGTGTCCTTGTTTTTCAGATTAAACACATTATGATGATACGCCGCTTTATCAATCTTGTTTATAAGTTTACTCTAACTTTTTGGAGTGAGATCGGGGTTTAGTCTCTTTTTTAGTTTAGTGCCCTGTCCCGTGAAATTATGACCGGGTAGATGCATTTCAAAAGGTAGGTTATTTATGGCTTCATTTAATATTGAGCCGCCCTTCATTTTAACAAATTGAGTTTTTGTCGACCCGCATACTGCACACTTTCCCTGTTTCATGGATCTATTGTTTTTTGTAACAACATCTTCGATATTGAGAGTTTCAGTAAATTTTTTACATTTGACGCAATACAACATTTTAATATATGTACTTATTAAAATCTAAATAAGTAATATAAAAATGGAAATCAAGGATCTATCTTGGAATATAACGACCAAGCGAAACAATCATCCCTTTTTACCCAAAATTAATAGAGGGGTGATCATTGGGAAATCTGGTTGCGGTAAAACTACCCTGTTACTCAACCACTTACTTCAGCCAGGATGGTTAGACTATGATAAACTTAAGGTTTTCGGAAAGAGTTTATTTCAACCCGAGCATCTTATTTTAAATAAAGCTTTCCAAATGAAATTAACGAAAGCCGAAATACTTCGGCTTTTTGATATGCGCGAGGAACTTGCCATAAAGGTTATTTTGCCGGGTATCTTAATTGACGCTTTGGCGCGAGACAAGCCAAGCGGGGAGGTTTGGAATGCGATTTTTACGAATTCGCCGAAGATGTGCCTTAATTTCGCTTCAATGGGTCTTGCCGCCGGGGGTGTTGTTCTTTTATCTATGATAGTGCCGGTCGTTGTTGTTATGGAAAGCGCTGCGGGTGGGTTTGGAACATTGAGCACCGTGGGAAAATACCTCAGCAAAAGGTTTTCAACCAAAGCCGAAAAAAAACCGAAAAAATAAAGATGCTCGCATCAACAAAACTTAATACCATTTCTTCGTATATCTAAAAAGCATTAAATGATAACAAAGTTACCGACGAGGAGTTTCAACTTATATTCTCGGAATTGGAAAAATGCCACGCGATGAAAGAAGAAGTAAGACGAACAACGAGGAAAATATATTAAAAACTGATGTTGAATTCCGTGTTGATAATCGTGTTAAAGACTGGGTTCAAAACTATGATTAAAAACTTTAGAAAATCTTATCATTAGCAAAAGATGTCGTTTCTACGGATTACAGATCCCGATAAAAGGGAATTAATAGTGAAAGAATATCTCGCAACGAAACAAAGAATTACAGACAGGTTTATCGAGGAAAAAACGGGTGAACAAGATTTTCAAGAAAATCTCGGTAAATTTTTTTAGCCGATTACGGATGTGCAGAAGAGTACCGCCGAAGAATTAAAGGAAAATCTCACAAATTTACAACCAATCCCCGCTATTGCAGGCCCCGGAGCTGTGGGTGCTTTAGAAGGGTATGCAGATTATCGGCCCAATCGCGTCCGAATATCTAAAACAATTTGCCAGTAAATCTGAGACTTAGACTCGATAAATCCGAATATTGGGCTGTGCACCAAGGAAGGTAATATTTATTTAGGTGATAAACCCGTTACCATTAAAGACGATAGTATAATTATGGACGGTGAAGAATATCCGGGAACGCCTGGGTTATGGGAGCTCCTCATGACTAAGAATCCGGATGAAAATATACATACCGGTGAGGATCGTGGTAATTACGGCGAACTGTTGTTTAAAACGAATGCCATTTACCGAGGTTATTATCCCGAACGTAAATACCCGAGGGGCAGCAGAGGGAAAAACATAGAAATATTGTTGGGCCAATTTGGAGAAATAAACGTCTTTAGGACAGAAGCCGTTTAGATCCCAATGCATTACTCGAAAGACTAGACTTGTTAATGGCGAGCAAAAAGGCGGGCAACACGGGTGTGAGGGATGAGCTGGTTTCCTTCTGTGACGAACTCATAAGGCAAAATGTGTTAAATGCGGAACAACATAAAAATTAGTATCTATTATTTACAAAAGATGTTAGTTCCGAAAAACCTCGGCTTTACGAGACGATACAGATATGGAGGAAGCGGCATATTTGACAAGTCGCCAACTTGTTTGCCAGTAATAATGCAAAGACGCTAGCGAATACAGCTTTAGACGTGGGGGGAAAGGGCATTCTTACAGCCACCGAGTATGCGGCTAAAGAAGCTGGAAAGAAAACTGTAGATGTTGCTGGAAAGAAGATTGTTAACAAATTCACACCAAAATCTCGATAACGGAACCCAAACCACTAATGTCGATCCATTCGTTGATTGACGGAAGTTGTACTAACGCGATCGCCATTCAAGATTTAGTCCGAGAATTTGATAAACGGTCTTTAAGGAAATAAAATTTTAGAAAATGACAGGTCTCAAATTTACGCGACACATGTATAAATAGTACAACTCTGCCACAATTTTCGTCAAGAACGCCGAGTTTAAATTGGATGACTCTGAAATTCTCGATATTCGAGAAACGGATTTTAGTTACCATAAAGTGACCGTGAAGCTCGCCGACGAGAAAATAGACCTGTTGAAAACGATAGAAGAGGAGGTGAACGAGAATTACGAATACGGCTTCGAACCGGTACCGTTGGTATACAGAAACAAGATTTACGCAAAAAAAAATCCAACTCGAACCGAACAGAGTTTGACGACCGTCAAGCTTAAGAGTGCGTTTGCCAATATGGATAAATCTATTCCACAGCTCTGGGTTATCTAAAAAATTATTACGCTAAATAAAAAAATGGAGAATATTTTAAGAATTACCGAAGCTCCCGCGATGGAAAAGAGTATCGAAACTTATGAATATCACGAATACGAGCCTATTACGGGTACTAATTTAAATAACCCCGGTGAAATTTGAATCCCAGGATTTATTTACCCACTCGGGCGAAAGTTATTTGTTGTTTGAAGGAATGTTGACGAAAGCATATAGAACGGCTTGTAACACGAATGGCAACAAAGTTGCGCCAACGAATAATGGTCTCATGTGTCTTTTCAGCAAAATCAGTGGATGTATGCACGGCAATAAGCTGCATGTAGTAGAAGCGTTGAACAAATGGATTGTTAACCGAAGACGTCGAATTAATTTTCTAAAAAGTATGAGCAAACCCGAAAATGGTTACGCTTAGAGACGTTAAAACGAACGAAGAATTGATGTTTCCTTCAATTTACAAAGCTGCCAAGTTTACAAACCGTTCTCCGAGAATTATAACTTATTACGGAGGAAGGGTATGGGAAAACAAGTATGAAATTAAAGTTGTTTCGAAAAAGATTATATTATTACGCGTAATAATATAATCCAAATAACGCGCAAGCGTGACTTAAATAAATATTTACATACAAAAAACAATGCCGAGTGTTAAAGAATTGAGAGAGTTAGCACAACAACGCGGTCTACGGGGCTATTCGAGTCTCAGGAAAGCCGAGTTGGAAAATTTATTAACTCCAATGCGAGTACGAGTGGTGCGGCGTCAACAGGTGTCGACCGCTAGCGTTGGTGTTAATACCGGCAAGAAAAGAGCATGTGGCTCCACTGATTGACGAACTAGTGCCGCAAATTAATGTGCCGACTCTTTTATCGAAAATGGTCGCAACGGCGAGCAACGTTAAAAAGATTGTGAAAAAAAGCGGTGAAGGCTGCAGCCGATTGGACGAAATGGTTGGCGGATGCGTCAAAACCCGTGACATAATTTGTGCCGGAAAAACGAGTTTTAAAAAAAACATATCTAGGTTATACCCATTCGAGTTAAGGGAAGCTAGATCCGCTTTGAGGGAATTTACGACCGTGCACGTTATAGAAGGGAGAGAAGGTTACGATTCGCAGTCGTTTTTTGACGCGGTTCATCGTGCCGTAATTAACTTTTTTAGGACAAAGACTTCTTCTAAAGTCAAGATGGTTCTGAAATGCGATATGGAGAAAAAAAACGCGTAAAGCGAAGAAAGAGAAATTAACCTCGCGGCTTTTCATTCCGATATTGAGGTCATCCTCGAGGGAACCGACATAGACGAATTGTTTAACGTCATGACGTCTAAAATTATGAAAAATATGTCCACGCTCCAAAATAGCGGCAGCTGTTAGAATTTTGTCTTTATTATTTCTCTCGAGATTCATACGACCGTTTATAATCCGTTGAGAGGAAGTTCTTACATCCCGCTACCCGAAATCTTGACGAAGGGGGAAGCGATCATTAACGTGAAAAACGACGACGAGAAATGTTTTCAATGGTGCGTATTACGAGCTTTAAATCCGGTAGAAAAAATGCCTAACGTATAGATAAAATTCGTAAAAGTAAAGAAGGCGAATTAAACACGAAAGGTATAAAATATTCCGTGTCGTTGAAAGATATAGACAAGGTCGAAAAACAGAATCCGTCTATCACTATAAACGTATTCGGGTACGAAAGGGGCGTTTACCCCCTCAGAATAAATAAGTGCGGTTCGAGGGACCCCATAAACCTTTTGTTGATTTCCAACGGAGAAAGACAACATTACTGCCTTATAACGGATTTAAGTAGATTATTAGCTTCGCAAATTTCTAAGAAAAAGGGGAAACGATATTTTTGTCGCAACTGTTTGAACCCGTTCGCTTCGCAGGAGGTACTAGACAAACACGTGGAATCTTGCTATTCGAACGAAAACTTAAAAATCCCTATGCGTAAAGAAGGCTCAGTTATCGAATTTAAAAACTTTAATAGGTCGATGCGGATTCCTTTTGTGGTATATGCCGACTTTAAAAGTTGTCTCAAACCCATCGATACTTGTACGCCGCGGCCGGATGAAAGTTTTACCAAACAGAAACACGTTCCGTCGGGTTTTTGTTACTACGTGAAATGTTTCGACGATAGCGTGTACAAGTAAGCGCCGGTCACCTACACCGCGGAAACGGATAACGAAGCCGGAGACCGTGGCGCGAAAATTTGTGGAAATGTTGGAACGAGACGTGAGGGATCCGCGGTAAGGAGTTTGTCGAAGGAGTGAAAGTTAGGGATCATTGCCATTTCACCGGGAAATATAGAGGGGCGGCGCACAAAAAATGCAATCTCGCGTACAGAAAACCGAAATTCACCCTGGTGGTGTTTCATAATCTGGACGGTTAAAAGATTACCGCGATTTGTTTAACGTGTCTGACGTTTTGCTCCTGGCAGACGTCTTTGAAAGCTTCAGAAACGTGTATCACAAAAATTATGGGTTGGATCTGGCGCGGTATTATACGTCACCGGGATTGTCGTACGACGCCATGTTGAAGATTACGGGCGTGAGATTAGAATTTTCAACGGACCCCGACATGTTGCTCACGATAGAAAAAGGCATCCGACGAGGCATGTCTATGATTTCGATCAGACACGGGAAAGCGAATAATCCGTACATGGGTGACCAATTTAACCCCGACGAACCTTCCATGTACAAAACTTATTTGGACGCCAACAATTTGTACGGGTGGGCGATGGGTAAACCGCTACAGACGAACGGATTTAAATGGCACCGGAACATTTAACGATAGACAAAGTACCTAAATTAATTCCGAATTTAAACGATAGGAAGAAATACGTGGTTCATCACGAAAGTTTAAAACAGTACGAGTGCTTGGTGTTGAAAATTACGAAAATTCACGGGGGAATAAAATTCGAAGATGGCGCGTGGATGAAAAAATATATCGATCTAAATACGAATTTCGGGGCAAAAGCAACGAACGAGTTTGAAAAGGATTTCTTCATACTGATGAATAACAGCGTTTTCGGTAAAACGATGGAGAATATCAGAAACAGAACGGATATTAAGTTGCTTAACGATAGAACGGTGGCGGAAAAATTGGCGGCGAAACTGAACTACAAGGGGGGTACGATCTTCAACGAGAATCTAATAGCGGTACATATGAAAAAGACCAAATTAACGTTCAACACGCCGGTTTATCTCGGTATTTATATCCTATATTTGAATAAAACGCTAATGTACGATTTTCATTACAATTACGTCAAACCGAAATACGGGATAAAGATAAATTGTTGCTTACGGATACGGATAGTTTGATGTACGAGATTGAAACGGAAGATTTTTACAAGGACATTTCCGGAGACGCAAAAGATAAATTCGACACGAGCAATTTTCCGAGGGACCACCCGTCCGGAATTGAATCGGGACTGAATAAAAAAGTAATTGGCTTAATTAATAACGAAGCGGGTGGGGAAATTATCGAAGAGTTTGCCGGGCTTAGAGTCACATTATACGGGTTTTAAATGTTTGAAGGAAAAGAACAGAAAAAATGCACGGGAATTAAAAAAAACCGTTGTTAAAAACAGTATCCGGTTCGTGGATTACAAGACGTGCTTGTTTACGGGTGCGGAGCAATTGAGAAGGATGAATATCATTGGGAGTCGCACACACGAAGTGTACACAGAGGAAGTGAACAAGGTCGCGCTCAGTCGCGAAGATGATAAAAGGAACATTTTACCGGATGGAATTCGCACGTTGGCCATAGGGCATAAAATAGTTAAAAATATATATAAAAGAATATGAATATCTCGATCGGGAAAGTGATTTTACCCAATAAACCGCTTAACAATTTCGAATTGGTGGACGCGGTCAAGAAATTAAAAATACCCAATTACGCGTATTCATGCGTGATTACCTACCGATACGACCGTTAAAAAATGAATGCGGGATATTAAATCTGGATGACATGAATCCGGATGACGAAATAGGGTCTTCAAATACCGGAGGTACGGATTGGCTTTGTTGGCATAAATAGGGATATGAAAAATATTATTTCGATGGTTACGGAATACAACCTCCCTCGGAATTAAAAAAAAACTATCCACAGCCGACAATTTTTTCATAACGTGAAACAAGTACAACCGAATAAAACGGTAATATACGGTCATTTATGTTTGTACGTTTTAAAAGAATAAAAATAAATTCGCGCGTATATAAATGCCTGTTGATGAATTTGGGCGAATGCCGAAAACTCACGTTTCAAATTCTGGCGTGTCTTTATCTTATATAAATAACAATTTTCTGAAAAGGGGGAGAATCGATATGCTTGGAAACAAGATTACGAATCTTGGCACCCCTATGGATGGGGGTGACGCGGCGACTAAGGCGTTCGTGTTGAAACGAGGAAACAAGATGGTAAGAGATTACGGTCTGGATAAAAAACGTGAATTGAGCGAGTTAAAATAGTCATTGAATGAAATTGAATATTAAATAGAAGGGAAGTTAAAGGATGATATCGAAAATGAAAGGGGGAATCTTAAAAAGGAGTTGGAAACGTACGTAGATGAGAACGAGCTGGAACAGGCAAAGACGGAAATTGGTAAAACCTTCGTTACGAAGATAAGAGAAAATTTGAGGGAGTACATCATCGAAAGAAAATTGGAAACTAAACAGAATGAACTTGAGAAGGAATGGACGTTGGATAATGAAACCATCGAAGAAAGAATTGAACGGAAAATAAAGGGAGATGTGGAGAAGAGGGTGGAAAATCTTAAAAAGAGTTATAAACGTACGTAGATGAGAATGAGCTGGAACGGACAACTACAGAAATTGCTAAAACCTTCGTTACAAAGATAAAAGGACATTTGGGGGAATATATCGACGAACAAATTTGGAAGCCAATCTGAATAAACTGAAGAGGGAATGGACATTGGATGATGAAACCATTGAAGATAGAATCGAACGAAAATTACAGGGAGATGTCGAAAAGGGGGTGAAAAATCTTAAAAAGGAGTTGGAAACGTACGTAGACGAGAACGAGTTGGAACAGGCAAGGGCAGAAATTGGTAAAACCTTCGTTACAACGGTAGAAGAACATTTGGGAGAATATGTGGACGAACAAAAAATGGAAGCTGAACTGAATAAACTAAAGAAGGAATGAGCGTTGGATGATGAAACCATTGACGATAGAATCGATCGAAAATTACAGGGAGATGTCGAAAGGGGGGTGGAAAATCTTAAAAAGGAGTTGGAAACGTATGTAGACGAGAACGAGTTGGAACGGGCAAAGACAGAAATTGGTAAAACATTTGTTACAACGGTAAAAAAACATTTGGGAGAATATGTCGACGAACAAAAAATGGAAGCTGAACTGAATAAACTAAGGAAGGAATGGGCGTTGGATGATGAAACCATCGAAGATAATATCGAACGGAAATTACGGAGTGATGTCTAAAAGGGGTGGAAAATCTTAAAAAGGGATTCGAAACGTACATAGATGAGGAAGCGCAGAAACCAATTATTGAAAAGATAAAGATGGACGTTGGTAAAGCTGTCGTAGGAAATAAGACCAAAATTTTACAACTAGAATCGGATATGCAAATTTTTAAAAGCAGCAGACAATTGACTGTTGTCTTGTTTTCACTCAACTTTAGCGAAGGTATTGCTAAGAACGTGAAGAAAAGAAAGGATAATCAAGTCATCTTCTAAGGTAAGACAGATGAAAATCGATACCCCTATTTCACATCAGCCTTTGCTAAAAAAACGAACATGTATGTTGTTTATAAAGATATTGCTGAGTACACTCATCATGGTACGTATGGTCAATTTCTGTACGGCGCGAAACACTGGCTCCTTAAAAAGCCGGGTGTTTACACGCTTGACATTAATTTGGGGTTGACTATTCAAAATAGACGAGAACTTAGATACCGAATTTTTCATGTGGGCCTTGGTAATGGAAGGACAAAATATTTTGGGAAAACCGAATTCATCAAGGAACGATTAGAGAAACATGGTCATTTGATATTATTGACCCAGACACAAGAATAACATTCGATCTTTTAATGCATGATGAAATTGCGTTTGAAAGGAGGGGACGCGAAAAGACGGGGCACATAAAGTTGTTTTTTAAACCGTTCTAGCTGGGTCGATAACGAGCAATCGGGAAACCCCCGCGGACGACTCGTAAATCGATACGGCGCATATCGATTTATAAACCTCGGGGAAAACCCCTGGCACGGATATAATGAAATGGTGGGAAACCGCGGACGAACAATAATTCAATGCGGAGCTTATCGAATTATAAACCTCGGGGTAAACCCCAGTCGTGCGCATTGATGCATGGCGCGTCAATAACTGTACAGCACTTAACTATGAATAAGGGTAGTATAGAAAATGAACCAGAACCCGCCTTTTACATCTACTTTCAATAACTTTTTACAATAGCAATGTACTCATTTTAACCAAAATATAGAATGTTAACTTTGCAATAATTATGAATAAACCTTTACAATGCTCGTATTGGAACGGAAACATAATGTGGTAACATTATAACCACTTTTCAATACAATTCTTACATATACTCATATTGCAACCAAAATATAGCATGTTAACTTTGCAATACTTATGAATAAACCTTTACGAATGTTCGAATTGCAACGGAAACATAACGTGGTAGTATTATAATAACTTTACACGGTAACCCTTTCACTTTTAGAACTGGTGTAAAAGCTTTGGAGCCAATACTTCTGTAGAATTCTTTTGAAACATACATGAACGCACAAACTTATTAGTTAAACAGGCAAACCGACAACTGGTAAAGAATTTGTTGAGGAGTAACCACAGACAAATAAAGAACTGTATTTAAGCCAACACATAAATACTTATGAGCACTTTAATTAATTCCCTTTTATCTATATGCTCTAGTCGAGTTTTAATTGGCAATAATCGTTGAAAATTAATATTCATTCCAGGTGAACAGTTGTAGTTCGATGTTTAATGTAGAACTGAAGAATTTAACTTCAATTAAGTAGAATTATGAAATTAATCACGGTATTATACAACTACTTTAAACAATAGCAACTAACAATATAACTGGTACTTAAACTTCTACACCAACTGTGATCTTGAGCAGTTGAATATATTTCGTAATAAAGAGTTGAATAAGCGTTGCAGATCTTAATCAGGTCAAACCGTAACTTTATAAAATGGAATGTTTTAAAACAAGTAACTTCTTCAGAACAAATGTCTACATATATGAGTGCATGTACATGTATATCATATGCATAATGAAACTGTATGTGTATGTGAGAATGTATGATAAAAACTTAACACTTTGTGAAGCATTCCACTTTTTATTACCGCGAAACAATCATGTATTGCGTGCATAAACGAATTCAGACGTGGTAACAATTTCAACTTGACACTAGATTTTGTTGATTTACGTATCGATTTAATTCTGGTAAACCAATCAAGTTTGATTTCTGTGAGATATCTCATCTTTGTTAATTAATTTCGTCATCCATTTGTCAAATACTGATATTTTCCAAAGAATTAATTACAGAAAATATTTAGCATATGGTTTCAGTTGTTATGAAAGAATACATAAACAACATTGTGTCGAAACTGTGTTGTTGAGTTCAAAACTTGTATTATATTATCATTAACGTAGAGACAATCATTGTCTTTTGAATGGAGGCTCCGTCCAAGTGTTTGTCCACAGTTCCAAGTCCGTACTGTTTGACTGCCAGCTTTGTTTAATGTTTAATGCTGTGTTATAGTGTATCGACAACTAATGGTCATGTAGCGCATTTAAGAAATGGGAAAACAAAAGCTTAAATCGTGTAACAGGATAACATACTAGTTTTAATAAGAATGTAGGATAGCTGATATAAATTGGTTAAATTGATTTGTATGAATAAGATAAATCACGAAGATAATCAGAACTGTTAAGGAACGTCGTTATTGATCATTCACTCCGGTCCTTAATGTCGCATAAACGTATTTGTACGAAGTTTGCCGGGTATCAAAACAAAACTTAAATCCCAAACAAAATAAATGGTTACAGTTCGATGTTGACATTCAAAACTAAGGACGCGTTTGTTGATGATATTAATCGTCGTGTTTTCCTTGCACTTATAATGATATTTATTCAGTAAATAAAGCACAAATAATGTGATGGGTGCGTTTAAAGTACGGTATCATCGCTGACCCTGAAAACAAGTTCCGTTTAATGTATCGTACGTTTTCAGTATCCTGTAAATATGAATAGAACTAGAACGAGCTAAATAGCATCAAATGTTTTATATCTAACCATAGGGGGCACGCACGTTGAAAGTATGGTGCATATTGGCGTATTAGGCCTAAAACGGCCACATATACACATTTTGATCCGTGTAGCCGATTTAAGCCTTAATTAATACACCATTATATACCATTCCTCCAACGTGCTAACCCCCTATGTATCTATCTACCCATGCTATAACCCGATGATGACTATATTTTCGCGCGTTTAACGCCGTTGTTTAACAATTTTTCAGTTATATACGGCAGCCGATTCACCTAATCAGTTTTCCTGAACTGTATATTAACCAGTACTAACTTACCCTTCCACAAGGAACCGGCGACTTCTCTATATATGGAAGAAAATCAACATTTTTGTCAAATTTTCATAGAAGGGTATGACCTGGTGCGTACTGGATTTGAACCCGGATCGCCGGGTTATAAGTCCAGTGCACGAACCACTGGACCACGGCCGCGGCTGACGATAACTATATAATATCTGTTCAAAACTAGACCGCAGCAAATTTACATCAAGTCGTGCTAATCGTTATTTACACGTCAGTCAATATGTATGTACTTATGTCTTAATTCACACAATTGTTTACATTTTGTTTTAGACTGTAAGCAAGTCTGTGAATTAAATAAAAATGCACTGTACACATGTACATATTTATTTAATTATTGAATACAGAGCATAAAATTTTTGTTATTTACATGCAAATCTTTCTAATTAAAAATGTCTTCACAACTTTGTATAATTACATATGATCTTATATAGCGCTAGTTGTTCATTTTTATGCCCATATGCGTATGTGTGTCTATAATACATTTGACTGCAGTTTAGACCAGTGGTGTTTGTATTTTTTTTTGTACGTTATTGTTATCTGTCATCAGAAAACAACATTATTAGATGTAATTGATATACATACATTATCCATCCCTGTTATGTTAAAATGTGAATTTTTACTGTTATTGGTCTCTGTCTTCTCCGAATTTTGAACCTATGTTTGTACGCATTGTTTTGCTTATACGTTGTATGTTTCTCTCGCTGATATTTTGAATTGAAAATAATTATCTACCAATCAATATATAACGCGAACCACTAGCTAAGTACTAACTTATCCCAGTAAATGTTCTACCTTCATCATATTTTTCAAAGTAACAGTTTCATGAATGCGTTGAGTCATTTTAGGGCGTGACGCCCGTACCGAAATGAAATGCCACGTAGTGTACTCTGATGGGAGATTTGGTAAAAGATAGATTATTTTTGTTGTTGTATGAATAAATGTTGATAATAACAGAGATGAAAACGATGATCATGTAAACTTATCTACAGTCAAACCTGTGTTTGCAGCCACCAACGAATAACGGCCACCCTGTCTATGAAGGATATTCTTCGATAAACCATCATAGATTAATTAGAACAAACTGACCTCCGAACAAAGGCCATCTGTCAATAAAAGCAACATTTTGTCTTTCCAAGGGTGACTTTTGTCCACAGGTTTGACTGCATGCGTTGCATGTAGAAATGGCTAATTTGCAGTAAAGAGAATTGAACCTTGGAAGATGACCCAGCGACAAAAATTTGGAACAAGAAAAGCGAAACCAACTTATGTGTTATTTTATGAGCATGGACAGACACACGCCATAAACATGCTTTAGAGTGATAACAGAGGTCACTCTGGTTTTCAAATACTAGTTCGTTATTTCATGTACACAGATTTGGTCTTAAAATAGCTATTGGTAAATATTTCACGCCAAGTGGATGATTTAGGATGTAAGACGTCAATGAGAGTCATGTTACATAAACAAGAACGTCCATCAATATTAATACATTCTAAGTATAGGTTAGAGTTTGTCCGCCCACTGCTCTTGAACACGTCAGTCACAATTCAGCGCAAGTGGCACATTGCTTAAACGTGAAGAACATTCTTCGTGATTAAGTAACCTCCTTCATGGATTTGAACGAGAACATTTTAAACTTGTAGCTATCTGGTATCGGCTTAAAATGTAGGGCAATCATTATCATGTGCAATGTACATAATTTATGGTGTAAAACAGCAAAATACAGCGATTCCACTTTAGCACAAATTCACTAATTATTTTAATGATTTACGAATTAATACTTGTGTCACATTTTGATAAGACAAGGTGAACTATAATATCATACAGGGTTATAAAGTATAACATAAAATAAGTCTAATGTATTCAGTCATATTATTTACATACCATTATGTAACCACAAGGCCCTTATTCGTATCATTCTTTCAGTGCGTTATGTGCTATTGGTTAACTTGATTTATCATATAAACACGCTAGTACACAAATTTCTGAGTACAGTTTTACTAGTATAATCTGATTCTGACTAAGAAACTAATTTCATGAATATTAACTTTACAATATGCACAAAACTTTATTTTATACACTCTTGTACGACGTTATTTAATCGTGTATCTTAGTTTTCTATCAAAGCATCACTCAATTTAAAACTTTTTATATGATTGCTGATGAACACGAACGTTTAAACACGCGTACATGCATTTGGTTCTTTTTGTTTGTATCTGGACCTCGATTCTAAATTTCATATCACTGTATGATCACATATACACAACATTAATTTAACTTGCTGTTCAACTCAGTCATTTTCATACCGACATACAAGTATCATAATACGCTTAAATAAAATGAATCAATTGTGAATACATTTATATCTTTATAATTTTTCATGCAGTTATATATGAAACACATATAAACTTACAAAATTGTATTTGGTTATCAGATTATTAGACATGTTCACGTGGATTATTTGCAAGCAATAAAAGTATAATACCAGGAACAGAGAGTCTAATTTTGCTCTGGTTGTCTCCCTTCGTCCCTGTATCAGCCATTAAATAAGTTTTGATCTTTACATCGTTTTATGTCTGTTTGTTAACACTTAATGTACTTTTAGTACTTTGACAGTACTGTTTAGTTGTTCCATGGTTTATACTGTACTGTTTAGTTGTTCCATGGTTCATATTATATTGTTTAGTTGTTCCATAGTTTATACTGTACTGTTTTGTTGTTCCATGGTTCATATTATATTGTTTAGTTTTTCCATGGTTTATATTATATTGTTTAGTTGTTCCTTGGTTCATATTATATTGTTAAATTGTTCCATGGTTCGTATTATATAGTTTAGTTGTGCCATAGTTTATATTATATTGTTTAGTTGTTCCTTGGTTCATGTTATATTGTTTAGTTGTTCCATGGTTTATGCTGCTCCTGGCTGATGTTTCTGGTTGACTGTCTCGTGGTCATGATCTCATTATGCTTTATTTATCGTAATAAATTATATAAATATTACTTGCTGATATATAACCGATTTTTAGATGTACATCATTATGGATTAACAAAAATGCATTTTGCGAAATGATCTGGTGAGTTACAAGATTGTAAGTTTAGTACAGGAAATTATAACTCGTATTCAAATCCGTTAGCTGCTGGAGAATTAATGTTATTTTAGTCATGATTTTACGACGAATGTGTGAAACTAGTAATAGTCTGCCTGATTAGAAAACATAGTAAATTATACTCGTCATGAAAGGACCAGCCTGTGGGCATTCTGGTGATTTGATTTAATTGAAAACCACTCACGAACATGTCACTCTCAATGCTTTTAATGCAGCGGTTATGCAACAATTAATTTCATCGCTAGGTGAGCAAAACACTTGACTTTTCTAAATTTAATTCACCACTGAAATAAAAGCTGTCGCCCACGTATATGGATGCCTCTATCAGTCTGGAAATATTCCAGTACGCAAAAAACTGCTTTGAATAAGCGTTCTAAAACTTACAATGCTACGACTGGCTTTATTTGTAAGTATTTGATCGTGGACATATTATTTATAGTCAACTCTACTTTAGTAAGATAAAACGCGTTAAAAACGCAATTTTTCGAATCCATTTATTGTACTACAGTTGAACCTCACTAATCCGAACCGGAATCCTCTCTAAACCGAACGCGTCAGCTGGTTCCGATGCCTTTATTATGTATTTATTACTAAACCAACCTTTCTAATCCGGAATATTTGTATGATCTCTGATCCGAACAAGTTCGAATTGGAAAGGTTCTAATGTATTCAATCACCCTAGCGGACTGGCAAAAAAAATAAAAAAATAAAACCACGAAAAAATATATCTACCTCC
This sequence comes from Lutraria rhynchaena, assembly GCA_008271625.1. Classification (NCBI taxonomy): domain Eukaryota; kingdom Metazoa; phylum Mollusca; class Bivalvia; order Venerida; family Mactridae; genus Lutraria; species Lutraria rhynchaena. Next base: position 382,977 of record VIBL01000263.1, read on the forward strand.
GTCAGAACCACATTAGAACGATCATAAGACACACATTGCAAGGCTTGTCATAACGATTGGACCGCCTAGCCTAAGTTTTATCCAAATATAATTATGTCTGTAATTTAAATTTAACAGTTCGGCGTCTTTATGTCTCCTTAGCGTGTAACTAGTAGTTTAATTTATTTAGAGTCATCCTTGGTTGAGTGGTGATGGTCTCTGAATTAAGCCTACCATCGTTGTGAGTTCGAATCCCACCCGGAACCAAATTGTACATGTGAGGAAGCTGTCAAGCTAGCTTACAGAAGATTGGTGGTTCTACCCACGTGTAAGCCTGGGTCTTCTCCCACTATTAAAACTGGAAAGTCGCCAAATGACTCGGGCTGATGGTGCGATGTTTAACCCCAGTGAAAAATGATAATCCTGTATATATATGTTGGTCAATAAGTCGCATAAGACTAAACTATTAAAATCTTCATTTATCAAATGAAATGTCTAAAAGAATCAAGACAATCTATATTAATAGACAAGCTCAACTAAATCGATCCGCATTAGTAATTTACTTACCTAAATACCGATATGTACCACTTTTATACTCATTGATATGTTAGTAATTTACTTACCTAAATACCGATATGTACCACTTTTATACTCATTGATAAATTAGTAATTTACTTACCTACATACCGATATGTACCACTTTTATACTCATTGATATGTTAGTAATTTACTTACCTAAATACCGATATGTACTATAAACGCTCTGCTGGCTCAAAATCGGGGAATAGCAAAAAACACAAGCACAGGTCTTCAGTATATCTTTATTATGTTACCCTTTTTATACATATATACATTATATTATATAATCCAAGTTTTCTAATAACAAAATACGATTTAATAACAGATCGAGTAATAATGATAAATGCCTGTTCTTAACAGTCATTATTACCAAATAATTAAAGTAATTAAAAATGCATTATGAACTACACATATTTAGTATTAGTTTCTATCATTGACAAATAAATTAGTAATTGTAAAACACCGTTAGTCACTTAATATAAAATATGATTAACAAAGTTACAGATTGAGAATAGTGTATAATTCTTACCTAAAAACACAAGCACAGGTTTCCAGTATATCTTTATTCAGATACAATAGAGCACTGTCTTGGCTGGTTTATACACAAGTAGCTGTCAGGGGTTGTTGGCAAGTGTCCGTTCATTATAATGTCATCTTTATTAATTTGTCTGGACACTATGAGTACGGTGTATAGGCGGGTTCCGGGACAAAACCTTCTCTATGGTGGAATCCCACGCGAATCGCGCAGACCCCTTTCTCTATGGTGGAATCGCACAAACTCCCTTCTCTATGGTGGAATCGTATCGAGGTCCCTCCTCACGACGCGCGTTCTATTTATAGCTCTCGCAATTGGTCGTTATCGAACCAGCTGTTAAACGACGCGGGGTAGCCGTACCACTTCACCAGCGATTTGTTGCCTCTGCGACGCAGTATTTTTTGATTCTAAGTATTTCTTGGTCGGTTTTTTGTAGTTCCTGTTCGTAAAACGTGCCTCGTATTTCCTCTCCGTCGTAGTGGGCTATTTTGTACGTGACGGGCGTGGTGCGTTGTACGTCCGTGACGGTAAAGATTTCTTCGGTCCACCTCGGCGTGTACCCCTTTTCGAATGTTTTCTTTTTCTTCGCGATCCTCACTTTATCGCCCACCGAAAATCGCGGATCGAAAGGTTCTATCTCGTAATGGTCCGGGTAAAGATTTTGCCAAACCTCGATTTCGTTTTCGTTTTTCGAGCTCGGCCAGCACGTCGATGTACGTCCGCGTGGAATTTGCCGAAAACTATTTCCACATTTATTTCCTTCATCGTTCAATTCCATCGCTCCACCACGCTGGATTTTTCCTCGTTTTCGGTGGAATACAACTCGACCAAACCCCGCACCTCCTCGTTATAAAATTCTTTGCCCTTGTCGACTCACATTTTTTGCGGTTTTCTTTCCTCGAATATTTTTTTTCTACGCGATCGCGACCGATTTTCTGGTCTTGTCCTTCAGCGGAACTAACCAACCGTATTTGGAAAAAATATCGCTCGAAATTTCGAAAACGCTCGCTTGTCCACCAGATCCGCCGCCCATATTTCGTCGATGCCGTTCGCGCGCACCCGCCTCTTAGGAAAAATTTAAAAGACGGGCTTGTGCAGCTCTTCCGCCAAATCGTCGGTCCACTGTAACTTTTGTTTTATTTCCCATTCCGAATCTCATTTTCGTACCGATGATTTTATTCACGAGCGATCGATCCATTTTTTCCCTCAGGTTCGGATTATAAATGGCATTCTTCTCCTCCAGCATATTTTTATCGCACGCCTTGTTTCTCGTGGCGGTGTCCTTGTTTTCCGGGTAGCACACGTCGTGATGATACGCGGCCTCGTCGACTCTGTTGGTGGGTTTGCTCCAACTTTTTGGAGTGAGATCCGCGTTCAATCTCTTTTTCAGGTTGGTGCCCGGACCCGTGAAATTATGCCCCGGCAGGTGCATTTCGAAAGGCAGGTTATTTTTATTTTTCACGCCCGCGCCCCGCCTGACGATTTGGTGTTTCGTTATTCCGCACACCCCGCACTCCCCCGCTTCATGGGCCTGCCGTTTTTCGAAACGACGTCCTCGATGTTGAGGGTCTCGGTAACCCTTTTGCACTTGGCGCAATACATTTTTTATGTATGCGATTTTAAATTTTGACGCGGTATATAAAATAAATGGAAATTAAAGACCTGTCCTGAAATAAAACAACGGAGCGAAACAATCATCCTCTCTTGCCCCGAAGCGTTCGGGGATTGATCGTCTGGAAATCCGGCTGCGGTAGGACCACCCTGTGGCTCAACGACAGGCTGGCGGTTTTCGGAAAGAGCCTGTCCACCCGAGTATCGCATTTTGAACAAGGCCTTCGAGGATAAATTAACCAAGAACGATATACTTCGGTTCTTCAACATGCGCGACGAGATCGCGCGCGCGGACGTTTTGCCGAATCACGTCATCGAAGCCTGGTCGGCTCGAGATAGGGAGGATTTGGAATGCAATTTTTACAAATCGCTCGAAGACGTGCTCGACCCGAGGAATCTAGCTAACAAGAATCTAATGATCTTCGACGATTTGCTCTTGGAAAGGCAAAGTAAATGCGAGTGCTACTATATATGCGGCAGGCACAGCAACGTCGATTGCTTCTACCTCTCGCAAAACTATTTCAAGCTACCCGTCAGACGATCCGGGAAAACGCGAATTTCGCTTGCCTGTTACCACAGGACCTCAAAGACATCAACCACATTTACAACGACCACGTGAGCAAGGATATGCTGAGGGAAGAATTCCGACGACATTGTAAGACCGCGTGGGAAAAACCGTTCGGCTTCGCCGTGATCGATTTATCGTCTAAAAAAGGACAACGGCAAGTATATCGGGTTCGACGAATTTTTCATCCCATAAAAAATGCGCGCGTATATAAAAAAAATGGAACGCGAACTGATGGAAATAATCGCCAAAACACCGGACCGTAGGATTCGTTTCAAATCGTGGTTTCCGGTAACGAGAACCGGTTCAAAACGAGATTCAATCCGCCGATCGAACTCGACAAGACGAAAAAAACGAAAAAGAGCTCGTCAACCTGGAGACGTATTGTTCTTTTCGAACATCACGAACGAAAACAACCATATTCGCACGATAGCGGAAACAATTGGATAATCGATATCAACCGGTTTATACAGGAACGGATGAAGCGGGACGACCATCTTGACAAAGTGACCATTTCGGCGAACCCCAACACGCTCAAATCCAGAGTGGAGATAGGGGACAATTTTATCGTCGATTTTAGGCATTCAAATTCCATAAGTAAAGTTTTGGGATTTCGTTCCAATAGGTATCCATCCGGGATCCGCGAATCCGAAAACGCAGTTATTTCGGGCAGCTACATAAACGGCTCCGCACAGAATACGATTTATAGTTTTTCCCAACGTGAGCCCGGATTATAAAATAGTCGAGACGCCTGCCAGTTTGGTTTATCTGCCCGTGACCCTGGACATAAAAACAAGAGGCTCGGGTCTACGACGGGATCCCAACGCGTTAGTCGAGAGACTGGACGCGTTGATGGCGAGTAAAAAAGCGGGCAACACGGGCATTCGAGACGAGTCCATTTCCATCTGCGACGAACTCACGCGACGAGACGCGTTGAACGCGAACGATTATATAAAATTAGTATCCGCTATATAAAAAAAGAAATTTTGATAACGAAGAATCGCTGACTCACGAGACGATACGGGTACGGCGGGTCCGGTATATTTGTTCGGCAGTAGTGGAGACGTACGTGGACGAAAACGAGCTGGAACGAGCGAAAACGGAAATCGGTAAAACCCTCGTGACGAGAATAAAAGAAAATTTGAGGGACTACATCAACGAGCGAGAATTTGAAGCGAAACTGGAAAAATTGAAGCGGGAATAGGCGTTGGCCAACGAAACCGTCGAGCGGAAATTTAAGTGCGACGTCGAAACGTGAGTGAAAAATCTTAACGAACGGATGAAAAAACTCGCGAAAAAGGACGAGTTGAACGAAGCCAAAGACGAAATCGAGCGGAAATTGAGGGACGACATCGAAAAGGGAATGAAAAATCTCAAGGGCGAGATAGAAAAATTCATCGACGAGGACGAGCTCAAACGGGCGAAGAAGGATATTGGCAAGACCCTAGTAAAAAAAATAAGAGAGCACCTGAAAAAATACGTCAACGAGGATAAACTGGAAACCGAGCTGACATAAACTCAGGAAAGAGTGGGAGCTGGACGGCGAAGACGTCGAGGATGAAATCGAGCGGAGATTGAGGGACGATATCGAAACGGGATAAACCATCTCAAGGGCAAGATAGAAAAGTACGTCGACGAGGACGAGTTGAAAGTTTTTATCGAGTACATGAGAACATACATCGAGGAAAAAGTCGTGGGGAAAAATCAGGAAATTGGAAACCGAAATACTGAGCGTCAAATACAATCGGCCGACCGTTCTCTTGTTTTCACTCGATGCCGGCAAGAATACCGTTCTCGACGTGCGTCGAGACGAAACGAATTGCGTTTATTTCGGAGGTCCCGGCTACAACTACAATCACTACACGGTGGTCTTCGAACGGGCGACAAATAAATACGGCAGCTACGGCAAGGTGGTTGATTTCGTTGATACCGCGGGCGATCCATTTCTATACGGCGCGGAACACTGGATGCTCGAAAAACCGGGCGTTTACACAATGTTAACAAGGTTGTTTACACTGAGAAGATTTCTCACTGGCAGACACCGAAAGAACGTATGGTTCTTACAGATCGGCCGAAAAAGTCCAAGTCCTGTAAAATTTCCGTCGTGATTCTCTCTTTTTATTACCATCAACCATGAATAACATCATTCAATGGAACTGTCGTGGTTTAAAATCTAATTATAATGATTTTCTACTTCTATCATCCAAGTATTCTCCCAAAGTGATATGTCTCCAAGAGACCTACCTAACGTCAAATGATAATTTAACTATTAAAAGCTACAGTCTTTATAACGCCATCTGTGATAACAATACGAGGGCATCGGGAGGATCAACAATTATTGTTTCAAACTGTGTTCCTCAGCGTCAAATTAAATTAAGCACCCACCTACAGGCTGTTGCAGTCGAAGTCACTTTACATAAACCTATTGCGGTTTGTTCGCTTTATCTTCCGCCAAACTGAACTGTAAGTACTAATGAGTTGGAAAATTTAATTCAACAACTCCCACAACTTCCTTTTGTTGGGCGATTTTAACGCACATAATCAATTGTGGGGAAGCAACTCTATGAACGCTAAAGGTCAAGTTATCGAAAAGATAATTGACAATTTACAAGTAAATTTATTTAATGATAAATCACCTACCTATTTACATCCAGGTTCAGGTACGTTTACCTGCATAGACCTGTCTTTATCCCATCCTTCTATATTCATGGATTTTGCTTGGTCAGTTCTAGACGAGCAATTTGGTAGTGATCACTATCTATAACTATTATCATCTAATAACTCAGTTCTAGATGAACCTCGCAATTACTTTAAATGTAAAAAAGCCGACTGAAAAATTTAAAATGCTATGCTCGAGAGATCTTACACTAAATAACTTTGGCAATTTACATGATCAAACGGATCGCTTCACTTCGATATTAAATAAAATCGATTGCGATAGCATCCCAAAATCTAAGAAAAGTTCTGTGAACAAAATAAAAAAGCCATGGTTTGATGATGAATGTGAGAGAGCCATTCGGAAACGGAAGGCATCACTCCTGAAATTCAAATACTGTCCTACAACTGATAACCTCGAAAAATACAGAATATTCAGAGCAAAGGCTCGACGAACAATTGGTAAATCGAAACGTAAATCTTGGCGGTCATATATTTCGAAAATTAATTCACATACAACAATTCAGAAAGTATGGGACGAGGTCCGTAAAATTAGCGGTAAACACAGAAAACAACCTATTGTACAGTTAAAACGCCGTGACGGCCCTGACGCTAAAACGCCGAAGGGCATAGCTAATACATTAGCTGAAACATTTGCCCACAACTCTTCGTCAGAACATTATTCAGCAGAATTCAATTTATTCAAATCTAAAGCTGAAAAGGAAAACATTAATTTAAATCTAATAATGACGAAGATTACAACGCATTCTTTAATATGGATAAATTAATGGACTCTGTTGATAAAGCTAAAGACTCTGCCGCTGGACCTGATGGAATTCATTACCAACTTCTGAAGCATTTACCACAGGTTTTACTTGATCTTTTATTGAACATTTTCAATGATATCTGGGTAACAGGTGATGTGCCGTCTTGTTGGAAGGAGGCACTCGTTATACCTATCCCTAAACCTGGGAAGTACCATAATGACCCTACCAATTACGCCCTATTTCCTTACTAGTTGTATTTGCAAAACTTTCGAGCGAATGATTAACACTCGTTTTGTTTGGTACTTGGAATCTAAAGGAATGATAACTAATTTTCAATCAGATTTCCGTAAACAGTGAAGCACTCATGATCAACTTGTCCGACTTGAATCTTTCATTAGAGAAGCTTTCATTAATAAACAACATTTAGTATCAATTTTCTTTGACCTTGAAAAGTCTTATGATACGACGTGGATGTATGGCATCCTCAAAGATCTTAAAGATACTGGTTTAAATGGGAGACTACCCTTGCTTGTTTCAAATTTTCTATCAAACCGTAATGTCCGTGTTCAGATTGGTTCCTCTTTATCAGAGAACAACCAACAGGAACAGGGAGTTCCAAAGGGCAGCATCCTTTTGGTTATACTGTTTGGCCTTAAAATTAATAATATAACCAAAGTTCTTGACCCGGAGTTGATTGTTCGTCCCATTGACGATTTTTTGATAATGTTACCGTTCGAAAAGCATGCGTACCATTGAACGCCAACTACAACAGAACTTTGATAAAATAAAAAAAAATGGCCTCAGAAAATGGTTTTAAATTTTCAAAATCCAAAACGCTTTTGTCGTCTGTGAAAGGCACACAACGATCAAGAACTATACATATCCAGCTCGAAAATCCCTGTTGTACCTGAAGTAAAATTTCTTGGTGTCATTTTTGATAAAAAATAGCCTTTTATACCCAATATTAAAAATCTAAAACAAAAGTGTCTTAAGGCTTTAAATCTACTGAAAGTCCTTTCTAATACTGAGTGGGGGGTCAGATACCACAACGTTACTAAAACTGTACAGAAGCCTTATCCGTTCCAAATTAGACTACGGATCAATTGTTTACGGCTCTGCCCGCAAGTCATACTTAATGATGCTTGACACTATACACCACCAAGGCTTGCGTTTGGCTCTTGGTGCTTTCCGCACATCACCAATAGAAAGTTTATAAACGGAGGCAGGTGAACCGCCACTAAAGCTACGTCGAAAGAAGCTATCGCTTCAGTATACAAAAACCATACCAGAGACGTTATATTCAACCCTAATAGCAAAGAGCAATTTCAAAACAAAGAAAAAGAAATAAAACCGATTGGTTTACGATTGGAAGGCGGCTTAGAAGCTCTCAAACTTGACCCACATAGCGTTGCACAAAACCTTACACAAAATATAGCTCCATGGACACAATCATGTCCAGAGTTGAATACTGATCTATCCAAAGCAAAAAAATCTCCTAACTCATCTGAATTATATAAAGACGCATTTTCCAAAATTATAGTAACACGTCATGATTTTATCCATATCTATACTGACAGCTCAAAAGACGGCAACAAGGTTGGTTGTGCTATCTTCGCACACAACTTTATTTCTCGGATGGGCCTCCCAGAGAAGGCATCAATTTTTACAGTAGAAACAAAAGCCATCGACTTGGCATTATCATACATTTCTCAACACAGTACAGACAAATTTCTAATTTTCTCAGATTCTCTTTCAGTTCTTCAAGCAATAAAAGTCGCAAAACCAATAATGTCTTGATTCAACATTTACTCATCCGCTTACATGGTATTTTACAATCAAAATGTGTAAAATTTTGCTGGATACCTAGCCACATAGGTATTCGAGGAAATGAAACAGTTGATACTTTGGCAAAAGAAGCTCTTAATATTCAACCAGTTGCAATCACGTAACCCAACAGCGATTTTCAGTCATCTATTAATTTACTTATCAAATCCAAATGACAATCTCAATGGGATGAAAAACAAACAGCAAACTCCATGCCATCCTTTCTCATGTCCAATTATCAAGATCTTTCCCTCTTTTAACTCGCCGCGACCAAGTCGTTATTACAAGGTGCCGTATCGGACACACTCGATTTACGCATTCATACAAACTTAACCGAGAAGATCAACCACTTTGCATATCGTGCAACGAACCTTTCACTGTAAAACATTTTCTTATAGACTGCCACGAATATACCTTAACCCGGAACCAGTATTTCAACGCAAGCTCACTCAAAGATCTGTTCACAAACACTCCATCTATGCGTATTATTCAGTTTTTAAAGGCAATTAATCTGTACCGTAAAATATTATTAACATAATTAGCATATTTAATTAATTAATTAATTAACAAATTCTGCTGTAGGTGCGATATAGCCTAGTTAGTGTTAAAAGCATCGTAAAACACCAATCAATCAAAACACTTTCAATGTTAAGTGGTATTTTCAACTCGAATTGCCCAGTCCCCTCGATGGAAAAAATCCCAAACGACTTTTTCAAATAGACCTCGGAGACGTGAGGACGAAAATATTTTTGGGAAACCTGAGGCGCAGGCGGCAAGTGCGAGGAATACTGGTCGTTCGCTAGGATAACGATCAATCCCTTGCTATACGATAACAAACTTATCTTTCGCGAGAAGAGCTACGTGAAATTGTATTACAACCCGAACGTCAACCACCAACCACCAACCGCGCGAGACCGAACGCTGGATCGACACGCTGAATCGCTCACGCGCGTTTTGAGGAGAGATCTCGATACAATTCTACCATAGAGAAGGGAGTCTGCGCGATTCCACCATAGAGAAGGAGGTCTGCGCGATTCCACCATAGAGAAGATTTTGTCCCAGAACCCGCCTAAACACTCTACTTTTATGACATTTTATAACATTTAATCCACAGGTTACATTTCGTATTGAATATTACCTAATATCGTCTAGCCCGATTATACAGTTTAGTACTTCTAAGTGTAGCTTATTTGCATTGTATTATGAACAGACAGACATTTCGTAAACAAAATTAAACAAATACATGTACATGTACTTAGTATTGATAAGATAACCCCAAATAAAAGTAATAGATGTATGAAATACATCGTTACATTACCACTTTTATACTCATTGATATTTGGTAATTTACTTACCTAAATACAGATATGTACCACTTTTATACTCATTGATATATTGCTAATTTACTTACCTAAATACCGATATGTACCACGTTTATACTTATTGATACATTATTTTGCATAAAAATGTACAATAATGAATGCCTTGCATTCTTAGATTTATACCTTGCTTAAAATTCTGGCTGATCCTCGTGAGTTACAAACAATGATAAAACATACAACTCCTTTCAGTGCTTTGATTTAAACACACGAAGTGCTGTGAGCAGTTATTTTAAAATAGTTTGTTAAACTAAACAATCAATGAAAACTTCATCAAAATGCATTATGGGAAATATATCCATTAAAGTGTCAGACAACCAGATAAAAGTGCACAAAATTTGAACACTGCAGTTAAATTTCGCATTAATTTGTTACGGAAGGCCGATAGTTCTACCAAGGCGTAAGACTCAGGGTCTTGCTCCACCGTTCAAGCTGTAAAATCGCCAAATGACCGTGGCTGTTGGTGCGACGCTAAACCCAAGTAATCACATTAATATATTTTACTGTCAGCTTTCAATATCATATTGCAGAAAATTAATTTTCTTTCATTACACTTGATACAATTATTTGATTATGTTTGTTTAACTAGGAAGATAAATTAACGTACGCAGTGCTGAATTACCAATTTTTCCAGATTTGTGTAATTAAGGTGAATGATGCGTAGGCGTGACCAATTAACTTTATTTTTTAGACTAAGGAGGCTGTCAGTAGGAATTATAATCAAATGTGTACATAATTTAGTGATTCAGAAATACCACAGTTAGATAAGAGGAACAGGCGACTGTTTCCAACTGAAATAAACGTATTATGTTGCAATTTTTTCTCCAAGATTTGACTAAATGGATAATTCTATAAGGGATAATTCGACAGAATGATAATTAGAATTTAATTGCTTTGGTTCGCACGTTGTAATTCTATAAATAACCATGTGTGCTGATGGCGTGAATATTATCATGCTATGACATTGTTTAAGCTTTAGTGTTTGTACTGGCGTACAGGAAGAACGGCTCTCTACGTAATTCTTAGTCAAAGCAATTATTTGACCTTAAACAAGGAAATATTAGAAATCTTGTTGGTAGCATGTACAAGTTTATGAAATAATTACTGAATATGTTTCTGTAGCGATTACGAACTGGAGTAATGTTATGTCCCTCAATGTTGAACGACACGTTCACATACTGATGTTGTATATTAGTTTATACTAATTCGCTCGATTGCGAAACAAGAAATTTTGCTTATATAATCACGCTCGTGTCCGCGTCCTGGACACTACACCAGTACTGCGTCGGAAAAATGGGATTGTGAAGTTCATGAACGAAACCCGTCGAAGCCGGGATTCGAACTCAGGACCATCGGATCAGAGGTCGGACGATCTGCTACTAGACCACGATGCCTCCTAGTAATGTTGAATATTGATGTACCGTTGATAAACTAGTAAACAAATCGTTTGCCTCAGTTCACTGGAATTTTTACCATGGTTATAATGTTGTCTTGATTCCTAGTAGCATCACTCAGAACAACATTACACAGCGTGAGAATAGTAGTTAAATGGAATAATGATTGAGATTACTGTATACAAGATAAGACAATTAAACAGAATATATATGTTCATGTTATTGATTGTAAATGAATGAATGTCGTTATGTCACATTGTAAATATTTTCCGCTTGGGTCAATGACCTTCCGGTAATTAATGAAATAGACTTGGAAACTTTGAAACTTATATACACAACGTACTTCATTCTTCACACATTAACAGACAATATGCATGCATTTGTAGTTCACAATTTTTTTGCCATACTTACAACTGACCACACATTTACTCGAACCAACTCAAACTGTAGTAAAATTAGTGACATGAATGAAAGAACATAATAATGTGTATACAGCCTACGACTGGCCAGTGGTTTCAGTCTGATTTACTGCAAAATTGAACAATGTTTCTCTCCGTCAAACTGGGGTAAATGGTCGCCTTTGAATTAAACCCGCTACTAGAGCAATGACCATTATTTGGTGTTTTTTAGAAACTAGACGAAATCATTGAATAAAAGTGAACTTTAAAAGAAGGTCGTATTTCTTCTTTTCTCCAAAGTTCTTTCGGACTTTTTCAAAGGTTCGACTTTTCTCGTTTATGAATATGATTTACTTTGATATGATAATTACTTCCCTTAAGTTCCAAGCTCCGTCATGCCCTGCGCTGTATCAGTTATGGTTTTATACGTACTTTTCTTGTTATTTTTACTCTAATTATACTAATTACCCCATCTTACAATGTTCTATAGGCCTCTGTGTATTTGATTACTACGTTCGTTATTCATACGCGAAGATGACTTCAATATAATAGTAGCTTACGTGCAATTCGCGATGTAGTTAGGTTTATGAATAATGCTATTTGTGTGGACACAATTTGTCGTTGTCTCTTTATGATTATATCAGATTTTAGTGCCCAATTTGATGCGGTAATATAAATGAGATCATCATAAAACTTGGCTTTGTGCTTAGAAAGTAGATTTGATGCAGAACTAACAGTTATAAATCTAATTTTTCACAGAAAAAATATTAGGATTGATTTCCACTATAGAGAAAACTGACAATCAAGTTCATTTGCTTTGCGTCACAGCCGAGCGCCAAAGTGGCCGAACGCATATTAAAATCATAGGAATTATGTTAAGATTATTTTTCGCCGAATGTGCGACAAGATCAAGTGTGTTGCTATTTCTCATTTCAGATAAACTCTTTTGTAAAAACTTACGCAGGTTGCATGTACAAAAGACGTCTTAATACGCTGAAAATGATCGTAGACGGTAATGTCACGGACTACTTTTGTGAAAAAAGCTCATCGGATTTATATTTGTATGCGCAAAAACTGTTTGGAAAACAATGCATTGCATTTTAATTTCGTCAGAAATGAAATATAATTCAGCCTGCTATACCACAATCGCGGGCACTTACAACACACGTGATCCAGAAATATCAAATACAGTTATATAAAAAGATTTATCTTTTTTAAGGATTCTTCTTTTTTTGTTAATGTTATCCAGTCGCAAATTGTAGGTAAATCTGTCTTATATCAGTTCAAGTGTGACCTGGATACAATACATCAATAATAGAAATACTCAAGTGTGTGTCATTCAGAACAAATTAACATAAACAGTTAAAAATATACTAATCCGATGTGAAAATATTTTTCAACATCTCGTACAGATAAGCTCATTTCCAGGTTCTCATAACAGAATTGCATTTAATACATTCAGCGCTTTTTAAAACGATTATTCTTATATCCCTTACAAGTGTTATTGTGAAAATGACTTAAGAAATAACTTACGACTTTTGGTAGTAAAATCTTACATAGATATAAATAGATCTTAAGAATTTTAGTTAAATGATCTTTTTTGCTATTGTTTTTGTTATTGGGGTTTAACATCGCACCAACAGTCATGATCATTTATAGGCTTTCCAGTTTACAAAATGGATGCAGATCCCAGCCTTACACATGAGTAGAACCACCAACCTAGCTAGCCGGACAGCTTCCTTACTTATGAAATTTGTTCCCGGGGGAATTCGAGTGGTGGGGGCTAGTGAATATTTGTCAGAGACCATAACCACTCGATGACGGAGGTCCCTGAAGGATCAACAGGAACATAATCTCAAATCATTAAGACGATACAAGATTAACATTATTTACATTTTTATACACAGAAACAGTCATAAAACAGGATATGAAGACAATAGATAAACGTGAACACAATAAATAAATTTCTTTGTTAGGATAATAATAGAAGTCACTAATTGATTACGAGTTGTGTGTGTGTGTTCGTCGCAGTATCACTATACAGTTTTCACTCAGTTCATACGTTGTATCTAACTAGTGCTAAGAAACTTAAAACTTTTATCTTTAGTTTGGACTTCTGCCGACTATTATCGTACAATAAGATTGTTTTGAAGACCTCTTCACCTCGAGATTAGAATTCCAACATCATGGCAACTATATACCAGTATTCAAATCAGTTAGCTGTCTTCTGTAGCCTGATCATTAGTCAGATACTAGTACATTTATGTATATACGAGTTTCTCTTTGATCTATTCAGTTTATAAACAAGTCAATTTATAGGTTTATGTAAATGTTCCAAACACGAGAGAAACTGTTTATAACGGTAAGTCGTAGAATTCAACTTGAACTTTGACCATACTTTTTTCCTGTAATGGTCGGTCACGTTTGCAATATACATGTACTTGAATTATGACCATGGTGTTTATTAAGATAGAAATAAATATCAGTACAATCATCAAGGGTCTGGGCACATATAATGACACGTGTATGAATCGTTAGCTGGGGTAGTATAGTCTTGCGCATTCTCTTTTTACAACGATACAACGATACATCCTTGAGGCATGTTGAGGGTCTTCACCATTATGTATTCTCAATTTGAAACGGGGTGTCTTTGACCTTATTTTATCTCATGTTGCTACTGGGAATCTTTACCATTGCATATTCTTGGGTTTCCTAAGGACGTCTTCGCCGTTAAATATTCTCATGTGTCATCTGGTCGTTTTCATCTTTATATATTCTCATGTGTCCTCGTGCGTCTACATCGTTATATATTCTTATGTGTCCTCGGGCGTCTACATCGTTATATATTCTCATGTGTCCTCGGGCCGTTTTCATCGGTATATATTCTTATGTGTCCTCAGACCGTTTTCATCGTTATATATTCTTATGTGTCCTCAGACCGTTTTCATCGTTATATATTCTCATGTGTCCTCGGGCCGTTTTCATCGTTATATATTCTTATGTGTCCTCAGACCGTTTTCATCGTTATATATTCTTATGTGTCCTCAGACCGTTTTCATCGTTATATATTCTTATGTGTCCTCGGACCGTTTCCATCGTTATATATTCTCATGTGTCCTCGGGCCGTTTTCATCGTTATATATTCTTATGTGTCCTCGGAACTGGAGCCAACTGATTGGCATAAAATATATGGAAAATAAAAGAATGCATAATAAGTATAAAATGATGATAAGAAACAATGTATGTAGAGTGCTAACTGTTAGAAAGATTTTGTTGTCAATTTGGCCCAAATACATATTTGTTCCATGGAAAAGAAGTGTGTATTCATTTTCTGAAATGCAACCTTGAGATGATATTGAATAATTACAACCAGATTTGATTCTATTTGGAATGTGATGTTCCTGTTGCACGAAGCTTTCATTTATTGATGATTAAACAATGATAACATCTTCTTTGTTTTAACAATAATCAATAATTATGTTTTCTTCAAATATTTAAATATAACGTTCAACATTAAAGAACAACCAAATTGATTTCTATACATTCCTTTTTCTTGTACTTGAACATCAGAAAGCAATATCCTTTAGGAAAAGCAAAATTATGTTGTTGTTCTTGAGAGGTTGTTGCTCTAGAAAGGTTAAATTAATAGTCACATTGTAAAGTGGGAAAAATCATGCTGTTGTTAAAGGAAGGTTATTGCTCAAGAGAGGGCCGTTCTGGAGAGGTTGCACGGTATTCTTTGGATGTGGAATTGGACAACATGTAGGTGGATACTTATAAAGAACATAATTAACTCAGATATAAAAACCTGACTATACAGGGCGTATTGTCTCGTCAAGATTACAGATTACAATGATTGGATTACAGAATAATTGAACCGGATCGTCATGTCCTTACAGCTACCTGTACGATTGACTATAATAAATGTAGACACATATATACCCCATTATTTCATACTTCAGTTATATATATTCGTAATACATTATACAGTCATACATGTGTTTGCAGCCATCTTCGAAAAAAGCCATGGCCCCTGTGAATAAAGTCCATTCTTTGAAAAAACATCACTGATTACTGCACAAACTGACCTCCGAATGAAGGCCATCTGTCAGTAAAGGCCACAATTTGTCTTTCCAAAAGGTGGCATTTGTTCACATGTTTGACTGTATATACCTTCTACATTATTCAAGTGAATATATACTCGTATTTTATCATTATACATTTGTATACATGTATATTGTTATGTATTCTGATTGTTGTGTGCCAATTTTCTGTTTTAATCAGTGTAAGGTATGCTACAGTATATCATAAAGATGTCTAGAATTATTATTATTATTAGATTACTCTTGTTAATGAAGAAATTAACTTTGAACCTATGATACATCTACATACAAAACATTACAAACTTAGGGATAATTTGCTGTTCGTCGTAAAAATGTAGTTAGACATTCTATGGAGCTCTAACTTTGTGTATCGTCATAATTCATTGAACACTATTTTTAGACAAACACAAGAGTATTGCTCTGGAGGGTAATTATGAAGCCAAGGCGAATGTAGTTATAATTGGTTAGTGCATACATGAGTATATATTATATGCAAGTATAATATACATGTATTTACGAATACCCTAACCGTTCGTAATGAAACAATTCTCTTTATGTTACAAGATGGAACAATGTCCGTTTGTACTTTTTCGATTTTAGCAGGAGGAGTTTTACAGTAGTACTTACGAGTAAATTAAATACATATTTCATCTACTGTTATAAGACTCCTAATTATTGTAATAATACAATATAATAAAATACAACACATGTAATTCATGCCTTGTTTTTTATTATATCGTTCGTTAGAATGTACGACAAACCACATAGATGAATGCAACCATCAGTCTTATATTTAGACGAACATTTCACAAAGATAGAAAGGTAATTTCATATCCGATCATAAACTAGGCTTGGATTCCGATTATTTTATCAACACGTGCATCCATGTTACTGTTATATCATGGTTCAGTGCGTGCAAAAATATTTTGGTTGCAACTGTATGAAAATGTAATAATACTGCCAAGTATGCACCCATCTGTCATATCAAACGAAGTCTGAAAATTAAAGCCTGGTTCTCAGATATTCCAAGTAGAGAAAGCAAATAACTTTATACTGTTTTTATTTACAGTAAACCCTCATCTAATGCAGGTCCTCTCTAAAACGAACATATCTAATGCGGATCCTCTCTAAAACGAACATATCTAATGCGGACCCTCTCTAAAACGAACATATCTAATGCGGATCCTCTCTAAAACGAACATATCTAATGCGGATCCTCTCTAAAAGGAACATATCTAATGCGGACCCTCTCTAAAACGAACATATCTAATGCGGACCCTCTCTAAAACGAACATATCTACTGGTGCCGATTTTTTACTATGTATTTATTATGAAACCTTTTTAAACAGGAACCTTAATATTCTGAAAACCGAACAAAATTTTGATATTCGCTTTACAAATGAATGTGAAATATTTCTGAACAGTTGTACGTATATGTCATGTTAGTTAATTGAACTTGTATTATTGAAAGCTCAAAAATGATATTTGCTTTAATCAGCGGTATTTTTTACTCGGGCCATCATTAAAAAATATTGGATTACTATTGCGCGATGCAAACTTTTATCAGTGTGTAGCTATGTAGGCATTTTAACAGTATATACTTGTACTGAAAACGAAAAACTGGGCGGAGGATTTTTGGAATGAGTCAGTCGCGTAACCGCAAACCAACATTTTTAAGGATGGCATATTATATCTTAACAACCATTCACCATAATTGAATGTTACACTTTATTCAAGCTCTGTAGTTACTGAGTGCAAAATTTTCGACAAAAGTTTTTACAGATCTTTCAAATAAATGAAAAACTCAACAAAATGATTTGTTATTTTTATAGTCTTCTAGGTCATAAAACTTGAGATCAGACTCCGAGTTCAAATCTCATCTTGTCTGTTAAAGTGTTCTTGTGATTATATTCTATCAAAATTAGCTACCAATCATAAACCTGAAATATGTTTCAAATATTATTATACTGTATCGTTGTTTAAATTCTAATAAAATTTTCAAATCATAACGCCTTTTTTGAAAACGAGTTTACCGAAAGAATGAATGTTGCACTATGTCACGTTAATTCAGGGTAGAATTATTGCATGCATTCGTGCCAAAGATGATCACACGTTCAATTAGTTAAAGCAATACTAACGACAAAAGCTTAAAATATGTCTGTTGTCCTAAACGGCACGTGACCAATAATTGAAACTAAGTGATCTTCATTCATTATTACTGTTGACTTGACTTCAGGCGAAAAAATGTTTGTTTCTGGTTACCCGACCTACCCCAATTTTCCTCTCGACCTTAGACTTTTTATTAGGCCCGAGGAACGGTACATCTACTGTTTCACTTTTTAAATAACTTTTTCGCACAAAATCAATCCCAACCGCGGCTTTCAAGAATAGCAAAAACATTCATACCTACTTACCCTATCTTTAAAGAGCATGTAACCAGAAACAAACAATTTTTAAAGCCATAATACATGTACATTAAACTTCCACTTCACACCAGTACCTAATTAATTCAAAAATAATGAAATACTAATAATTCAAATGATGAAATTCAACACTCGAAATAATCAGTTTAACTACAAATCATAAATTCTGTAAAATCCAAATTATTCTTGGAAGGTCGCTGCTACCTTGCAGAATAAATCCGGTAGATTCTTATTTCGTTCAATAAATGTATCAGTAGAAAACGTAGATAACAGCGTTCTGAAGTTTGATTTTATAGGCAGTGCGAGTGTAACAATATCCAGCTCATATCAGCTGAACAAAACCTAAAATGCATTCATAAGAAAACAGCGAATAAACATATTTCAATTTTAGTTGTCTCATTTCCTATTCATCAGTTGTCAATAGTGTGGATCTTTCATTTGCGTCATTACTCAAAGAAATAATACAGACACACTTCAAACAACATATGGTACAAATTAGAAACAATGTCGTATAATTACAAAGTATTATTGCTCTGTGTGAGAAATTGCTCGTGGAAAAGTTTTAGTATTCATATAATAAACGTGGAATGTCGCCTGGGTGCTGATAATGTAAGAATCTCTTGGTCCACACTAAAACTAGATATCCGCTTACTGTGCAAGTTGGCCGGAGGACCCGTTCCTCCGTGCAACGACATCGTACTTTTACGTCTCGGGGCCATTGGAACGATGTCTTGGTAACTTCTATGGTTGCGTGGAAAACCAGCCATAGATTGTCGACGTACTGGATTAAAGTTTACCGGTGGAGTTGTACTTACAACACTATTAGATCTTACTGTTGGATTTACGTATAAAGTTATAGAAAGACGTTTTGCTGTTTTGTTTAGTTGAGCATTGTGAAAATAATAAGCCACACACAGGAACACAGCAATGCTTACTGCCGCTGTGGGTCCGGCTATAATGATTTTAAGGGGTAGCTCCTTTTTTCTCTCGTGGAAGGTTGTTACAGCCTGACTGTCCACTGATGAATCTGTTACAATCACGATCGCGTTTTTGGAAGTTTGATTTTTAGAATTATCACTAATCAATGTCATATTACTATCCAATGTTTCATCATAAGTACTAGTTCCGCTCGTTAGATGAAAGAAGTTCTCCATTATGACAGTTGTATTATTCTTACTGATTAATTGTTTGTTTAGCTTTTCTCTATCGTCATTCAGCAACTGTTGGCACAATAAATGATCCATTAGAATTAATACCTTTATTGATACTAAGACTACGAAATCCCATTTCATTCTTATTATGCTTGAGGCAATTAGTTATTTCTCATCAATAATCGATTCATTGACGGTAATTACCAAACCAAACCTCTAGATTTGAGTTCACAGTTGAACGATTATCCCAGAAATAGTGTTTTCGTCCGTTATTTTGCAAAGGAAAATGTATTTTAGTTTCGCGATGATATAAAAGTTTAAGGCTCTTTTCATACAAATTTATTTTCTTAAATAATGTGCTATGCTAAGATAATCCACGTTAACTGTGTAATCGTGCACAAAACGATTTAAAAGTGTGTCCCTGAATGTATCCTTTGTCGTCCTTCCTGGAAAATCTGATTTGTCGGTCCTTCGTTTGCATTTATTCTAACTGTCGTATGAATTTAGTCTAAAACCCCCCATTAAAAAGAAATTTCACATGCAAATATTTCTTAGTCGGCACTTACGTTTCCATGGTAACGTTGATCGGTTAATTAAAAGCACAACGATTTACATCTACAGAAATCCATATTTATGCCCATGATATGTCGGAGTTTACCACCTGACGACAATTTGTCTCTTGTTTCTGGACTTAATTTGTCGTCAGATATTAGTTGATGATACAACTCTGTATTTTATTATTTGATTCCAGACAGAAATATAAACAGGTCCAATTGTTTGTTTGGTTCAAAATAGCTTCATTTTGATGATAACACTAATGATTAAATCCAATAGAAAGCTGAAATTATTAATTTCCATAGGTTATCATTTATTGGGTTGCAGAATATGATAAAATCCACACAATGACGTAACCAAAGCATTCATCAAGATCCGGTCTATATTGAATCACCGACCTTTATCTATAGCTTGTTAACGTAAATCATTCCGATAGGTCTGTTTTACTACTGGTTATAACTCTGATTTCCAGGTACATAATGTCAGTTTTGTAGTATTTAGTTAATACATACATCCGTAGATTCGATTACATTTCTAATTATTTCCATAGGTCCGGCAACGTTTTCTTTAGATCCACTCAAGTATTCAATCGGCCGTTTGATCTTTTATACGGAAAGGAAATGTTAGATTTGAAAAGATCCGTTAGAGCTGGAATTACTTTATTTATCGTATATAGACAGTAAATATGGCCGTTTATCGGTGGATATTTTCATTCAGTATAAACAATCTCAGTGCATTGATTGCATTTGGCAAACTGTAATCTCTGTGTTTGAAAACTTGTCCATTAATTGCTATTATTTCGCATGGAAGGGAATTATTTTGCATGAAATTGATTCTAAATATCAATAACAGCGACAGATAGAAAAAAAAACGATTATAACATCTTCCCGTTGGTTAAAGACACTCATTTAATACAGCGTGGGTTAATACAATGTACTCCCAACCCTCACCCTCACCTCAAAAAAGGAGAAAATCAAGTTTATTGCAAGTAATCATATAATAAAAACTTATAATGTAGGCCCTGCATTACGTGTTGTTGGGTCATCGCACGTTTGCATGACTGATGAAAATATTTGTGTAAATAGTTAATACTGCTGCATTTCTCTTAACTGAATCACCCGAATCGCCATTATTGACTGGCCAAAGAAGTAATAATATTAATGATGATAATGATACTCTTTTGCATAATAATGTAATAATGTAAGCCACGATTTTACCACATAATGTATCTATACAGTCTGATAAGATTGTAAGCGTACCATAAAACCAGAAGTGGACGAACAACATTTGACAATCTGTCGTCTGAAAACATCGGAAATGTAAAACCTGTTTTATAATCCATCTTTCGGTATAATGTGATACGATAATATATTTAAATTGGTGATATTTTATACATACACATATTTATCATCAGTCAGAATTCGTGCACTTATCAGTGATACAATGTCTAATGAATGAATGTCTTACTACAGATGTTGTGTTTTCAACGTAATCTATCAATCTCTATCAAATTATACGCACTGAACAGAAACAGAAACTGAAGTATTTTAACATTTTGTTCATGACTGACATTCTATTCGCTGAGATTCTGCTTATGAGGCAAAGGGTTAAGAGCTTACAGCAAATATTTTCTTATGTTAGCAAAGTAGCCATATATGAGCGAATGTGACTTTTTGATGCAGTGTCCGTATGTACATGCATGTATTTCGCAAATGCCAAAATTTAATGGCCTTTATCAGGTATGATAAAACAGACAGTTGTTATATTTACCAGTAAAACTGATGCCTCCTCATTCAGTAAGCAACTCTCCAGTTCGATTAATAAATCAGAGGACGGGGAGACAGATGTCATAATGATGTTATATATTTACTCAGATTGTAATTGTGAAATATGTTTCATGCCCGTGTCTAGAATCTGCTGCAACACCATTCTTACACTTAAATGACTCCGCTAGATGCGTTGATCCTTCAAAAATCCTTTGACCATATGACCTATTTGACCTTTAAACGTTGAGTTTCCTAATCGAGCTACGTAAGTAATTCTGAGACGCGTTCATATTGATCAGTCAGTCGGGTAACGTGTCACAAATATTCATATAAAGTCTTTCCCGTATTGTTGAATGGCTTTTATCTCAAGATGTGTGCTATTCAAAATTCATTTTAGCACCAAATCATAACACATGCGTAAAATGAAAATATATAACCACGCCACATGCATTGCGAACACAGATAGATACAAACAGTTAATAATACCTCGAAAATGAGACCACCCAAGGGACCCGAAAAATCGGTCGATAATGAGTTGGTCTTTCTTATCAATTTGAATTATAGGGGAGTTATTGGACGCCGGTCCTAAAATAAGTGGTGGTTATAATAAGGTGGTTGTAATATTAATACTAAGGTGGTCGCTATTTGAGGTTTTACTTTATCAGGAACGAATGCAGATTTTATCCTGTCTAATTACAGATACCTTAACAGTGTACTCTTATAACAGTCTTACAACTGAATCCCTGAAAAGTAGATATCTACAATTAGAATTACAGATTCTTCAATATCTATTCTAGACTTTAGAATCGCGAACTGAAGTTCGATTTGGCTAAAAAATGTTCGATTTGGCGAAATATTCATTTCAAACTGGTTACCAGTATAATGATTACTACAATATAAAATATCAAAAAATCATTAATACAATACCAAACAAAACACGGGGACGGCCTTTGCCTGACGGAGTGAATATTAAAGTATTACATTCTTAATGTCCAAAATTATAATCTCAAAATGAAGCGGACAGCTTGTTGAAACGGTTATATTTTTATAGGTTTGCATGATAGAAAATCCGTGAGATGTTTCAGAAACGATGACAATCCTTCGATTTATTGTCCCTATAGCTTTGCATTGAAGTATATGGGAGTTGCCTATTTTTCACAGATCAAAGAAAAAAGTGATCCCCTCAATGAAAACTCGTGGTAAAACAATGCAAAGACGCAGTATCCATCTAATTTAATAAAGAAATATATACATGAAGGTCACCATGCAATATCTACAAAATCTTTTTTTTATTTTTTCAACGAGGGCAATAATTTTTTTCAAAATGAGTTGTAAAATAAATTGAAGTATCTAGGGTAATTGTCAAAAATAATGATTATTGGACTATACTATTTTTATGATATTTTACTCAGTTTTGTGTAGCTAAAGCAGAATATGATAAGAAAAGTACAGTATTAGAGATGCAGTACTGTAACTTACGTTTGTTGTTTTCAGATGAGCAGTGAAATGGTCTAAAAATCAAAATACTGTTAACAAAAATTAAAGCATGATCGATATTGTGAACTACGTGTATTACTATACTGTTTGATGTCCAACCGCCAATACATGAATAAAGTTTGTCTATATTAATATATAATTGTTTCATATATAACTGTGTTGTGCTAACATTATCTATAACTATCCACAGACGCTGTTAAGACAATAACTGTGTATTATATCCGGGGATTTCGTGTGTTGGTGGTGTTTTAAGAGAATCATTGCATGTTGATATCAACCAAGTTGTATTGAATTTCTACAATCACCAACCGCACGTGATGATTGGTGTCAATCATTGACACGTGACACGAGAATGAGAAAATTACACGCGGTTTCTTACGGTGTATTTCACATCAATCTACGTTCCTGGTAATGTATATAATTTTACATCAATTTAAGGGACTGGTAACGTATGATGTTTTATCAGAATATAAATGACTGAGCGCTGTCAGGCTGAAAGATGTCAATGGAATCAATCGGGCATCAAATGAGGCTTGATTTTGTCCAGAGACGGGATAATTTATCGTCTAGAATGATATCAATTATTTATCTACTCTTGCAGAAATCTGGTGCGTGTATTTTTGTGGTACTTGGCGTATATTTGGATGATTTCTGACCTAATGGATGTCAATTATGCATCTAATTGTGATATTGACAAATAAATGCACTGTAAGCAAACCAGATTATGCATTTAAGACGTGCGCGTTCGACATTCTTTTATACGACGTTACATTTTAGATTATTTACGTTTAATATAAAAATACACATCTATGCCTGTTGTATGTTATGCATCATAGTTACGCCTGTAATAAGTTTTGATTTGAACAAAATTTGCCTGATAGAAATACAATCGTCCCGACATTGACTGACAAATTTTAGGATAAAACATCATCTTTCTTAAATGATCATTAATTTGCTGGTAATACATTTCTATGTAGTATTATGTCATATGTTTTACGATTTAAGACTGATAAAATTCTCTAATGTCTGCCATTTTGTACTAAAATCCAATAAATTTACCATTCAATATATTTATGAGAAACACATATAACAGTTTGGTCTCTAAATATGAATTATATGCATTTGTAATGCTTGTTTATGCATGTATATATTTTCCGTTTACATTATTTCTGAAAATAATTGAAAATATTACAATCATATATTGATATGACATTTTCAAGAGACATAAATAAAATACGCTTCAACCATTAGCGTTTTCATGATTGTACCCGTATTAAAGGAACAAAAACTATGTTTTCGTTTTCTGGAATGTTCGGCTGACAGACGTGTTTATTACACATTTATAATTTTGAACTTTTTTCTTTGGACAAAACAGAATATAATTTATATTCTTACAGAACACAGACATCGTTAATATCATCATTAACAATCCACGACTTTTGAATCAGACAGTCGCTGATTTTATGGGCTAATATTATTTTATACATCGTCAATAAAATTCTGTCGTTTTTTTTCTAAATGTTACATATTAAGTACATATGTATATAGATCAATGGAATGTTGCCGAAAGTTATAAATTAATTTATAGTATTTTTATAACAAAAACTATGAATTCATGGTGGTTAATGGTGTTTTTTGTGTTTCATGTTGCTGGGAACAACTGGTTAATTGAATGATGTTCAGTGTACATGTATTGATTGACTTTACGTATGTTAACATAATGCTCACTCTATAATAAAATACAGACTGTGTGATATTACAGTATATTGCGGTATGTAGGGGTATGTGCGGAGCCCCTAAAGTGACATTCTACATTTTTAACTGCAACATTCTTATTTATTTCGTTTTTATAATATTTTATTATCTATGATAATTCGTATTTACAAAATGTTATTTCGTAAAAAGAAGCAAGAAATAATGTTAAAGTTGAAATAAAAGTGTAGAATGTCAATTTATGGGCTACGTAGGTATGGTGTTAGGGCTCGCAGGATTCGAGCTCTCAGTGGGGGGCTATGATTACAAGTCAGAGACCACAACCATTAGACCGCACAGGCCCCTTGTTAGTTACTTTTACATAGATATAGAGGGTCAACCAATTTGGAACTCTTGATAGGGTCATCAAGACCGTACATTATTAGACTTGTACAATAATCTATGTATATATAGTAATATAATATTATGTACTTTGATAATCATGTACTTCAATGACGTACAACATTTTACAAGTCTAAATAGAGTATGTTCTATTCTATTCTGTTCCGTTCCGTCCTGTTCAATAGCATCTAGGGTGATAATAAAACTAAAAAACATAACCAGGTTTGCAGTTGCAGCACAAAGTTACAAATTTGAAGATCATTGACTTTTGAACATCAATGAATTAAAAATACAAAATGCTTATGTAAACAACTCAACTATTAATGGAACAATCTTGAATAAACTATCCACTGAAAGTGTGTACCGTACCGATGCATATTGAAAATGTTACCAATTTGCACATGTATTGACAAGCACTTTGAGAAGTTACTGTCGGCCGATTGCTGAAGCATCGCCTTTAAGGTGTTATACCCGTAATTACTGTAGTTATTTTATATATTTGTTTAATGCTGCTTAAAAATGGTAATATTATAAAAATAGTATTGCCCAATTATCATAACTTCTTTGATAGTTACTTCAATTTATTTTATGACACATTTTGAAAATCTTGTAAGAGTTATTGCCCTTGTTAAAAAATAGAAAAAAAAAATTTCTGAAAATATTGCCCGGTAACCTGTATTTTTCCTTATCAAATTAAATTGGAACAGTGCTTTTGCCTTCTTTTACTTTAAGTTTTCGTTGAAATGGGTCTACTTTTTTTCTTTAATATTCCGAGAAATGGGCCACTCCCATTGACTTTAATGTAAATTAAAAAGGGACGATCATTCTTATAATTGTATTTTTTTAAAGTTTCACGGTAAGTCACTTTCTATCATGGACACCTATACAAAAGGTTCCCAAAATCTATTCGCTCCCTTTTGAAATACTCACTTTGAACATCATGGGTATAAAACCTTAACATCGGCGTAAATACACACAAAGAAAATTGTTTTATCCGTTCCTTAGGTTATTGCGTTTATGTAGACATCATGTTTCTCAAGATTAACGGAATACAAGGAAGTTTATTTATACTCAAAATTAAGAACGAGCTGACAGGTGTGAGATTTTATATTTTCAGTTACGTACAATCGATTTGATTCATAATGTTATAAATTAGTCAACGGTTTATTAAACAATAATACAGGCAAATGTTGTCTTTATTCGCAGATGGCCTTTATACGGAGGTCAATTTGTTCTAAACAATCAGTGACGGTTTTTCAAATAATGGCCTTTATTCACAGGTTGGTCTCTATTCAGAGGTGGCCACAAACAAACAAAGGTTTGATTGCATATATTTCTGTCAGAGATCAGAACGAGAACAATTCTCGTAGTTTACCGTTTGGCGGCGTTTTCTTGAATTTTATCCCTAATGACAGTGATTTATGCTTAGTAATACTTTTATTGACACATTCTGGCAATATCGAAGCCAATTTCATAACAAGAGATCTAACCTAGCCTGTTCGTTGTATTTAGAATTCAATCAATGTGTATCAATATTTAAACCAAGAGAAAATGAATTAAATGTACAAGCTCATGGAATCTAGACACGCGTTTTTCTATCATTTGAATGCAGACTATGATATTCACAAAGGAATTCCACATTCAATTCGTTTGTTTGTTTGTTGATTTGTTTGTTATTATTTATAAAACAGACAGTTGGATATAAGCATAATAGACCACACAGTCTGAACGTAAAAATACGTTCTTAAAATAAACTGGCAGTCTTTTATATTTACTAATTTAACTAAATCCGTGTTTTATCATGTCTTATCATTGAATTTGCGGCATATCAGAGCTATGTTTATAATTCGATTCCAACTGGAAAATGATTACAAATATTCCGCGTACACAGAAGATCAGCTGGCTGTATACAGTATGGCATAAAGCTATTAAACTTGTCTCGTGGCTTTCTATTTCCGAGCCCACGACAATTACAATAATTCAAACGTAACATATAACTAACCTTTAGTACCATTGCAATGACAAAATTTAACGGTAATATGACACTACAAGGCTCTACGAAGTTGAGATGTGCAAACAAAATTCAAATAATATCACGTAATTTTTAGCATCTAATGATCGGTTCATTCATGTAGTGATGCTTAGTAACATGGTGATGCTGATGTGATTGCAAATTTTTACACCCCTGCAATCTGTATATAACCGAATTTATATTTAATGCATTCACCAGGCCTAAAATTGCTTAGTTTGAAAATTGTAGAATTCTCTGAAATAATGCAAACAGATGTTTCCTCTCCATGTTAACTGTGCTAAATTATCAATTTGTTATTACCAAACCGACAATAAACTTAACATCTATTATTTCTCATTAATTAAATCTGACAGGAAATTTGTCATTAATGATTTTGTTCAGTTTTGGACCTCGACTTAATGAACGATGAAATTCCAATCTATTTTATCAATATAAATCGTGAAGACAGACAAGGAACGCGCTATAGTTACATTTAGAATTACGGGGCATCTAAATGAATATTTTAGGATAAATCATCGACCTAGTTAAGTGTTTCTATAAACAAGAGATTGGGTTAATCATCGTTAATTAGCGAACATATCCTGACAGTATACCAGGTGTTTCTATGAAAACAGTTCGATGTGTTTCCTTTCCCGTACAAATCAGGCTGTACAAAGACGGGCTCAATTATCACACATGCAGTTTGGTAGTTAATCTTTCCATGTAACTCAATAAATCTCCTGTGTATTTAGACACGTACACTTATTAAGCACATTGTTAGGACAAACAAAAGTACTGAAATAGGTCTCTGATAATAATTTAAATGCTACTGAAACTGTTATAAGTAGTATACAGGAGTATTAATCTTAAATTAAAATTGATTTAATTTCACATTGGTCATACAAACAAGGTGAAATATCAATAGCTACAATCTCTTAATTTTCCATTGTTCGTTTAAAAATCACTTTAATTATACAATAGTTTCCCACACTAAACCAATACTGCCTTCTTCAGTATAACATTTAATTAGCTTTTAATTCATAGACTCAACAAACAGCGTACAGCGGTCTATCAATAAACAGATACATTCAGATTTTAGAATAAAATACGAATTGGTTCCCATCCAGCTGACGTAATAGATTTTTGTTAATTCTACGATTGCCAAGTAGCAGTACACATGTTAGTTCTAGTTGATGCAAGTTACGATTTTGTGACCTTATAATGTTTACATATGTCTGCTTACAGGTATTTAGAACTAATTTCTTTGCTTTGAAACCCATTTAGAACTCCAATATATTTGATAGATTGAAGGTCTCATGCCTGCATTTCGTCATATTGGTTATCAATCATTCTATGCATGTTAGTGTTTAGTGAAAGCCTTCGGTTTTGCCATGGGTGAAAAATGTTGCACGTGATGATGGAAGCACACCTGTACGATTACATACAATGAGATATAACTACTAACAAAGTCACATCTGATTTAAGTAATCGCAATAACACGACCTAATTACCTTTTTTGTATCAGGATGACAATTTTGTCCTTATTGCAGAGTCTTCCGAGATTGAGTGGTTCTGGTCACTGATTAGTAATCACTGGCGCCCCCTCACGACTGTGAATTCGAATCCCACCGAGAGCAAATTTCACATGCAAGGAAGCTGTTCAGCCAGCTTATGGAAGCTCGGTTATTCTACTAAGATGTACACCTTGGATCTCCCTCCACCGCTAAAGTTGGAAAAGTTGTTCAATGACCAAGGCTGTTGGAGCCACGTTAAACCTTAGAAACAAAAACTTGTTTCAAGAGATCCTAATTTTTGTACCTACTGCTTCTCGAGATGTTACCCATAATGCGTAAAGAGATAACAACGTTACACTTAAAACTTCTTGTGATGAAAATAAGTCACGCTAAGCTTTACAAGATGACTTGATGTAATCAATGGTAAGGGTTTTTTGTATGTGATTGTTTCCGAGAATCCTTTTCTTACCTTTATTCAAACCAAGAACCGGTATTCACCAGAAGACTTGATTATATTGTCTGTTACTTGACACATCAACACTAGATGTAATCATGCTTTAAATATTTAATGACTAGATGGGGTTTAATTTTGAGTATTTTTATATAACCATGATTGATTCTATCATAACACATTTGTTACACCAGCGATACGGTCACTAGAATTCTGTGATGGTAAATGGGAGAGAATTAGTGTAATTCGTTCAGGTAAATCTAGTTGGTGTTTAATACCTTTGCATGAATTATCGTGGAATAATACTCGACGGTATAAATACGATGTATTTGTTCTGCAAATATTAGTGTTTACTTAGCATCGTGTGAAAATACAATAAAATAAACATTATCATAAAAGCAAAACGATCAACGATAACAATTATAAGACAATTATCACATAATTCATCTATTACATACCGTAGTCGTGATTTCTTTAATTGAAACATTTGATCTTCGAAAGTTGAATGACCAATTATTCTAAAATTTCTAGTCGTAAAATCGCGATATTATGTTCATATGTTCCATACATAACTAAGGATATTCACACCGTCTGATGATGATGTTTTAGAAGTGCCAAGTTTATGCTTGCAATATTTACATAACTGCACATATTGTTGTTAGTAGACGTGTTGTTAGTACATGGCACAATACACACTGTTTCATCAAGGCTAGTCGGCTTGTTTAACAAGGTAAACACAACTGACCGATTTCATGGCATATAAACAAGTTTTGATAAAGAGCTCGGATGTAGTCTAGATACTTATAACTTTCTTGTATTTTTTAAATATGAAATATGCACTGTATGAAACATGTATGCCTTAAACTAAGCGATTAAATTGTCTTTTATTTCTGTGAAATACTTTGTATGATCATGTATTAATTTTGAATTTGACAAAATTCGATATATGGATTCATAAAAACAGTGATATTTTTCTTGAATCCGGCTTCATCATTCTTTTCATTTTATTTGATGAACTTTGAATCAACAACCAAACTACCAGTATATACATCATGTAATTTCTATGTGGCCACGACCGTAATCCAGTTGTTAGTGCACTGGACTTTAACCCGGCGATCGAGGTTAAAATCTCGATCGCGGCAGGTCATACTCTTCTATGAAAATTGGACAAAAATATCGATTTTGCTCCATATGTGGGGAAGTTGCCGGCTCCTTGTGGAAGGGTAAGTTAGTACTGGCTCGTATGTAGTCCAGGAAAACTAGTTAGGTGAAACCGCGCCGTATGTAACTGAAAAAAAATTGATGAAAAAGGCGAAAAAAATATATAGGACCAAATTAGTATATTCTTTATGGAAAGTTATAAGACACCCTTCTCACATGATATATCCTGACCATATTATATACTACTCAAAATTTGCTAAGGATCACTTTTTCTACAGTGCGTTACTTTTGTGCCTTTGTAATACATATGAAAATTGATTAAAAGGAATTAAATGTAATTAGTTCGGAATTGATTTTTATGAAAATAATGACAATGGAAGTGTTCCTTGACGTGAGCCTGTTTCGGAAAGAGTGCGGTGGATAAAAATCAACATTTTGGAGATCAAATAGTGGAATTAAAAAAATCTTGCAAATCAGGAAATGGTTGGCAAAGGGTGTTTAATACCGAGTATGGTGTCCACGGGCATTGATTATGGCCTGGCATCGCTGCCGCATGCTGCTGATGAGTATGCGGACCTTATGATGAGGAATCTGGGCCCATTCCTCTACGAGTGCATGTCTTAGCTCCTGAACTGTTATTGGTTGGACGTGGCGTGAAGAAATGGCTTTCTGCAGCATATCCCAAGCATGCTCAATTGGATTTAAATCCGGGGACCTCGCTGGCCAATCCATGCGGACTGTAGTTGCCTCCTCAAGATATCGGTTTGTGATGTGGGCTCTGTGTGCGCGGGCGTTATCATCCATAAGAATGAAATCAGGGCCGACTGCGCCAGCGTACGTGCGTACATGGACGTCTAAGATTTCATTGACGTACCTTACTGCCGTCAGTGTACCGTTTTCAATGATGTGTAGGTCCGTTTTCCCCTGAGCGCTTATTGCCACCCACACCATGACTGAACCCCCACCAAAACGGTCGTGTTATGCAATGCATGCTGGAGCTAAGCGTTCATTTGGACTTGTCCAAACCCTAGCCCGTCTGTCCGTGAAGTCCACATTAAACCTTGACTCATCAGTGAAGAGGACCGTTAACTGTCCATGTGACATGAGTCTGCGCCCATTGCAAACGTTCTTGAATATGGCGTTGTGTCAATGGAATGCGAATTGCTGGCCTCCGTGACCTCATCCCAGCATTATGCAACCTGTTTCTAACTGTTTATGTGTTTACACACACACACCAATTGTATTCTGGAAGTCGTTACGTAAGATCGTAGCGTTCGAGAACCGTTGGCGCCTGGCCTGAAGGATAATAAATCGGTCCTGGGCTGGATTCATTGAACATTCCCGACCTCCGGCGTGGCCCTGCAAGACATTTCCAGTCGTTTGGAATCGGTTCCACATCCTGGCGACAACACTCTAGGATACCCCAAGGACAATGGCAACGTGCTTTTGTGAACGGCCAGCCTCCAACATTCCAATACCCCTGTTCATCTCATCTTCACTAAGACGACGTATAACCGGTCGATTTGCCATAGTTTGCTAATTTCGAACACAGTTTTACAGTAAAACGAGAGAAGTCTTGCTGCTTGTACACGTTTAAGTGAAAGCACATGGCCATTAATCACCAAATTTCCATGGGTATGCTTTCCCATGTGCTTATCGTGCAAGGTGTACATGACAAATCGATAGCTTAAGTACACAATTATGAGGTCCCCGTACAGGTGTATCGTTAGCAGAAATATGATTTTAATATGATGATAATAGGACTGAAATATGCAATGTCAAAAAGATGATCCTTAGCAAATTTTGAGTAGTATATTATCATTCTATTTTGTTTTGTGCAATGTACAGCATTACAAGGTTTAAATCATGACACCTGAATAAAGTTTCATTAAACGTATCAAGAATTGTTAGATAAATACAGTTTAACCTGTGTTCGGCCACCCCTGAATAAAGACCATCCTATGAATAAATGCCATTCTTTGAAAACCATCATTGATTATTTAGAACAAACTGACCTCCGAATGAAGGTCACTAGTCAACAAAGGCAACATTTGTTCTTTCCAAACGATGGCCTTTGTTCACAGGTTTGTACTTATATGATGTTTGCGTACCTAAGAACTGTGCTTACATTTAATTCTTCTTGCAATAAACCATGAAACATTATTAACCGATATTTAGATGACATTCACTTCCGGTGTATAAACAGCGTTCATTTCCGGAATAGAGCAGAATTCCTTTGTTGTAGCTTTTCTCGTCTGAAAGTCAACAACCATTAAAAATAGACGCAATGTTTTTGCCAAATGAACAATAAATATAATGTGTTTATCGTCTACATGTAATGTCAGTTTGTAATAACAAAAAATCGTGTCTACCATGGTCGCCATATTTTGTAGACACTTTAGTCAAATAGTTGTGTTTATGGTTATGTCATAACTCTCCTGCATCCAATTGTATAAACATTGGTTGAATTCAACCACTGGGTTAAATTTGAGGTTCGGCTAAGAAGTTAACCAAAAGTTAACTAGAAACACGATGACTGCACTTGTTGTACTGAACACCTAACGACCCCAACGATTTAGACCAGTAAACAGAAAAAATCAATATTAGACACTTGGGTTAAATCAAATCACAAATTTGACTAAAGTTTTATACTATCACATTACCAACTTTTAATCCAAAATTTAGCCTAATCTTAAATTTAATCCAATGTCTAAAATTGACTAATGTTTTTGATTCGGCGTTGAAGACTATGTCCAAATACTTTAGTGCGCAACATTCGCTGTAATGGTTTGTTATCTGTCACATGATATGCATTTGTTTGTGTAGTTGAAAGTTTTTCCCTGACTCTATCCAGGGTTGTCGTTTGTTGTACCGCGCATACATCTCTGTCAACGCCTGAAAAGTAGTTCACAAACATATGCCAAACACAAACCTTCTCGAGCGCATGGCTTGTTTTTCTCTGAATGTGCATTTGTTGTCATATTTGTCCGTGATTACGTTTAACTTCTGCATTTTATTTTCAGTCGGTAAGCGATCAGACTTTGTTAACTTATTACCGAAAACAAACTTACATTTTCCATCAATAAATAAAACGCTTAATGAATTAAATATTTTCTATAATTTTCGTGTAATTTATAACATCTTTAGTCTACAATGTATCGTAGAGTTTAACTTGATGTAAAATGTGTATCATTTCTTGTTTTAAAATACTCTTCTAAAAGCTGATACGTTGACAAACAAGTACGAGAGAGATGACGATTGAGAACTCCGGATAGAGAATGAACTATTCCTTGTATTTGTTGAGTGTACAATGTTATAATACTCATAGTCTCTAGAAGTAGGGGTACCTTATCAGTGCATTAAACTGTACCTGACAAGTTCGATTATAAT
Organism: Lutraria rhynchaena; assembly: GCA_008271625.1. Taxonomy (NCBI): domain Eukaryota; kingdom Metazoa; phylum Mollusca; class Bivalvia; order Venerida; family Mactridae; genus Lutraria; species Lutraria rhynchaena. Next base: position 416,779 of record VIBL01000263.1, read on the forward strand.
AACAAGTTTAATTCATGTTGTGATAAGATACGTACAGATTGTATTAAGGTGAGGAAGAGGTCGAATGTTATATTCGTAAATAACGCCTCATTTAATGAAACAAATACGACTGGAGTCAATTTTTACCTACTCTTAATTTCATAGTATATAAATGGAGAACTCTATGCATTGATTTGCGAATATTGATGCAACAAGTATTACGAGTATATGGGAACGTTGGAGAGATAAGTAATTGTTTAAAGATATTTTTCATGTATGAGGATTGTCAAAGGTTGACCATCCTAATTATATATGAACTGTAGTATATTGTCAACTTGGATAATTCTATTACATGAACTGTAATGTAATATCTACACAGCCTATGGGGTGGTGTCTATAGACGTCGAGTGATTATACTACGATACCAAATACCATGGTAACACTTCTCCTGTTAATTCTGATACGCCTTCCAGTGTTCAATGCACGTGTCCGGTTTTCTGCGCTAAATGTCATGAATATAGAAACAACAAACGCCATTATCACAGGGGTTGAACTTTGTCATTCCATCCTGTCCTATAGAGAGGATTTATGACTGCAAGTGTTATGAAGCTTTATACTCTCGAGAATCTCTGGATGAATATTTACCCATCCATTTCCTGGTCGGGACTTTTTCCAACAGTCTGCGATAACAAATAAAACACAATCAGACATTAATGTACACTTTATGATTTGGATATTGGGACTTCTTATCTGTTGTGAAATCAACTGCAAATACTGTGATTTTAACCTGACTTTCACGTCGTCTTATTTCAATATCGTAATTTTCCTATTTACATGACGTGAAATCAGTCTTTAAAACAAGGTAAAACCTACGGACAGACTAGATTTCTGTCCACCGTTGCTGATGTGACTTATAATGTTGCTATGTCAATATCGTGGACATGTTATCAACACTAGACAATTTATATGTCGCCAATATTCCAAGTAGTGAACTATTTAATGAAGGAAAAAATAAACAGCTATACAATTTTCCCCACAAATATTAAAGTTCAGTCGCTTTATGTCATCTAACAAGTGTTAAATTGGTCATTAATTTGTGTTTATGTGGCTGTTCAAATAAACTTAACACATTTCCACACTAACTGTGGCCTTCTGTTGTTCTTGCAATTTCCATGTCGATTGAAACCGTGAATTGCTCATGCACAACTTGCAGTAAATAACTACCGCTGGTACTTTATATTTTTATTTTGCAATCTCTGAAATGTGACACTAAACAGAGTTCCATGTTGAAGTGATTTTTAGAACAGTTTACAGTGAAATGTTGAATGGTATAATTATTGTATGATTTCTAAGGGTCACTTACACAGCTGGTTTATATCAGGCATTGATAGACCTAAGTAAGAAGGTAAACCCACTACAAGGAGATACATTCACTGGAATCACTATTCCCCATAGTCTATCGAAACAAATCTGTATTCAACTACTCGTAGTTTCACTAAATTGTTGATGAATAGGTGAGTGCAACCAGCACTAAAGTCCTAACTTTTTAATTCTTTGTCTCATAAAATCGCATTTTTCCGCATCTGAAGCAGACGACTTTTGAAAACGTTGTGGCAAAAGAAGCCATTGCTTGTAATGAGTAATAATTTCTTTTACCACAATGTTTTCCTCTCTGTCAGAGAGAAATAACCAAATTTTCTTAAATAAATTGATTTTTTGTATATTTGCTTTGAATTTGAAAGAGTTCAAAATAAATTTATGATGCAATGGGTTAAACACTAGTATTCAGCTTCTATGCCTATATTAGACAGGAATTCCAAATTAAAGTCCTACAGTATGTCTTACAACCAGGAAAAGTACCATAAGTCAGAGCATAAGCATCAGAATGATTCAGAAACAATTCATTGATACAAGTTGCAACTGTTTGCACTGACTTGCTTCCAAATGATATTTTTAAATTATTCTGACGCTGTTATAGCAGCCAATTGACTGTCGGAGCATTGATGTAACAATGTTCTATGTCTCGATAATTTTTAAAATGAAACATTTCTTCGGAATTCAAGAAATATTTTCGGAATGATAAAACATTTAACGATTTAGATTATTGGAAGAAATGTTCGTTTCATACAAGATTTATGTGTTCAAACAGAATAAAAACAAAAGTCAGAAATTCTCAATACAACAAATAAGTAAAATTCAAAGCATGAAATTAACGACCGTAATGCATACGATAAAAACTTATTTTGCTACGTTCTGGATTCGTTCACTTGACATTTATAGTACAATCTTGTTAAAGGTTTTGCTAGATTCAATATTTATTTGGTTTTAAATATTTTCAAATTAATGCTGTTCCATGTCATTCAAAGTTCGTTGATATTTTTGTTGATATTTTTATACCTCTGTTTCTGTTTCAATTATATGAAGGTTTTTCTTTAATTTTTTAATGTGTTTTATCTACAATCAAACCTGTGTTTGAGGCCATCTCTGAATACAGATCACCCTATGAATAAATGTCGTTCTTTGAAAACCCGCCACAGATAATTTAGAACAATCTATATATTCAAGTTGACCTAGTTTATCTGATAACATTGAAATAATTTTATTTATCACTTTGACTAATAATTAATTAATAAGTTCACATAATTCATCAACGGATATAAAGGAAATCGGATATCGGATATAATAACTGTTTTCTATGGCAGAATATTGTATAGATTAGTTTCTTATTGTCACTGGAGTTTAACGCCGTTTTTCAACAATTTTTCATTTATATACTTTGACCGGCCCATTTAACCAGTTTTCCTAGACTGGCAATGTCGCCATTTCTAGCTCTGACGTGAGTGTCTCATATGATTAATCTGCAGATCAGTGTTTCAATCGTAAGTTTGTAAAAGTGAGATCTAAACTAAGAATGTTCTGGTAAAGGTATTTTATACGTTTTAATTTTGGAAAAAAACATTTGAACATGTATATCTTTTAGCATCTATCATAAACAAAATTATTTTGACATAAAACTAGACATATATCGATAAGAAGAGGGCGGTGCTTGATTATAAAATATAATCGAAATTGAGAACATTTCTGATCAGGATTAAACAGATTCAGGTTATTGATAGTTACCTTAATGAGTAACACGTGTTACGAGTTACAGCATATAATCGGGCATGTTATTTATTTTCTAGCATGTCGTAGACATCTAGGCTTCATATACAGTACAAAATTTACAAAGTCTAGTTGAAAATTATGTAATAACCCAATAATTTACTGCCATACAATGGTACATAAAATCCTAAATGACAAGATGAATGGAATGGTTAAATGAACATCAAATAAAATGCAAGTACAATTTATGTCATGTCAATATTGATGATAATGTTGCTGAATCTTGTAGTTGTCGAGGTCAGGAGCGTACATTCATATTCGTTGAACTAATGACAGATGAAGGCGTGTAAAAGTACATCAATTAAATGACAAGGATAAAAAATAGATCCGCCAATTATCACGAGTTTCTGAAATTCGTAGATTAAAGTAATATATTTAGAGCATCTTAATTGCAAAAATTACTGAAAATCGTTTTCCTGTGCAACTTAATGCCAATTAATGATATATTTTTACGTTAAATAAATGTTCCTTTGTGTATTTATCTTTAGTTATCAGTGGACAGCTGTAAATGAATGATGCTGAAATGATTAATTTCATCTCATTGCGCGTGAAGTTCATACACAGGTCTCTGACCAACTGTCTAAAACATGAGAAAAGCAATCCTGTGAAAATTGTTGTTAGGAAAGAAACAAACAACACATATAAGTTCACATTTAGAGGTTTGAAACATAAAATAGGTTAGTTGAACAGTCAAACCTGTAAACAAATGCCGTCTTTGGGAAAGACAAAATGTGGCCTTTATTGACAGATAGCCTTTATTCGGAGGTCGGTTTGTTCTAAATAATCGGTGACGGTTTTGCAAAGAACGACCTTTAGTTACAGTGTTGTCTTTATTCGGAGGTGGTCGTAAACGCAGGTTTGACTGTAATCTACTTAAATTCATTTATCGTTATTTTAACTAACAGAATGAGAAATAGATAAACGATAGAGAACGTAATGAGATCTTTTCCTCTATATGTGTACTGAGTTCAATGGTTGATTGTATTGGACCACTATGTTGGTAAATTATTCATGACGATTTGTAGTTATATTATCCCATTTCTTCGTGAGTCACCATGCTAATACTACAAGTACCATCCGTTGTTTTTATTCTCACACCAGACTAAATTTCGGTGCTCATGACACCCTTGTTATTTTGGAGAATAATTGGGAGTGAAATGATTTTACTACTGAGATACAACCAGACCGGTCGATAACCCCAGTACTTGCACTGTTCTATTCTAAACTAGCAGTGCTTCCGCAAGTGTTGTTGTACTGTACATGTAGTTGTCACCCATATTACTTATTGTAAATCAAGTTCTCGTCAGCAAATAGTTTCGTTATTTGGTAATAGTTACCAGTTCTTTATTGCCCTTCGAACGAAGCTGGTATTGTGCTGTGATTTTCACCTAGTTTTTATGAAGTGAATTTTGCACTAAGTTTCGTGCTACTATTAGCTGAATAACACGGTCTTTTAACTATTTCTCTAGTCTGAAAAGACAAAGAATGAATATATATTTCCCTCCGATTTTATGAACATATACCCAAAGAAGTCAACAATGAAGAATGACTTCTCGGAAAAAATGACCTTTTATCTTAATTCAGTATATGTTTTTCTCCAATAGAAATAAACGTTATTTTCGAAGTATTAAACTAATAAAAACATTACAATTACGTTACGTGCTCACGGTCGGCCTTTCAATTATTACAGAGATTGTGATCTATGAGTCAGCTTATTAATCCATACTTTGCGTAACGGAGTGATTAACTTCAAAGCTAGACAACTAATGTAAATGAATAAAGAATAGATAAATCTTCAAAAATACTAATTTAATTACAATGTATTTGAAATTTAAAAACAAACACTAATTTTCACAGCATACTGGTAAAGTCCTATCAGCCGATTTTCCTACTTTACACCCGTCAGAGTCAGTTCGTGATTTTCGGTTTCTGATCATGTTTATAGTTTGATATTTCCCGTTTCAAAGCTTGTAAGTCAGTATGAAGCTCGTGTCAGGTGTTAACCCAGTTTTATTCATCTCCCTTTATGTCGGTTTATGTCTGTACCAAGCATTTCGGGATTTAATTCAACATATCAAGACGTTGGTACGAACAGCATGCAACGTGGACGTTATCTACAGCATGTAACGTGCACGTTATCCACAGCATGTAACGTGCATGTTATCTACAGCATCAAGTAGTGGGTGGAGATTATCTCCTATCATTGAGATAAACTCTCTTAGATACGCAGCGTATTCATAATTATGTAGGCTAACATACATATCTGTAATGTCTCGATCATGTAGCCTTGTACGCTCCTACCGCTGCACGTACAATATGCACGTGCTCGCAGCGTACAATCACGTGTCTGCCATACTAAATTGATAAAACCCAGTTTTATATTTTCTAGAGTTAGATAGTTCACAGATATAAACAATTTTACATTTATTTATCTCAGATAAAAGCTGCCATACATAATGCTTCCCTTTGAAATATCTTCCTCTTGTAAACCGAGACATCTCTTATTCCTCACGATTGTCAAGAAAGCTGGAAAGAAAATAATGTTTATAATCATAACTAACTAAATAAAGAAGAGTATAAATAAACTTAAACTATTCCTTCCATCTTGATGTCTTGATTTGTTCGTTGTTTTTATACAATCGAAGTGTTTTCAATAAATCAACATTCGTTTGTTTAATGTTTCTAACCTTCAAGTTGGTTTTGAATGGTTGCATTTGCGTTCAGTACGCATTTTAAGTATGTTTTCTTCTAGACAAACCACAAAAATAACTTCTACGAGTCTGAAATGTAAAGTGTGTCGGTCGGCTGATGTATGTTTACTAATTTGAGCTTACAGACTTTCCCTGTGATTCAATCGAACGGTAAACTTGGTGGATGGTTGATATTTAAGTGACTACTCCTATTAAATGTTTGAAAGTTAAAACGTTTTAACAATCACCAGTATGTATCAACAACAATCTTTCAACATATCGTGATTTAGCTAAATATACAAGAGCCTGTGTGAACGTATCTCATTCACTTTTCTAGCATCCCAATAAATGCCAAACTTACACTGCAGACTTGACATTTTAATGGCTAAATGAATAGTTGCCGTATAAAACTTGGTGCTACGTGTATCAATGTTTTGATGGGCTGTTCAAGGAACGAAACTTGCTGGAATGAAAGTGCAAACTGCGGCAAAGTGTGTGCTGTTCAGAGCGACTGTGTTTTCGAATACTTGAATTACTTTGTGTTGTATTATCACACGCAAGTCAAATAAGACTAACATTCGGGGCAAGAGCACAAAATTTCTTCCACATGCAATGCAACCTCTCCAGGGCGGCCCTCTCTAGAGCAACTACCTCCATTCAACAAACAGCATGATTTTTCCCATTGTACGATTTAATATTAATTTAACTAACCTGTCTAGAGCAACACCTCTCAACAACAACATAATTTTATTTCTTCCAAAGGGTGTTATTCGGGGAGGTTGCACCGTAGAATACTAAATCCCCAACGAAAATTAGTGAAACCACTGTATGTATAGATGATTTGTTTTTAATGCATGACTTGTACGGGAATATGGATGCACCAGATCTTACATACATATTTGTATATCATAAACTGGCGCGCATTTAATAGAGAATAAAGTAAAAACGAACTCCCGGGAAAAGTCACGTGCAATTAACTTTACCTTTACACACAGACTCCCATTTTCGCTACGCAGACTGTATTTTTAATATAAAGAAAAAGAACTCAGACGATACAAAATTTAAAACATCCGAGAAATGCGGCCCCTAAACACCACTGGAGATCTATAGATCTATATAGACAGTCAAGAATCACCCCGACCGCGGGTTTAGTAAAAACGTAAATGAACAATTTCAAGGTCTCTTTGTATATACCTCAGTCAAACCTGTGAACAAAGGTCATTATTAGGAAAGACAAATGAGACTTTTATTGACAGATGGCCTTTATTCGGAGATCAGTTTGTTCAATATGATCAATTATGTTTTTTTCAAACAATGGCCTTTATTCACAGGGAGGTCTTTATTCGGAGGTGGTCTCAAACACAGGTTTGACTGTATATACAAGACTATACTATCCGGCGGCAAAACCTTAGCTGAAACCAGTGTAAACGGGAGAACAAAACAAATGGCAAAAATGTCCTCATTCAACGAATTCCCAACAAATTAAACTAGAGAGGAAATATTCACTAAATCTCAATGATGTAAAACCGCCGTGCACAGACCAATAGGTTAGTTATGTGTTCCAAACAGCGCGAATATAACACTTAGCATGTGGTATGATACAATGTCTATATTTTGTACTCATCTAAGATATAAAGATGAGCTGACTGATCTGTCTTCTGATAAACTGATTACATCAAATTAATAGAAGTCTGTTCTGTCGGGTTTTTTGCGGACATCATATGCAATTTTGATTAAAACATATTTCACTTTTAAGCAACTTGGCTGGACAATTATAATAAAAGCTCTGAGAGTCTGTGATGAAATTAAAAGAAGGATTTATTTATTATATTGGTATCTTCGGATCTTAATACTAGTAATTGAAACTCCAGGATATTACAGACAGCATTCAATAGTTACGGACTCCGAATCGTACATACCATTAGGTGTTTAATTTATCGGCTGAGGAATTTGATTAAATATGAAACCTCAGATCGTTAATGGTGTAAAGTTTAGTGTATGAATGGTACGCTATTAGTTAAGTTTAAGCTGTCAATTAAATTCCGATATAGGACATGTTTGAATACTTAAGAATTTTTACAGTTAACAGGGAAATGTTGAGTACTAACAGTATCATGTTATATAAGCGTCTCTAAAACAATTGGATTATTTTATGTAATTTGTAACTTCAGGAGTGAATTTTCAAAGTATTGCACGCTGTAGCTTTTTCCATCCAGAGACAGATACTCAAATCAAAAATGCAATGGAATAGTATAACTTTCGTTTTCACTTACGATTGTTAGAACAAATGAAGGGTGTGGTGTTGAACCTCTATTAATTTTACTTAACGCTTTGCCTCATACATATATTTTTGGATTCTTCCAAATTGAAAGAAAATGTACAAAACTTTATTTAAGAAAATTTGGTTATTTCTCTTTGACAGAGTGGAAAACATTGTGACAAAAGAAGTCAATGCTTGTTACGAGCAATGACATCTTTTGTCAAAATGTTTTCAAAAGCCGTCTGCTTCAGAAGCGGGGAAATGCGATATTATGCGGCAAAGAGTTAAGCATGCTCCCATCTCCTAGAAGATACACTTAATGTACATGTAATTTCTATCTATCAGTTACCAGAGGCCAGTTCTATATTGTGATTAAATTAAATTGACAAACGTCTTTAACGACTTTAAAGTTCAGTATCGTTGAATGCAAATATTTTCCAAAGATTCTCAGTTTAAACATTCAGAAGGTCAACTAAAAACATTCGCTTGACTGGAAGTTTGACTGTATGTAAAACATAAGGAAATCTTACATGTTTATACTGTTAATCATCAGTTGAATCGTTGGATAAAGATGTTGAATCGATACATCGCATCCTATCCCATGGTGCGTGAGTTTTTTTTCTATCCTCTCACGCCTAATCAGCAGTGTTTCAGATTATGAACATATATTTGCGTTACAACTATCTTGTTCTGTATCAAGAAATTGAATTTACTTGTAATTGAGATGTTCACACTTTTGCTAAAACCACATCTATGTTTTAATCTCTTCTAACACCATAGAAACGCTCTTAAAAACAAAATCGTCCACAGATCAAACGAAATTGATGGAAGTAGTGTACATGAATGAAATTTCTACCATCTCTACCTTAACTGACATGCTTGGTCAGGCGCAAAACTAATATCAGCATCATAATTATAAAGTTGCAAATTGCTATATAAAAAAAGAACAGATTGCAGAGATTTTGTTAGATACCCTGTTTATATTTTGATTTCACTAAGGTTTAACGTCGCATCAACAGGGTAATTTGATATCTTTCAAAGTTTAAAAGTTGAGGAGCTCCATGTAGACTCCTGAGTTGAATCACCAAATGCTCGTAAGCTGGCTGGTCAGCTTCCTCACACGTGAAATTTGGTTCTAGATGGGATTTGAACTCACAGTGGTGAGCGGCTAATGATTGCTAGTCAGAGATCATAACCACTCCACCAAGAAGCAGTCCAACCCCCTGTTTCTTATAAAAGGCTTTGATGGTGAATAAAAGTCCATCCTTGGGAAAGACAAAATGTGGCCTTTATCGACAGATGGCCTTTATTCGGAGGTCAGTTTGCTCTAAATAATCAGTGACGGTTTTTCAAAGAATGGCCTTTATTCACAGTGTGGTCTTTATTCGGAGGTGGCCGCAAACACAGGTTAGACTGTACATGCACCCACGTGTAACTGTGACACAGGTATGATAAGCATTGTGCTCTTTGTATTTGTTCTCACTTTTTCAGTTTCAATCTGAATTCCTCACTGTGTTCAATACGCAAAATACGTGCGCGGTAAATTTTTGCACTACTTTGAAATAAAAGCCTGGCAAACATCATTATGAAATGTATAACAAAGGTTTTACAAATTACTTACAGTTAGTTCACTCTTGTTATTAATTCGATCAATCATTACGGGATGTATCGTTTTCTTATGTATAAAATTGAAATGCTTGAACTGATACGTTACGGATTACGAAGTGTTGTTCAGCATCTTTGATGCTGCTCACGTGGTCTGTAAAGAAATACAATACGCGGACAATGTTTATTTTTGTTAAAACGGCGCAAATTAGAAACATGTTAATTGATATATCCAGCATAGTTGTTGCCCATTTAAACACGCAGTTTAGTGTCGGTAATTTAAACAGATACTTTCAGAATGAGATGTGTTTGATTCTGTTGTCTGTTCGGGGAGAGAATTGATTGCATTCAAATTAAAGAACAGATTCTTAGAAAATGTCTCATACAAAAAAGCTTCGATCGTTCCGCACAGCCTACTATAACCATAAACTAAAGCAACCATCATGTCATACCTCTGAGAATCTTGTTTCGTCTTTTAAAGAATCACTGTATATTTGGTCAATCTTGCGACAATGTTTTATAAAATGTGGGTACTTCATGATATGAAGTTTATATACACTTACATGATCAATTCAGAGATTAGAAAACGTGCTTTCTACAAGTAAGGCAATTTTTAAACATTTATTTAAAACATGTCTTTTTTGTTAAAAAGCATATTTGTCATCAACACGATTATTGACTATCAAGATTTCAATGTTATATTTCAGTGACATGCATGTGTTCTCAATTACACCGATGGAATTGACGTTTGCCACATTCTAAAATCGTGGGTGGAGATTATCACTATACATAATCAGGAGACATTCTGATCAATATAATGTATTTACAATGAATGAACGCAAACATTCTCTTCTGTGTTATCTGTATCACAAGCGTGTCTGACAGGGTATGATTAAACCGCAGCACGTAATATGTGCACGTTTTCACTTTTTACGACCGAATGACTGCCATACGACATCGATAAATTTCTGTTTTACATTTCCTAGAATTAGATAGAGTAATATAAACATTTATCGCAGATGTTCGATGTCATACATAGTGCGTGTACTTTTCTTTAAAATTGCAGCCCAGAGGAAAACTGGGCATTTCTTTTTCCTGACGTAAATCGGAAACTGAAGCGCTGTTACAAAACGGTGATGTAATGCTTTCTATCTGTTATGTTCAACTAAAAAAACAATTAATTGCATTGTTCAGGAACGATAGCTGGTCAACTTGCTACTATATATGCTAAAGAATTGTTGAGCAACGATCTGCAGCTCAACATCAACACGCTTTTGTCTTGTATTAATGATCTTACTTTTAATTTCACCTATTTCTTTATTTTGTCCACCTTCCATTACTCACAGATTCACCTCTTTTCCAAATGTCAAAATAGAGTCATTATTACTCATTAACAAATTAAAGAGTTTATTATGTTTCAACTTCTTTGTTTTAATTTGTCATCATTTATACATGTCAAGTATGTGAAGTCTAATAAAGAAATGCCATTATCGCTATCTGCAGTTTTCATTCAAACGTTCCTGTAGTTTAGCCATTACACATAACCAATTAAACACTGATTATAATCATAAGTTATTAACTGGATCTGTCGACGGTGTGGAGATACTATCATTTGATCACATACTATAATTTTTAGAATCCTGTTGTAATCAGCCTACAAAGGTTGCATAAAGTTGGAACGCAGTTCGCAGTTCGCGATTCGAATCGCTAACTGCGGTCTAGAATCCAGTCCAAAATTCGAATCGCGAACTTCGAATTGTGTTCCAACTTCATACAACTACGTACAAGTTGAGACTACAACACTTGGGTACTGACTTTTCACTTTTAAGAACATCACGGTTGAGCTGAAACGTCACCTGTTATGCTAAGATATGAAGTACATCATATGTTTTTTGCATTCTGTGGTTATTATCGGCTATTATAAGACATTGGCTGGATTGGGAAATTAGCGATAGCCTCCTTCTCAATCAAAGTATGTGAAGTACGAACGTTTGTGAGTAACAGTACATAGAAAGTGATTTATTTGAATTGAAAATATTCGTAGTGAGATATACCCTGAGTTTACATATGAAAAGGATGTGAAAATGCATCTTACGTCGTAGCGTAATATGAAGCAATATTTATACAGTCACTTGTAAAAGTGTTTTATTTCACTATGTAGAAAAATATCAACTCGCTAGGAAATTGTCTTACTTGTCTGATCCAGATATATTTCATCATCGACATTCTATTACACATCGCATATTATGAAAATGTCCACACATTATAATTCTAGAAAACTATCACGAGTGATAATAATAGCAGAATAACTACTTAGAAGTTGTCGAACATATCATAATCAGTGAGGGTAGGATGTCAAAACCTATGAACAATGGCCGCCCTTGGGAAAACAAAATGTGGTATTTATTGGCAGGTGGCCTTTATTTGGAGGCGTGTTTTTTTTCTAAATAATCAATGATGCTTTTTCAAAGAATGACCTTTATTTACGGGGTGGTTTTTATTCAGAGGTGGCCGCAAACACAACTTGGACTGTATAATCGGCAATTAGACTTCAACTGTAGATGGCTAGAATTCAGGTCTCCATCCATCGTGGGTTCTATCAGTAACGATACGACGGGAAATCTCTGATCAATTCTGCTGTTATTCAGTATAAGATATCATATCCAATCTCCAAGGAATGTTTGACAAACATTGCGCTGAAATGGTTCACAGGCATTGCCCTGGAATGATTTCGGGCATTGTGTTTGAATGATTGTCAAGCATTGTACAGGAATGATTTTAGGCATTGTGCTTGAATGATTGTCAAGCATTGTAGAGGAATGATTTACAGGCATTGCGCGAGAATGGTTTACATGCATTGTGCTGGAATGATTTACATGCATTGTGCAGGAATAATCTGCATTCATTGCGCTAGAATGGTTTATATGCATTGTGCTGGAATGGTTTACATGCATTGTGTTGGAATGGTTTATATGCATTGTGCTGGAATGGTTTACATGCATTGTGCAGGAATAATCTGCATTCATTGCGCTAGAATGGTTTAAAGGCATTGTGCTGGAATGTTTTACATGCATTGTGCTGGAATGTTTTACATGCATTGTGCTAGAATGGTTTACATGCATTGCGCTAGAATGGTTTATATGCATTGTGCTGGAATGGTTTACATGCATTGTGTTGGAATGGTTTACATGCATTGAGCTAGAATGGTTTATATGCATTGTGCTGGAATTGTCTACATGCATTGTGCTAGAATGGTTTACATGCATTGCGCTGGAATGGTTTACATGCATTGTGCTGGAATGGTTTATATGCATTGTGCTGGAATGTTTTACATGCATTGTGCTAGAATGGTTTACATGCATTGCGTTAGAATGGTTTATATGCATTGTGCTGGAATGGTTTACATGCATTGTGTTGGAATGGTTTACATGAATTGCGCTAGAATGGTTTACATGCATTATGCTGGAATGGTTTACATGTTTTGTACTGGAATGGTCTACATGCATTGTGCTAGAATGGTTTATATGCATTGTGCTGGAATGGTTTACATGTTTTGTACTGGAATGGTTTACATGCATTATGCTGGAATGGTTTACATGTTTTGTACTGGAATGGTCTACATGCATTGTGCTAGAATGGTTTATATGCATTGTGCTAGAATGGTTTATATGCATTGTACTAGAATGGTTTACATGCATTGCACTGGAATGGTTTACATGCATTGCACTGGAATGGTTTACATGCATTGCACTGGAATGGTTGAGGCGTGGACTTGACTCTTCTGTTATGTGTGATTTGTTTTAGATTTGCTTTCTAATTTACATGTTAGAATGCCTGTAATATAAATACAGTGGACTCTCATTGGCTGGAACCCGGTAAATTCGAACACTCCGGAAAACTGGAACTCATTCTCCGGTCCCAATTGTTTTTACTCTATGTTCTATATAGTTCGACTCCGCATGGCTGGAACCACATAAATTCGAACGCTCGAACCAATAATCAGGTCCCGTGGTCAATATTTACTCTGTTATTCACACCTCTCGGTCGAACAATGCATTTTCACAACTTGAGAGTAATTTGCTGTCAAAAATTCTCTCGATATGACACGGTGCGTGAAACTGACACACGTGTGAAGATAACATTACAAACTTAATGTTGTTTATTATCCTGATGTAGTTTACTGTAAATATGATACATGAATATTATTATGAATAAAATATATAAATATAATACATATACGTTTGTTTTGTATGTTTTTGGTCTTAAATAATAATCTATTACATGTATGTACATGTAGGTGTATGATCATTACAAACAACACGAACACATTACACAATACAATATATACAAGGGAAACAACTCTGTTTTATGGAGTAAACTCCGGATGGCTGGAACTCCGGATAACTGGAACTGATTTCGTCAGTCCCGTCGAGTTCGAGCCAATGAGAGTCCACTGTATGTGGAATCTGTCATGTTCAGCTTCCATGTGACGGAATGTGATGCTTGTTTGTTATGTCAATACATTAATTTGATCTCTTCTATGGCATTCAGAAATGTTGTCAGCTTCACAAATATGTTGTCGTTTATTGTCATGATATGTCAACGTTTTACAGGAAGAAATAAAACGACGACATTTCACATAAAAAACGAGAAGACGTCAACTTTTGACATTTAACTGTAATTTCTGAGGTTTAGAATTCATTGACGACACAAAAATAGTGAAAAACAATTTGAAGAACCACAGTGTGGTAATCGTGGCGATCCAAACTAATTACATGTACAGTGATCCCTCCCGGAACGTCACCTCCAAAGACCGATTCCCTCCAAGAAACGACAGTAAAGGCACACAGAAACATGGTAAAAAACACCTGTCGCAAATGTATCAATCCCCTCCATAATGCATAATGTATGCATAATTTATAAAATATTATGAATTGAATTTCTTGCTCTATGTGATTCTTGTTATAGAAGAAGATTGGCTGGTAACAATTGATCGGACACGTAACAGCCGTCATGTTCATGTCCAATGTTTTATTAATGAATATTTGGTTGTTACACTTTCCACGTTTCGATTGTCGCCATATTTTCGCTGGATAAACTATGACTGAAACGGAAATGTGCTAAAAGCATAAAGAATGCTTGTTTTATTTAACTTCATTTCGTAAAAAATGACATTGTTAACTTTCATTAAAAAGCGTACATTGTAAATCTAGTGTCATTAGCATAATTTAAAACTGTTGGCATAGAGAACTAAAAAATAAAAATTCCAATCTTCGTCGTTGTTTTGTTGTTCCTGCTGTTGTTGCTGTTGTTGTTGTTGTCCTTTTCAGGACAAAGCATTAATTGCTTATGATTGGATGATGAATACGATTAGTGACGTACTGAATATATGTTTGGTACGTTACTTGTACATAAATGTTTGTTTACCTTGGTGGTTATTCTGCCGCCAACTATTTGTTTACTGTACAATTAACTTGTGTACACTGACATCGTGTATCATTATATTGTCTGTGTGAATATTGATTATGCATCCATCACTTTCTATCGCGATGAATATTAGGTAAAATACCCGTCCGTGAAAGGACATACATGTAATTCTACGATATTATTTTTGCTAAACGTTCAACAATCTGTCGTGTGTGACTCTGGCATCCATATAATATGCATGTGTTCTTAAAGTTGAAAGACATATCAACGCCAGAGCGTATATGGTACATTGTATATTTAAAACAAATATAAACGCTTACATCCACACAACATCACTTTAACAAAATTTATATCTGCCCTGTTCAAATGCACATTTCATAACTGCTTTACTGTGAAGGTATTTTTCACTCAAACTTCAATACAGTTCAACCTCTCCAAAGCAACACCCTTTTGGAGATGCAAAATTAGGTTGTTGTTGAGAGGTTGTTGCTCTAGAGATGTTAAATTAATAGTACAGATTAAAAATCATGCTGTTGTTGTAGTCAGGTTGTAGTTCAAGAGAGGGCCGCTCTGGAGAGGTTGTACTGTATTTTATAGGATCTAATGAAGAAAACTGTTGATGGGGTGTTTTTGTATCGCATGCGTGTATACAGCTTTGGGACATCTAGTAACATAATGCATGTATGTATACATGATTGTATCACCTATTCAAACCCTGGCGATATTTTACTAGATTTTTACATCTTACTTCGCTGTAAATCTAAATCTATGGTTCCAATTATTGACACCCGCGGTTCGGTTAATGTCACATCGGTAATCCTAGATGGCAAAATCTTATCAGCGCGATATTCTCTATCCAGAGTTGTCGTTCCATATGATACGCAAGTACCTTAGTCAGCGTCTCAGCTTTTACAATAGTCTTTCAAACAAAAAGACAAAATTAATTTCCTTTGCTTACTTTAGGGACAAAAGGTGTAATATTTTACAAGACAATCATACCGATTATGCTATATCTCATTGCGCTATCTCTTATTGGAATATGTTTGAACATTTTCGGTGATCATGTTACAAAACGTGATCTTGAAAAGTTATGATAGCAGAAAAACAAAAGTAAGCAATTAGGTATCCGATAGAAACTAAAGGAGACTGGGTCACATGGTTTACAGCTACTTTTCAGTCGCTAACAGAGATTTACGTGAATTGTAAGGAACGGCAACACTGGTCGAAGTTTGACCTAAACTGGTTCCCGTTGACTCTCCCAGTACCTTTGGTCCATTGCAACATGGAACGGGAACCAGTTTATTCTTCTGAATTACAGATGATATTTTTGTTTAGTGAATTGAAGTGTTTCCTTGCTGTCAATGACAAATCTTTAATACAGAATCCTTTATTTTAAGTGATTAACTTTTAAATTCCACTTTATATGTGGTATATAAATTAAACAAATAATGCGTCCTTGAAATATGATAACATATTTTATACTATGACATTTAAGAAAGTAGAAATAGTCTCAATTAGTCAGAGGTTATAAACTTGAGAACAGTCTCTGAGCTCAAATCTCAATTCTGCTCTCAAAGTATTACAGTTGAAAATAAAGAGATCATTAATGTTTAAATGCCTATTCAGGTTAATTTTGCAGTCAGAATAATGTATCAATAATGTCATTATTGCCTGGTCATAATTGACTTTGAACATTATGCATAGGGCTTACAGGGTGACTAGTTTATGTATAGATCACTGGTTTAAGTACAATAAAAGTAATGATTAGGTTATCACATAGCATCGTTTTTATCAGTTATCTGTGGTCAGAAATACACATGTGGAGTAAATCAAGAAAGGTTATCAGTAATTATAAGTGATTTCACAGCTACTTCTGCTTGATGTTATCAATCTACAGGAGAGATAGAGACAAATTCACTAGAAAACCATTTGTTTATTTATAGTAAGTACAGACAAACCTGTGTCTACAACCTCCAATCTCCAAGTAAAGACCACCCTGTGAATAAAGGCCATTCTTTGAAAAAAAACGTCAATGATTATTCAGACCAAACTTACCCCCGAATAAAGATAATCTGTCAATAAAGGCTACACTTTGTCTTTCCTAAAGGTGGCCTTTGTTCACAGGTTTGACTGCACACTCGAGTCTTGCAAGTATTTATATTTTATGTTTGGTTTTATATGCATGAATCACTGGGACCCGTTTGGGAAACAAGGATTAAATTTCTTTGTGGGCATCAAAAAATGTATGTACAAAAAATGCGCAAGATTAAACGGTATTTTTATATTGATTGAAGTATTCAAATAAACATCCAATGTGAATTACGGGGTGTGAATGTAATGCTATGCAGTGCTTAGCATGCAACATTCCAAAAATGTCACATTAAAACAAGGAGAACCATAGCATGTATTTGACTTCTTCATGTATTATGTACATGTATATTGACTTCACATTCATTTAGGTTCACGGTTATCGTTGGCATATGTTTACCACACCGTGTATTTTATAGATTGTAAATATTACTGAACAACTTTACATGAGGTAAAATGAAACAATATGTTGGCTTGTGCTTGTTCCTAGTTGAATAATACGTCTACCGTACACGACAACATTTACGCATGCTGTTACGTCATGGTAACGTTACATGTTCGGCGATGTAAAATTAGATTAATTTTAACAATTGAGAACATGTACATATACGCAGATATTTTGTGAGTAACCTTATCAGGATCTGCAATTAATACAAATAAAGTCACGACATTTGATCACGTTGTACTACGAGTACACGTACTCGTACTAATCAACTTAAAGACATTATACAAGCACGCATGTATTAAACAAAAAATCTGAATGTGGCAGCTCGTATCATTCTTTTTTCACCGGGTTAAACGCCGTTTTTTAACAATTTTTCAGTTATATACAGCGGCCTGTTCACCTAACTAGTTTTCCTGACTGTATAATAACCAGTACTAACTTACCCTTCTACAAGGAGCCGGCAACTTCTCCACATATGGAGGAAAATCGACATTTATGTAAAATTTTCATAGAAGGGTATGACCTGCCGCGACCTGGATTTGAACTCGGATCGTCGGGTTACAAGTCCAGTGCACTAACACTGGACCACGGTCGCGGCCTTCGCTCTTATCAGTACTAATAAGGACGTGAATCACGTGACTTTCATAGTTTGGTAAGATATCAAAGACTGATTCATACGATGTAGTACAAAATATATCAATGTAATTATTTTGACAGGAAGCGACAACTAAACCAATCATGACCTAACAGATATTATAAGATTGAGGGTCCTTCCGTGTCGTAAATTGTCATAGATCGATGAAAACAAAGCAACATTACAGTTTACCAAAATATAATTGCTAACCTTTGATAAAAATACAAACATCAACACCGACCAGTGGCTTGTTTCTTATACGTAGCTAAGCATCTATTAAACTGGAAAGTGCTGATAATGTAGTACTACACTTTAGACATTTACTTTCAACAGTTTACAACAGATCCCTAAAACAACCAATTTATAAAACAGCTTTTAATTGGTAACAACATGTTAAAAAGTTTTAAAACTGCCCTCTCAGTTTTGATACGTCTATGAAATTGTTCAAAGTTTCGTATTTTTAAAACAAAGCCTAGAGGCATTGGTGTATAAGGTACGCGTATATAATGCTGATGTAACGTAGGTATCTGCTAAGCAACATCACTTGTGTTTTATGGGACTTTACTTACGCAACACTTTATCAACATCAATTTCAGAAATTAAAAGAATGCTCCCAGCTACAAGATCTGTATAATAATTATCATGTTTTTATTTCCCAATCTGCTGTATATCATCATACTTTAGGCGAGCGTCAATAAACCATAGACATATGTTTTATCACGTTTATCTTATTTCATGCACAGTGTGTTTGTTCCACAAAAATGCATTTTCACGTTTCCTCGGCTATATATAAAGTTACAGATCTTTAAATATAACTAAACAAATTTTATTAAGGAGTCCTTAAACTGAATGCTCCTTCCCAAAAAAAATCTGATTAAGCAGACGCTTCATTCGATAAAAAACATTTGCATAAATTTGTGACCTGAATGAATACATAACGTATAAATTAATTGAAATGAAACAAAGTTACATCAATTTTTTTAAGCCGAAAAAAAACTAACAGAATTATTGGAATATTAGGTCGGTTGAAATTATGGAAATGAAAGTTACATTAAAAATTATTTAAGCCGAAAAAAACTTTTAAACTGAATTTATTGAAATATTAGGTCGGTTCAACGCTGAACTGTTTGTAAGTTTGATGATGGAAATAAACAATCATACGAAGGAACGTTTTAAACATTTACATGAATATCAACAAAGTGGAAAATTTGCTTCAGTGACATTTTATATAAAAAATGAGACAATGTCAGATAATGAACGTGGAATGTCGCCTTGGTGCAGAAAGTGTCAGAATTTCGTGATCAGCAAAAGCATTCCAATTATGCGAGCCTCGTTTACTCTGAATGCTTGACGGTACACTTAACGTGTTCACTGTTAATGTGCTTTTACGTCGCGGTCCGTACACATCGGCATTATCCACTCCCAACCAAGCGTTTGGCGATGTTTCGCGGGAGAGTCTCGGTACTGGAGACGCTTCTCGAGAGAGTCTTACACTAGCCCTTGGAGAGTTAGGTACAGATTTTGGTACCCGTGTCACCCTAGGGGTATCTGAAATAACACTGTCCGAGCTGGGCTCTGGAGATACATAAATTGTGAATGATAACCGTTTGGCTTTTCTGTTAAGCTGTGCATTATGGAAATAGTATGCAATACACAGAAATAGTGCAATGCTTACAGCGGCCGTCGGCCCCACTATTATAATAGTTAAGTGTTTTTTCTTCCTGGGTTGGTACGGAATGTCTGTCACTCCCTCGTTGTGTTCATCATTATCGATGACATTTGAGTTATTTACAGTATAAGTGTGGTTATTAATTACATCAGTTTTATTGTCTAAGGATCCATTGAATCTTTTTGTCATAATCATTGTTTTATGTAATTCTTCCGGGCGATTAATGTCTTTACTATCATCAGTACCATTTTTGGTGCATTTAACAGTCACGTGTTTCATTGTACCAGTCTTGATAGATATACATTCACAAGTTACACTGTATGAACACATCATGGTAATCAATATTACAATGTGTACAAAGCATGTCATACTGCATCAAATCAATTTATACACGTAACCGTAGCAACCTTGATTCTATAAGCAATTATTCAGTGTGATACATCAACCCGGAAAGCATTGAGATATTTTCTATTCCAAAAATAAGATCTAGTTAATCATTATAAATATTTCTCTTCACTCGCAGTATGTTATTCGTCAATCCGATTCTATCGTAGAGAAAATTATTATTTCAATGTAATGAAAGAAATATTTATAATATCAATGTATGATTCACATAGGAATGTTTTAAGAGTTTTTGTGATTTTTTTTAAGCTACGATGTGTCGTCCACCACTACACGGTCAATGAAGATATCGATGTCTGGTTTCTATTATTTACATGTGAAGATTACGTATCTCAGTTATTAGCCCCGATGTAAGGGTAAACAGGGGCTAACTCCACAGGAAATCACGGGATACTTAAAAACACTAATTCCCTGGTTAATTTTTTTCACTTTCACTGACATACGTATAATTTACAACATTTCATGTGTACTTAAAATGATTTTACAGAGAAAGGTTCACGCGTGGAATTTCACTTTTTAGTCTGATAACGATGTCACGTTTAGCACCTGTTATTAGAACTGTTCATACTTTAAACATATCCAATTCTGATTTACGCTGTCATTTAATAATTGAATTCACGACTAAAGTTTCACCTAGGATAAATCCAACTTTTCTCAACGAAAACTTTCGCAACCCATTCTTTATCCCCTTGAAAGCTTTTATAGAGCTTTTGAAGCAACAGTTTTTGCTTTGTTTTAGTCAAAACAAGCGCGATGCTTTCAATGAAAATGTCCTTTTTATTTCAATCGCGTGAGAAATTCTCCCAGTATTATAGTATTAGTATTCAGTCAATATTTTATACAAATGTATAATTTATGATAGATGTATAATTATTCCATTTCCATGGCAAGAATATTCCATAAACTGAGTATCCATTATATGTTATATAATATCCATCAGTAGTAGCATTAATACAGAATGTCTGATGAAGTTAAGTAGTTATTGTCTCATACAATAATTAGCAGAAATTGCTCGACCATCTAACTAATAATAGCTGTCTAATAAACATCGTTTATATCTCCTTACTTGCTCGCAATAAGTACGCATCAATTTAAATAATTGTCATAAATTTCGAATAATGCAGAATCGACAATCACAGACGTTGAACTGTAAAGTTGCTTTCAGTATTTCTTATAAAAAAGATCACTTTAAAAATTCAAACGAATTCCCTCGCGTGCAAATCAGTCAGCGAGTCTGATATCAAATGATTTTCATTTAGCAACGATTATCTCCGTTGATCGATCTAAACGTTGAAGTCTGACTAATCCAGCGCCTACAGTAGATACAGGTTCAGCTGCATGTGTTGCGGACAGCTCTTCAAATAGGAGGTGATTTCTCTTTACCTTCTGTTTACAGCCTAATCCACGTGCTGCTATTTTTAGACAATAATTGGAAAAAATATTTTCCGCTTAACACTGTGCTATTAAAATACATTATACAAATATCAATGACACGGTCATAGGTCAGTACCCCTTGAATTGTCTAAATTTATTTTATCAGTAATTATATAGTAATTATATACACAATAAAATTACGATACACCAAAGATATATTGATTATAAATATATTGTCTGTGAGCTGTTAATGATGTATCCAATAAAATAATCCACTTTGTAAGGAGAAAAAAAGAAATATTTAGATAGAATTTCTGTTGCTCGCCGTTTCTGCAAGCTGTCACAATTTTGTGTTTATTTGTAACAATTCTGATTTTTCTTGAGAAACCATTAAAAACGAAGTCCAAACTAGTACCCGTTGACTCTGGCTGTACAGAGACATGTTCATTTGGTGCACTGCAACATAGAACGGGGACCAGTTTAAAGCGAAATCTAGGGGCCAGTCGAACTAAAACAATGATAACCGTAGTGTTCTTATAAATGTGAATGCACGAATCTCGCCATGCACACAATGCACGAGACATGATAATAATTCTAGATTCTGTTTGATTATGTAGTACTTAGTGGTCTGACTGTTGAATGGATTGTTGACGTCCGATTTCACGAAAATTGAAATGAAATAAATATATGTACAGGAACGTGTGCGTACTGATACGAGATAAGTCATCGTGTCTGTGTACTTGTAATCATATACTGCTCTTGTATACATGAATGGAATAAATCCTTATCATAATTGTTATACAAAAATCAACTGGACATAATGTTCTTTTTCATTACTTTGTATTAGATTAAATCTTACAACAGTTTGGTTTCTGTGTATGGCACCAGTGTTTATGTCTATTTATTTATACTTGAATGACGTCGTCCCGTACTAGAACCAGACCGTATCTGTACGGATATACGGGACTTTATCTGACATTAATCAATTAGTCAAATCTCCCATGCGCGCGTGAAACGTGTATCTAGATTTTCTTCTCGTGCACGTACGCGAATAAATGTACATGTAACCTGTC
Organism: Lutraria rhynchaena; assembly: GCA_008271625.1. Taxonomy (NCBI): domain Eukaryota; kingdom Metazoa; phylum Mollusca; class Bivalvia; order Venerida; family Mactridae; genus Lutraria; species Lutraria rhynchaena. Next base: position 439,587 of record VIBL01000263.1, read on the forward strand.
AAAATACATTTACATTACTGAAATAACCGCCCATCTTCAGCACGAGCTATGTGTACATCTAACCAGCAAAAATGTATTCATGAAACGTAAGAACTAACTCACTTGGTGTAGTTTATCCAATTCATCATTAGTTTGTCGAAGATTCAACGGAGTATTCAAATTTTACATTTAAAGTTCATTCAACAAAACTCGCGAACAAAAATGAAATAATGAAAACATTTGGTAGAAGATTATATAATACACATAGTAAGTTTGGGGTAAATTAGACTTAACTTCTGGTATCTCACATCTATGGGTTTTCAGAAACCAGATAACCTATTAAGTAATATGTTTTATAACATCGGAGAAGCTTAAAATGTATGTTGGATAACCATTGGGCATTCATGTGTTTTGATAAAAAAACTTCGTTCAATGACCACAGTTCTGTAGATTGTACCTAAATAATTACAGAGCGTATTACAGCGTAACGTCTGAATACCGGACTGTCTAAATACCGGAACTCTATGAAAATCGGACGAAAATCCCGATTTTCTCTCTATACAATCCTATGTAAAACACTCTCTGAATATCGTACTCTCTAAATTCCGGAAACCGGACGATCTTTCCGGACCGTGGACTTTATACTGTTCATTTTTTGGTCTGAATATCGGACGCAGAAATTTTCAAGTGTCAAAACTTTTTGTACTGGCCTGGAGGGTCCACATTATTACTGAAATAACATGATCTCGGCCTCTTAATTTACAAACGCGTCAGTCTTCTATTGTTTATATGAAGCTAATGTGTGAAAACCACTTTATTGTAACAATAGAAGTAAGTTGACTTTGATGTTTTACTAATACTGGCCTTATTACTATTAATTACATCAATTTACGGGTGCTAGTTTAAAATACATCGCTTTAGAACTGACACACTTAATCAGATATAAAATAATTTAAAACAAAAAGCATTTTGTGGTGTATGCAAATACAAATGACTTAATATATACTTAATGTACGCTACAATTACTATATACAATTTGAATGTAACATGCACACAAATATCATTGGTTCATGATCATGTAATAAATTCAGTTGATAACATCTCTGATTACCGGAACTTTCTGAAAACCGGAACTTTGACCCGGTCCGGATGGGGTCCAGTATTCAGAGGATACACTGTATTAATTCAAAAAGGCCTCCATAGTCAAGTGGTTATAGTCTTAGTTATAATCACTAGCTCCTTACCGCTATTAGTTTGAATCCCACCTGGAACCAGATAAATTTATCAGGTGTGGAAGCTGTCCAGGTGGTTCTACCCAGGCGACGTCTTAGGTCTTCCTCTACCGTTAAAGCTGGAAACGTCGCCAAATGACCCTGGCTTTTGGTCTAACGTTAAATCCCCAGGCGGGGATCAAAATCAGGGTTATCAAACATTTTTACGCATTACATACATGTGCAATTAAGGTTTCCAATGTTACTCTAAATTCCTAAATCATGAATCCGATGTATGTTTTTTATTAATCGATAATCTGATATCTCCCGTCTGTCACAGGTTTATATCCATTGATTCTAATTATCAGCATATTCCATCGTTATTATTTTTATTTCTTATGTCTCATCTCCAATGTTGAATTTCACATATTTAAGGTGTAGAATTATATTTTAATATTTACTGTTTAAAAGAAAAAACAATTATGGAGTAAACGTGTTTCTGACGTATTGAAACATCTGTTGAATCCACACATTCTTTCTATCTTACTACACAAATAGTGCAATTCAAATTGGAATTTCTAATGAATTACTCGAATCATTCGCAGAGAACATGTGCCGCGCCCTGGGTTCGAAATCTTGAACCCGAGATCCATAAGCCTGACACTCTCCCTATTGAGTAAAATCCGGCGAACTATATACAGTATAACCCTTAAAACCGGACCCTTCCGGACTGGGCCAAAAGTCCGGTTTTCTGAGAATTCCGGTTATCGGAGAATTATCAATTACAGAAGAGAAAAAATGAGGCTTGAAAAAAACATGCGATTTTCAGGGAATTCCAGTTTTCAGGCTGTCCAGTTTTCATGGGTTATACTCTGTATATGTGTGTATATATAGATTGTGTTGTACATACATGTAAATGTATTTTGTCTTACGTACATATTATGATATCAGAAACGTGTCTCTATAATAAAAATAAATCGCCTACCAGTGTTGACAGATAAGTTTATAATTATGTATCTATCTTTGTCTTTGAATGCTATGAAAGAGACTTACAGTTGCATACGACCAAACAGCCAACTACATGGAGAAGTAAAATAAACGAAATGAAAATAAAATGAAACATTTGTTGGGTTATAATCGGAAGGGTTGGTATGGCCAGAAAAAATGATATTGCGATATACATGGTATACATATACATGTATTACGGTCTTTACAACGTTGATGCAATGTATTGTAAACAATTAATTTTCATGACGTAAGCGAAAAACAGTCTTCACTCTTTTCGCTATATGTTTTAAACGAGTGATAGTTGGTGATTTCAACTGAAAACTTCCGGTTAAAGCGACAATTGTACCGGAAACAAACAGACACAGAAAGTATACAGGTGCCCGGCAGGAAGGTTTAGAAAAATACGTCATAATTGTATTTACAGACATTTTACAACTATTCGTTTACGGTTGAACAGTACATGGTTTTTATTATCGATATTTGAAAATCATATTGCTACATGTACATTGTTTGTCATATCGTCTTTGAAAGATTTCGCGATAATCAATATTTCCTATATACAGATCCGGAATTAAATGAACAGAAAAATATTAATAGCAGAAAACGTTCATTTAAAAACATCATGAAAATAGCTATGATAAAATAGAATATGAAAATTCATGAAGTAATCAAAAGATTGGGCTGACAGAGGGAGACCACTGTTACATTTATAAATCAATATATAGATTAGTTATCTCCCATCAATATTCTGCGTGCTAAGAAGATCATTAATAGAATTGTGAACAGCCCAGCACTCGTTGTTGAAAAGTCTCATTAAATGATGTTTGCAACAAATTTAGTTCAATTATTACCTGACCATCAATAGAAAAATATAATTGAGGTCATCCTTAAAAATGTTGGGTGGCGGTTGTAATTAACACTCATATCGAATTGTGGTGTTATTCGATATTGACTACTTATTCAGATCAGGTCACCTACTTTTGGCCAAAGTGTATTATATAATTGTAATCAATGCTGTTATTCAATATTGACTATGTATACAGATCAAGTAATTATTTTAGTTACGTATTTTTTCGGTGACTTAGATTCTCGTTCCTTAGGTTTTCTACGTTAGGTTCATTAGGTATAATATACTACTCAAAATTTGATAAGGATAGCTTTTTAGATTGCTTATATTTGATTGGATATAAATGTCTACCAAACTTTTATTATTTTAATTGAAAGTTTATGCATTTGTCTATTTGGTTGAAGATAGAAATAAGTTTTTGGTGTATTCATTGAAGCGTGACAGAAGCCAAAAGTTGAATGGGTGCTAAATTGACGTTTTCGTATGAATGTGCCAAATGTGAAATTTTGCTGCGAATGAATTAATTGAATTAATTTCTTGGTCAGTATCGAGTGTGATGTCCATTTGCATTGATAACCGCCTGACATCGCCGGCGCATGCTGCTAACAAGCCTCCGGATTGAGATTTGTGGGATTCGAACCCACTCCTCCAAGAGGACCCGTCTTAGCTCCTGGACTGTAGTGGTCTTAACAGGGCGGGCTGAAATGGCTCTCTGCAGCATGTCCCATACATGTTCTATGGGATTGAGGTCGGGGAACGTGCCGGCCAGTCCATTCGGACGATGGTGGCATCCTGGAGGTACCTGTTGGTCACCATGGCCCTGTGTGGACTTGCATTGTCGTCCATGAAAATGAATTCAGGGCCTATAGCGCCAGCGTACGGGCGGACATACACGTCCAGGATCTCATCAACGTAGGGGGTTTAAACTATGGCAGTATAAAGCAGACGATCTTTTTTCCGCCGATAGTCCGTGTAACTATTTAATGTGCGGTCGAGCAAGTTTAATGTAATGGACATATTTTAAACATAACTTTATTATTTTCTATTCGTCTACTTAGCAATAAAAATCAAATTTTGAAACAATATCACGACACAGAAAAGGTATTCCTTATGTTTCTGTATAATGGTTCATTTGTCCTGGCTTGTGCACTAGATCTCTTCTATTCGTTTATTCGTACGATTCAGAGAGAGAAAAATAAAAAACAGCTGTTACAGTTTCTAGGGTTTATTATTTCAGGTAAATTATATTTTTCTTTCAGATACACACAATACAAAAAAGACATAAATACATTTGCATTCACAAACTGCAATTAACAAACCATACTACAGTAATACATTAGCTACCCTGTCCGTTTTTATGTATTATATCTAATATCCGTAAGGGAATGAGCTGTAATTTTCAGATAATACTCTCTTGTCAAAGACAATTTTATAGTCTTTGGTCTCAGTTGTTGTTATGATATTGCATGTATTTTGATTCCTGGTTATCTTATTTGTAGCTATTACCTTAGGACATGTGTTTTGTTCATGTCCAGTAACCATTTGCTTTAACGTGTTGAAATTTATATCCAAAGAATTCTTAAAATTTAGAGTAATGCCCCGTACTTTGCAAATAGAAGATTGACCTTTTTTGTTTGTTTTTTTCCAAACAGTACGAATAGTTCTTAGGCCCTCCTGTCACAAATTTAGTAATTTTGTTGTTGGGAACTTCATCAGTTAAATCCACCAGGAAGTCACCTAAAGAGGGTTGCCACTGTCCCTGTGAACAGGTGAACACAACAGAATCAGTGTCGCAATACAAAACCCTGTCTCCAAGTGGTTGTAAATATCTATAAAGTTTTAATCGGGCTTGGGCTGTGGTATACGAAGCAACGATTACATTCGTTCGGCATGAAGTTTCAATGAAATCACTGGTATATGCCCAGTCAAGCTTTACTGTTTCATCATTTATGAAACGTTTTTCACTTCTTGTTGGTCTAATGTCATCATATCAATGAACTGAACGGGATCATCAATAAAGGCTGTTTGAGTAAGATTAGAACGTTGTCCAAACTTTCCCCAGAATGAGTTCAAAATGATTTTTGCCAGCAGTCTTAGGCCAGGATTTTCCTCAATATTATTATACTCAAAATGCCCTCCCTTTCAAAATACTCTTGAATGTATTTGTGTCTGTCTGTCTGTTTCTGTTTTACACCAGTCTGGCCAACCACTGGCTTCTTGTATAACTTTCAGGAAGGTGTCCACATATTCTGTAAATAGGCCCCCTGTTTTGCTCCGAGGGTCATATTGAGCCATTTCATTAAAATGCCAAACTTCATAAACATTTAGAAGTCTATAACCCTAGGATAAAGCCATTTTTACTTCATTAGTTACCCAAGTGCCTGTAATGGCCCTTTCATTGTCATCGTGTTGACATTTTCCATTTTCATAGGTTTCGCTGCAAGTACGACAGAGACGGAATGTAAGTTTACCGTTATATTTAGTTGGTAAAACGGGAACATACAGTTTTCTTGGAGGTAGAATCTTACATTTGATTAACCCTTCATAATTACTTAAATCCTCAAATTTTTCAGTGATTATATTTGGATGACCAAGGGTGATTTTCCCTGTTTTGTTTATGTAAGGATATAGGGATGTGACATCGAAGTACTTAATCTGAGTATCTGTCGTGGACTCTGCGTACATTTTAAATGCATCAGTTCGGCCGCCATGGAAAGCATCTGTCGGCTCTAAAGGGAGGGTTATTTCCAAAGAATCAATATATGCTTTCATCTTTGGATTGGAGTCTAATTGCTTTTTGAAATCGCATTCCCATATACATTCATAAACATACCCTTCTGATTCTAGGTACTTCTGTTTCTCAATAGTGTTTGTGTATAATTCAGACATGGTTGATCCATTAACCTGATTAATTGTGCATTTGGAAAAAAATTTTGGACACCCATGCCAGAAATTTCCATTGAATTCTAGAACAACTTTTTGACCATCTTCTGTTTCGTAGTACCCATCAACTTTATAAGGGCCTATCTGTTTATCCCTCTTATTTCGGCCATGTTGAATATATATTTGCCTTTCAAATGCAAGGTAGGATAGCCACTGATAAGCCATTAGAGACTGTTTGGCCTCAGGGTGATAACCGTGGGACGGGATGATGCCAATCTAAGAAAAGTGTTCTGAATGCAAGATTACAAGCAGAAGCTATTGTGATACATTTCTCGAATGGATCTATTCCATCTGTATCTTCTGTTTTAGTGAGCTCTTTGAATAGTGTTCTGAATTTTAAACAGCATTTTCTAAGAATATCTACATCAGACTGACAGTAGCGTAAAAGTTCTGTCTGAAGTACAAAAGGCATGTGATAATTTGCTTTGTACCAATCTTAAAATGTTTGCCGATCCTCTGGCTTCATACTGTCGGGGTTATAATACTTTATATGAGGCAAATGATCCAGTTCAGACAATTGATTTTCTGTCGTATTAAAAAGATGAGGAAAATAACCTTTCGCTAGTTCAGTTTCTCCAAATGCTTTTGGCATCTCGGCAAGCGCCATTGGAATGAAATTCAAGGAATCAATGAATCTTATGTTAAATGTAGGAACTACAATGGACATATATTTTGATCCTATTGTGATCACCTCAGGCAGAATGGCATTGTCATACAAGAATTCTTGATTGGGTAACTATCATACCCTTTGAAATTATGGCAAAGAACTGTGGCGCCCTTGTTTTCAACTGTAAATAACCACTTACAAAACTTATCTGTCGTGTCAACACCGGAGAATACCCTTTCATTGGGACCACAATTTAAACATTCAGATGAGGCAGTAACGTCATGGCACATGCATAAGCTACAAACCTTGTGTGCCACACATAAATACGGCCTATGCTCCATTGAGCCACACCATGACTTTTTACAGTTTACTCATGTACTATTTACACCAGGAAAATAACCTTTTTCACAGTCAAGACGTTTATCCTGTGTTCATTCAAAATAAAAGAAAATGTATTCGGTTTGTGGTTTGTGTTTTGTTTTCTCTTCAGTTGTGGTTTCATCTTGTTCGACCGATTGCATGTAACATAAATGGTCATCCGTCACATAGTCCTTACAGGTATTGCAATATCTTTCGCCACAAACATGGGCCTCCTTGTGTTTGGCACGGTTAAAGTAGCGTGAGTGGCTATATGGTGATATCAAGTTTTACTAATTTATAGTTTTAAAAAGTCAACCATAATTATATACATTAATAAACCCACTATACAGAGTCTATTGCAAGTGATTTGAATCAAATATTGTACTTGGTCTGTCTTCTATAAACCAATATCGCAAGTAATTTTCATATTCTGGAATAAAGATCACTACTCTGTATATAAGGATATATTACAACAATTAGACTTAAAATAACAATCATGGTATCATGCTGGGAACCGTGTCTCAGATTTTTGATAACGTCCTCCATTCAATAGATATTTGACTTTAAAGAAATTCCGTAGCCTGAACCCCGCTGACAATTACGTAATACGTCATAGATAAAAAACGAAAATAAATATCAACATTCTGTGACACGTTTCCTTAGATAACCATTTCCGCTACAAAATACCGAAAACCGCTTTGAAATCCATCTTCAAATAAGTCGGCAGTCTTTGTTCAAAAATAGCAACCACTGCGTTTTTTTTTCTAAGCGAGAAATTAACAATAAAAGTGTCAGATCATTATCACCCCGTGTAATCAACAATTATTCTATAAATAAATACAGCCTATTAAAATTTGATAACCAATCAAATTTGTTCATCGTTAGCGGATCAATTAGTGAAACCGCCCACCATTTTAGATGACTCTAAAGAGCTTAATTACGAATTATTTGTCAAAATAGTATCATATCGTACCGATGCAATACACAGTACATCAGATTTCTCGTCAACCGAGAGGCTCTCAACGGGGAAAACGGCTGATTGGGAAATCGAGTTGAAGATGGCTGGGGAAACCGCTATATAAGTTAAATGAAAGGTAGCCATGCATTTTGTGTAAAAATAAGAACTTAAGATGTGATTGATTTGTAGAAAAGTGTCTATATTTATGTCTGTAAATGTAATCATTTAAAAACATACTAATATATAAAGGTAATTGGATATATAACAGAATAAAATAAGATTCTCGAAAAACATGCACGTCCGATGTCCATAAGACGTTACTGTTTTTCATCCTATTGTTTGTTTGATAGCTTTCAATATTTTACTAAAATGTACAGAATTGCTTAATAAAAGTTCACGTTGAAATAACTTTATTTTATTGATTACATCGATGAAATAGCGAAAATAATAATGTTCGTTGACCCAGTCTCCCTGTATTAATTTACTGGCAATTTAAATATATTGTAGTTTTTATAACTCGCGTTTAATTGTATTTGAAACCTAAGTGACTCTAGAATATATAAATTTAATTAAACTTGTAAAAACGGTACGTCATAACATTAACGGGGTAACAATCTTTGACCGCTCGTTTTCTTATCGTGTGCGTTTTATTGCAAGGTGCGTGAAGTGTCTGCAAACCATACACAGGGAGCTAGCATGTTAAAGGGATGGTGTATGATGGTGTATAAGGCTTAAAATGGCCACACGGACCAAAAACACCCATATTACATGTATACATATAGAAGGGTTACAACTTCCGAAATGACAGCTTCTGTACCAAGTTTGTTTAAAACTATGTAACTTTCAAGGAATGGCTCAAATTTCTAATAACTGGTGTCTACAGATAGCTTTTACATTATACAACACATAACCAGTAAGCACTTTGTCCAATTCAAAACAATGAAGCAGATATTTAATCTTTTTCCTTCGAAAAATCGTCAATTGATACCATATTGCTGTTTATTATATCTCCCGCCAAAACTTAAAGGAATGTGTGATGCGACATACATAAGGTCTAAATTGACCCATATTGATAGCATAATTAGCAAGGCGTTAAAGTATGATATCGATATCACACTTCAATAAGACCACCATTCCGGATCAGTTATTTCAGCATATATTTTATATTAAAAGTGCATTAGATGCTAGTAGCCCAATCGACCAAGGTGTTAATGAATTCACACGTTTCTTGCACATAAAATGATTGTTGCAGTTATATATTTATTACGTAATTTTCCACTATAAAGTTTCCATTTTCACAATATGTCACGTAACTATGGTCAAGTTTTTTACTTGATATTGATTTATGCAGTTCGGTATCTTTAGCATTCTAACTACATTTTTCACTTTTTGAGAACACTCTAACACCTTGCTTAGCCTTATTTTTCTTATTTCCCATTTCAATCCGCTTGATGTTGATAATCTGTCGAATTTTAAATACTTATGTCATTTTCGCCCCTTTTTTACGTTTGTAGGCACTTACGCAAACTTAATGAGCTGATTACAGTCCGCCCACCAATAGTACAGTTCACACGTAGATTTTCCCTTTTCTGTTTTGCTTTTATGTAATTCAAAGCAGGTTTCATTTATAAATTTGCAGTTGCATATTTCGCAGTATTGCTAGTCTTCTGTATCATCCGTGTGAAGCTTATGACAAAAATGGCAAGGGTTATTACACGCATGACGTTCCTTTGTTTGATATCCTTTTTTACATTTTTGACAGAAAAAGTTTCTACACAGAAAGCCAGTCATTGATGTTATAACGTCGAAATGATCATCATGATTGTATAGATAGATTGGTATACCACCCTCTGGACCTTGATAAACTATCCTTGTCACAATAGATTGAAAAATTACTTTCAGTGTTTTTAAAATGTTCGGCAAATCTCTCACTTCAAGATCCTTTATTTTTATATTGTAATAAAAAGCAGTGGTGTTAAACTTTTCGATTTTCTTTTCATTAATTTTCTCAATGCTGTAAAATTCTGTCGCATTATCATTTGGTGTTAACTTCAGTCGCTTATGCCCAATAATACCATCCTGTTCATCCTGTTTCTACCTCCACCACTCTGGCTGTCATGCTGTATAAAATGTTGGTCCAGTGCATCTTTCCTCGTAAAAACACGTAGACATTCAGGGCAATGATGGGTATTCTTATCAGCATGTTTCTTCATGTGACGGTCGAGGTTTTGCCTCCTAGTAAACGTTTCCTTACAGCTTGGGCATTGAAATCTTTGCCACTGATTTTGAGTTCTCCTGTGCTGGAGCAATTGACTCAGTTTGACAAAATTTACCCCGCAAACTTCACATTGGCAAGCCATGGTTGTACACTGAAATAAAAGATAGAGGTTAAAAAGTGCTCTGTATGTCAAAATATACAAAATTAAGTTTTTTTTTCATTTCAAATACATATGTCTTCACAGCCTAATAGGCAAGTCAACAGAAATCCAGGCGAGACTGAGAAAAAGCCAGGCGAGACTACAAAACATACCTTAATATGTTATTGATATCCTGATAAACACTAGTGCCTAGTAGAGATTCAACTTGGAAATAAAATGAAATTGTGTTTACTGACACTTTTATACACTTTTTGCGCATGCGCAGAACTGTTTGGTTGGTCACTTTAATTGAATTCTACAAAAGAGCAGATTTTACAAAATTGTGTCATTTGTGTGTTAGCTGTCGGAGAGTCAACATGGAAAATATTACGTTCTCCGTGTGTAATAAAGAATTTTGTAGTAGATACAACATGTTAAGACATAGACGTAGCCAACATACAGAAATGTTACAACCAGGACTATTAGACCAAGACACGATACAATGCGCGCATTTGGGAGCGCCGGGGCGCATTTAGGAGCGCATTTGGGAGCGCCGAAAGCGCATGGAGCAAAATGCGCGTATGCTGGAGCGCATGCTACAGCAACTCTGCCTCCGCCATCACCTCCACCATCACTGCAAAAGGAAAACATGGTGTTTCACCATCCATTTACTATGATGATTTCAGGTCCCACGGGTAATTTTATACATATTTCTGGTATTTTATCACATTTTTTCTTAAACATAATTTATTACAAGTTTGGAATCATAACTACAAATATTTTCAACATTTTTTCTCTGAAATATTTTTATGACTAAAATACAGTCTTTCTCTGAAAATTTTGTTTTTTAATAGATTTTACAATTGGAGTGAAAATTTATAGATATAGTTCATGTTTTTCTGCAAAGCTTGTTAAAAATGCTGAGGTTTTTTTTCTGAAAAAAAATAGTTGTTTTTTTTGTTAATTTTAAACAAAAGTACTAAAATAATTTCATCTTTTTCAGCCTGTGGGAAGACAACAATGGTGAAAGAGTTATTACAGAATCACAGCTCTAAAATTCAACCTGGTATCCAAAGGATCGTGTGGTTATACAAACGATGGCAACCGTCATACACTGTCATTGAAAGAACCGTGATACCTCGAACAGAATTTTTTCAAGGGATTCCCGCTGACCTAGAAGACGATGAGTTCTTTGATCCCAGAATGAACAATTTACTGATTTTGGATGATTTGTTTTCTGAATAAGGCAAAGATAAACGCATTACAGATTTGTTTACGGAGGGTTCCCACCACAGATCTCTCCCCGTGATTTCTATCAACCAGAATATGTTTGGTACAAAAGATCCTACTCAGAGAAGAAACTGTCATTATTTAGTGTTGTTTAATAACCCAGTAGACAAACAATCGGTCATGACACTGGCTAGACAAATGTATCCTGGTCAAAGTGATATACTTCTAAAACAATTTGCCAAAGCTATCAAGTATGCATATGGTCATTTATTGGTGGATTTAAAACCATTTACGCTAGAGGATCAGAGATTAAAATGTATCAGAAAAAAATAATCAAAATTCAGAATCCATAAGTCACGTGACCCCCGAAGAACCTATAAAAGAAGACAATATCCCAGAAGTTAATCATTCTGCTGCTGAAATGCAAATGGATAACATCGTGGAATACTCAGAACCAGACAAAATAGAGGATAAGTCAGAAAAAATACAGAATAATAAATTAGAAAATAATTTGGAAGAAATCATGGGAAATAAAGGACAAGCTTGTGACGATTGTGGTCAATTATTTGACACTATTCATGACGTGCAAAGACATGTCAAAAGCGGGTGGTGTCCCGAAAGCAGGGATCAGAAGAAACGAACACATGAAGAAATTAGGGACAGCGAACATAAAGAGGATTCCTTAGAAGATAATGAGGCTTATGTAAATTTGTGGATGCGAGCCAGAAAATCAAATAATGAAAAATTTAATAAAATATACGAAAAAATCACTGATGACGGAGAAGACAGTGACACTGCACAGGAGATGACAGAAGAACAAATACAGTCCTGTAACGAGAGGGCGTTCTTCAGACACTATTCCATGCTGATTGACAATTACATTCTACCACTTAGAAACAATACATTACACCAGGAAATAATGAATCAGACAGAAAAACTTATCTCAAAGGGATATAGTTCAACGTCCGCCGTAAACAAGGTATTACGAAAGCATAAGCAGTCCTTTCATGACTTGTTTGACATGGAATTTACTGATGATGAGAGTGATTATGAGGAGGAGGAAGATGTCAGCGTGGAGGAAAGTGTATAAATAGGTACGCATCATACATTTCTCTTCATTTTTGTTCTGGACTCTAACCAATTAGCATGGCTCCGTGGGAGGAATATTTAAAGTCTATTTATTTCGATCCAAAACACCCTTCTGCCTTTGCTGAACCGCAAAAACTATACAAAGTGGTTAAAAATGAAGGGAAATTTAACATTCGAATGCATAGAATACGCGTGTTTCTGCACAATCAGGAATCGTATAGTTTACACAAACCAGTTAGGCGACGGTTTCAACGAAACCAAGTGGTGAGCGCGGGGAAGGACGATTTATGGATGGCTGATTTAATCGATATGGCTAAATTTGCCGATTGGAACAAAGGGTTCAAATACGTCCTGTTAGTGATTGATACTTTTTCCGAGTATGTGTGGTTACAGCCTCTCAAATACAAAACGGGGGAAGATGTAGCCAAGGCATTTCAGAAGATTTTTGTCTCATCAAAACGATCGCCGGCCAAATTGATGACCGACAAAGGTATGCAATATTTGTCTAGTGCTATTTTACTAATATATGACTATTTTGACAACTACTACACATTCTATTGTTTATTTTCAGGACAAGAGTTTAAAGCCAAGAAAGTGCTAGATCTTATGAAGAAGGAAAAAATTCATTACTTTCCAAAATTACTTTACGCAAAATGAAACGAAAGCTTCAACGTCAGAGAGGGCGATTTTGACTATAAAACCCCGACTACATCGTCACTTTTCCTACAAAGATACAGCCACATATCTACCAGGCGCGTAGCTAGCCTATAAAGAATGTGGATTCAAAATAATCTAGGGGAGTCAGGGGGCATGCCCCCCCTGAAAATTTTGAAATAAATGGTGCAATTTGGTGCGATTGGGGGCCTCCGGAGAGCTTTCTTGACCAACGAAAATCCATTTATTTTAGCATAAAAATGGAGATGAATAGCTTTACTTTCGTTTATTTCAACTAGTCTACATTTCACAGCAAGTCTAACTTGCGGCCTTTGCTGGCCGCAAACTCGTTAATGACAATATCAATATCTATTTCCATGTGTCTGTAGGCGTGCAACAGGGCTAGTCCAGACATCCGTTCTGTGAGCATCGTTGATCTCATGTAGTTTTTCAGGCGTCTCATGATACTAAACTGCCTCTCGGCGGTAGCGGTAGACACTGGCATCGTAATTAGTACAACTAGACAGGTGAAGATGTCTGGATACAGAGTCTTGTTCGTAGCCTTCAATGTGTCAGTAAGATTTGAGGGTTTTGTCCCCTCCAGCTCCCATCTTACTTTCCATCTAGAAACCTCATTTCGGAAGGCTTCCCGATCCCCACTGAGGTCACTCTCATACTCCTGGAAGATGGAATCCTCGTGATCTCGGATGAGCTCAGGAAGAAGGCTTGGGATGAGATATTGAGCCTTAAACCTCTCATTGCTGGATACAAGACGGTCTTCTAGTTCCACAACTAGATGATCAAGAAATGGATAGAACAATGCTCTTTTCCAGTATTCCGAAACAGAGTCGGCAGGCACGTTGCCACGGTGCTGTTGGCGTCGAGCTGTTCTAGGCTTTGAAGGCTCGACTCCTTGGTCTTCTGCCATGGCAACTGCTTTGTCGTAAAGCCCATCCCACACAGCATCATCGGCTCTCTCTGCACGAAATGTGGCTATAAGAACTCGACTCTCCTTGGCTGCTTCGATCAAGTCGATATTCTGCTTCTGCAGCAGCTTGTTTAGAGGCATAACACCCTGGAGGACGAATTCAACCACAACTAGAGAGATGATGAAGTCGAACCCAAGGATACTGCATCTGTAGCTCCGTGCTTTTGAGTCTCCCTCTCGTTCTAGCACCTCCAGTGCACTTACAATTGATGTGTATGCAGCTTTGCAAGTGTAAAGTGCGTCAGCCCGACTAGCCCATCGCGTCTCGCACAGACTTTGAAGACGTGTTCTCTTCTGCATCTCTTCCTGTGCCACGGGATCGTTGACAAGCTCCTCTTTGAAAGCTAAAAGACGTTTGGCAGAGTACTTGAAAGCAAATCCGATTTGTTGTACTGTGTCCAACAAGTTTCTGACGAGTGCCTCTTTACAGGCATGCACAATTGACAAATTAAGGCTATGGGCTTTGCAGTGCACATACATTGCTTGGGGAACTACTTGCTGGACCCGAGCTTGCACACCTCGATGACAACCAGACATATTACTGGCCCCATCATACCCTTGTCCCCTCATCTTGGAGATGTCTAATCCTGCGTCCCGCTGCCCCTCAATAAACTTGTTAAAAATAGCCTCTCCTGTTGTAGATTCTGCTTGCACAAAGCCCACAAAGTCTTCACGCACGTCCTGTTCAGTTTCAGAATAATATCTTACACACATAGCAATTTGTTCCATAGTGCTCGCGTCAGTAGCTTCATCTGCAAGAAATGAATAACAAATAGCATCGTTGCACTGCTGAACTATCTTGCCTTTTATGTTATTTCCCAACAAAGTGATTAATTCATTTTGGATCATAGGCGAAGTGTAAGTAACTTTAGATTTAGAGGACAGGTGTGTTTTCAGGATTTCATCCCTGTTGGCCTTGTCTTTCAACAGGACAGTAAAGTTAATATTGTTGTCATCATGACCTCTAAGTGGAATATTTTGTCGACCGCACAGAATGATGACCTCTATAACAGATCCAAGCACCTGTCTATTTTTAGCAACATCTTCGACTTTGTTTCTCGACAGTTGTGCTGTAATGCTTGCTTGTTTCCCTTCGATGATTTTCATAAAACTACTAGCACTAGCGCAGCAGCTATGATGACTCGAACCAGGCTCGGTATGTCTCTTGATGTACTTTCCAAGGTTAGACCATTTTGATACTGGGGTATTGATGAATGTTTTCTCCTTTGGAGATGAAGCACCAAACAAAATACAGGGAGCACAATACACTGAATTCTCGGAAACTGAATATCGAAGCCAGTCATATTTCTCTAGCCAATCTACCGAGAACTGACGCTTCGTTCCATACTCAATACTGAAATAATAAAATTATAAAGAAATAGTGTACGAACTTGAAATGGAACAATTTTGCAACCAAATACGTAGAAATCCGGAAAGCAGGGAAGCAAATGATTCCATTTTAATAGTATATATCTAGTATCTTACTAGTATACTTATGATACTGGTACTTCAATAACGTTATCAGATATATGAGTATATTCACTATACTTTATTCATCTTAATTATATAGTAAACATGTCATGGCGCGCTAATATAATTATAATGGAACCAAACATCGAACAAGTGGAAGAAGCAGTATATTAATATGGGTTTACAATCGAGTGGTAAGAGACGGGCTTGCGTCTATTTTCCCACATGTACCACTCACAAAAAGACCTCAACATAAACCATCGATTTTGAGACCTCGGGACTGTGTTTAGAGATTTTAACGGTATTTTTCTATACAATACTGGTTGACTAAACTACAATTTTCTATTGATCTGCAACCGTTATAACTTCACATCTTTAAATCAAATGAATCAGAATCAGTTTACCTTGACGGAAACTTAAAAGTTTTGGCCCATTCTTTGTTGTTTTGCAGCACTTTCACTTTTATCGAGTCATCTGAAGCCTTTGTTAACCTTGCTGGATCAGGATACAAGTCATCGGAACTGTACGCAATCCCCACGAGCTCATTTTTATCTAAAGTCATAGGTTCAGGACCCTCCTTCACACCAGACGTACCGGGCGCTATAAATATACATATGGAATACATATGACGATACTTGGACAAGTGTTAGAATTTTTGGTGCATAAAATTGACTAAATCTATAGAATCAATTTGATTTCGAATATTTAAAGCATGAATTGCAATGAATGTAATGTAAAAGTTTGAAATCATACTGTCCTTGAATCTTGAAAAGTTTAAACAAAATTAAAAGTTACAATTGTTGTCATCATTAACTATACATGTATAACTTAACATGTACTGACTATTGTTTGTAGCTTTTTATGTTAAAAGCATGTTAAAGTAAACATACATGTACTAGGCTCGGTTGCATCGGTGCCTTTTTCAGACAGCCCAGTTTTTGGACCTACGCTGAAGAAGCTGTCAATTCTCTTCTGTGCCATATTTCTTGCGTAATTAGAACCTGGAAGAATAAATTGTGGCTCCGTACATGTATGAAATCGGAATACTTTTGACCTTTATGCGCTTCCGTAGATGAAAAAAATGACGAGCGTTGTGTTTACCAGAAATGTTTTTTTTCATAAAATCCATGTATCAATATAACTAATCTACCAAGAAGGAACTATTTCAAAAATGCAGAGTAATACGACAAATGCACCAGAATTTTTCACATAAATTTTGCATCATGAATTCACTGATTCAGGTTGGTTAGTTCAAAATGTTGTCAGTCTCGCTAGAATCGGTTCACAGACATGGTCAAACATGTCATTACTCAACAAACAGACCGAAACAAATAAACACTAGGCATACATAGTAACATTTTAGTTATAATTACCTCTTTTCTATCGCTGATTCTGCTGATGACTTCTTTAAGAACTCGATGTAAACATTTGTTTACATTTCGAAAATACGGCGCGTGCAAACTTCCGACTTTGAAGAGCTGCAAAGGCCGACAACTTTTCAAAAAAATACTACGGTATGGTGTACGATTTAGGCTATATGATTTATAAAGCATTCAGTGTGGTAATTATCAGATCTGGCGAACGCGGCTGAATTTCAAACCACATTTTTTTTACTAAAAATTTTTTTTTTTGGTCAAAATAATGTGGATTCAGCTGCGTACTCGCGTATAGGCAGCTACGCGCCTGTCTACTCGTGGTACAAGATATTGCCGATAACTATAATCATACCTATCAATAACAATACGAATGAGACCCGTCGATGTGAAAAATACAAACCAGGAGGAAGTGCGACTAGCTACTTATTTTGCTCAAAACACAAAGAACAGCAAAACAGATACTAAACGTTACCACAGAGGTACGCTCCCCATCTACCGCTTACAAGACCTGCAAAAAGAGGAAATTAAAGGAGCATTCTATCAAAGTGAACTACAAAAAGTGGACGTTGATCCTAACCAAACATGGACAGTGGAAAAAGCGCTAAAAACCCGCGGCAAAGGACGAAACAAAACAATATTTTGTGAAATGGAAATACGTGTATCATCCCAAAAAGTTTAACAGGTGGGCTAACGCCAGTGACATTGAATGATGTTTTTTGTATCTTACATGTTGTAAATATTTATGTAGAAATAAAACTGTATATACTGTACTGTAGCCTTGGTTATTTTTCAATTGTTAAAAAACCTACACCGCTTGGCAACACAGCGTCGTCACAGAAGGTACGTGAGCGAGAACATCATGATAAAAAAAGACTACATTTAATTAGTCGTGTTTTAAACACTACATGTACAAACGATACCTGTGTATGGATCGATGTTCTGCTTTCAGCGGCTACATTACACTTGAGCGAAACTACAAACAACTGATAGAATGGTGAAATCTGATGGGTTGATGGATAAATAGAGACCACTTACCTGGCGAATATTTGTAGTGTTGAAAAAAAATTATAATGCGCTCAGCGATAATTAATTGTCGGCTGTCCGATAAGTATTTGTCGGTGTCCGAAGCTGGAGTGAGATGCACAATTGGAAATCATCATATTAAAATACAAAGGGCATGTATGGACATGATTAGGATGATGTCATAGACAAGGTTAAAAATTTATCCCACCAAAATGTCTGCGCCCTGTAATATACAAAATGGCGGCGTATCAGGAAACGTCGTCTGCTTAAAGAAATCGATCTGCTAACAAACCAACCAAAATGGCGGAGGCAGGTAAGTTATGAGATGGCGGCGTATCGGGAAAAGATCGCCTGCTGTATACTGTCATAGTTCAAACCCCCTACAAAAATAAACTTGCGCAACAGTGCATAAATAGCGGATAAATCACGCCGCGCTTGAATGATTCCGATTTTTTACTCAAAAATGTGGTCCAGGCTTCGCCCCTTGACTACTAATATGGTTCCACTTCTGATACTGGTAAATTAGGAAACAGTGTTCATGGTATTATATGGTTCCAGTTTTAATACTGGTTTATTAGGAAACAGTGTGTATGGTGTAATATGGTTCCACTTTTAATACTGGTCTATTATGTAATATTGTTTATGGTGCAATGTAGTCCCCCTTTTATAACTGGTTTATTAGGTAACAATGTTTATGGTGTAATGTGGTTCCACTTTTATTACTGGTTTATTAGGGAACAGTGTTTATGGTGTAATATGGTTCCACTTTTATTACTGGTTTATTAGGTAAAATTGTTTATCGTGTAATGTGGTTCCACTTTTATTACTGGTGTAATATGGTTCCACTTTTATTACTGGTTTATTAGGGAACAATGTTTATGGTGTAATATGGTTCCACTTTTATTACTGGTTTATTAGGTAAAATTGCTTATCGTGTAATGTGGTTCCACTTTTATTACTGGTGTAATATGGTTCAACTTTTATTACTTGCTTATTAGGTAACAGCGTTTATGGTGTGATGTGGTTCCACTTGTATTACTGGATTATTAGGTAACAGTGTTTATGGTGTAATATGGTTCCATTTTTATTAATAGTTTATCAGGTAATAGTGTTTATGGTGTAATATGGTTTCACTTTTATTAATGGTTTATTAGGAAAAATTGTTTATGGTGTGATATAGTTCAACTTTTATTACTTATTGTTTAGATAGCAGTGTTTATGGTGTAATATGATTCCACTTTTATCATTAGTTTATTAGGTAACAGTGTTTGTGGTGTAATGTGGTTCCACTTTTATTACTGGTTTATTAGGTAACAGTGTTTGTGGTGTAATGTGGTTCCACTTTTATTACTGGTTTATTAGGTAACCGTGTTTGTTGTGTAATGAGGTTCCACTTTTATTACTGGTTTATTAGGTAACAGTGTTTGTGGTGTAATGCGGTTCCACTTTTATTACTGGTTTATTAGGTAAAAGTGTTTATGGTGTTACATGGTTCCAATTTTATTACTGGTTTATTAGGTAACAGAGTTTATGGTGTTATATGGTTCAACTTTTTTTCCGATTTATTAGGTAATAGTTATAATGTTTGGGTATTATTCCAAATTATACATATATGTTGTGTTCCTGTACCACAAATGTGGGGATAAAAAGCTATGAACACAAGTGTATTTCTACTACAACTTGCCGCACTAGCGCCGCACTAGCGGGAAATCAACAGATGTATATTAGAGTCTGACCAATGTAGCAGAGCATGATACAGTGGAATTTTACCGGAGTAATTCAAGAAACATGACATAGTTACATTTCCCTCTCTTTAACAATTTTGATTTTTTTTCGGTCAGTGTCTATCAAATTCATTCATTCAAATTAATGATAACAGATTTAATTTGCTGAAATTAATAACATTATTAAAATTATAAACACAATTATTGATGAAGATAAATGATATGAATTATACAAATTTCATTCAAACGTAAACCAGTTATAATGCTTTCTTAACACAAATTTAGTAAAATATGATTTGTCTTTCTACTGCATTTTGTTTCCATGGTGATTGTAAATGTACTCGGCAAGTTAACATGTTAACTCATTTATTCACCCAGTTA
This sequence comes from Lutraria rhynchaena, assembly GCA_008271625.1. NCBI lineage: Eukaryota > Metazoa > Mollusca > Bivalvia > Venerida > Mactridae > Lutraria > Lutraria rhynchaena. The sequence goes on from VIBL01000263.1 coordinate 459,792, forward strand.
TCAATGAAATACATTTTGTTCTGTTTTACCTCCCTGCCTGAACGTGTAATATAAAGGTCATTTTGGCTGGGATTATCTTGCATTTAGGGATCATGGTTTGGTCAAGATTGTATGGTTCTGGTAAATTCCTATCATCTGGGTATAATAAGAGGCCGTTTGAAGAGTAGTTTTCCATGATTTTATGTGCAAATTCTTGAATTTCTGGAAAATTTTCCTTCGTTTTGTTCAGCTTGACCCTGTTTCTGCGATAAATACCACCGGATTTAGTTTGCCCTGTATAGGAACGAACATTGTGTATTTCAATAACTTTGGCTGGTTCCCAGTGTTCATTGACCTGAATCCGTACATACTCATTTAATGCTAACGGGGGCGGGGGAGTTTTCTGACAGCTTTATCATAACAAAATTTTTGTTTATGATTTTTGAGTCTATGCTTTGGGGCTTCAGCTGGAGATTGGTAATCTGTAGGAGAGATTTTGTTCTTCTACCCATTAATAGTTGGTTTGGGGAAAACCCTTCTTCAAGGGGCGTATTTCTATATTCTAGGATAGACAAATAGGGATCTTCGTGACTTTCCTGTGCCTTTTTAGCTCACCAGAACCGAAGGTTCAGAGTGAGCTATTATGATGGGTAGGTGGATGCTCTGGCGTTCGTCGTCCGTCGTCTGGCGTCAACAATGGCCTTCTCCTCAGAAACTACCAGTCGGATTTATTTGCTGTGTAGAAGCCTTTTGACGTTCTAACTGCAATTTGCTCATATTATAACAGTTGGCCCCTTTTAGGGGTCACTAGAGCTAAAAATAGAAAAAAACTTTAATCATCTTCTTCTCATGAACAATTGATGGATCATCACCAAACTTGGTCTGTAGCATCCTTAGATGTAATTTTATCAGATTTGCTCAAATAAAAATGGTTGGCCCTATTAGGGGCCGTTAGAGCTAAAAATAGAAAAACCTTTAATCATCTTCTCATGAACTAATGGATGGATGATCACCAAACTTGGTCTGTAGCATCCTTAGATGGTTCTCTCTCAAGTTTGCTCAAATAAATATGGTCGGCCCCTTTTAGGGGCCACTAGAGCTAAAAATAGAAATGCCTTAAAATGACTTTTTCTCATGATTCTATGGATGAATTATTATCAAACTTGGTTTTTAGCATCTTTAGATAGAGTTCTATCAGATTGCTGAGAAAAAATGGGTTGCCCCTATTAGGGGCTGCCAGAGCTAAAAATAGATATACCTTTAAACGTCTTCTCATTAACAAATGGATGGATCATCACCAAACTTTGTTTGTAGCATCCTTAGATGGTCCTCTCTTTAGTTTGCTCAAATAAATTTGGTCAGCCCCTTTTATGGGCCACTAGAGCTAATAATAGAAATACTTAAAACAACTTTTTCTCATGATTCTATGGATGGATTATTACCAAACTTGATTTTTAGTATCTTTAGATAGTGTCCTATCAGATTTGCTGAAATGAAAATGGCTGGCCCCGATTACGGGCCGCTAGAACTAAAAATAGAAATACATTAAAATGACTTCTTTTCATGAACCGGTGGTTGGATCATCACCAAATTTGGTCTGTGGCATCCTTCAGTCATCATGAATATTCCTTTGTAGTATCCTTTGATGGTCCTTAAAAACTGAATAATAAGAATAGATGGAGTGTTTGTGCATAAGTCTTTGTGTGAGCTTGCGTTGAAATACTGGTTCCGAGTTAGGGTATATTCGTGGCAGTCTATAAGAAAATGTTTTACAGTGAAAGCTTCGTTGCATGATATGCAAAATTGTTGATCTTCTCGGTTAAGTGTGTATGAATGTGTAATTCGAGTGTGTCCGGTATGGCACCTTGTAAAAACGACTTGGTCGTGGCGAGTTAAAAGAGGGAAAGATCTTGATAATTGGACATGAGAAAGGATGGCATGGAGTTTGCTATTTGTCTTTTCATCCCACTGAGATTGCCTTTGGATTTAATAAGTAAATTAATAGATGGCTGAAAATCGCTGTTGGGTAACGTGATTGCAACTGGTTGAATATTAAGAGCTTCTTTTGCCAAGGTATCAACTGTTTCATTTCCTCGAATACCTATGTGGCTCGGTATCCAGCAAAATTTTACACATTTTGATTGTAAAATATCATGTAAGCGAATGAATAAATGTTGAATCAAGAGATTATTGGTTTTGCGATTTTTGATTGCTTGAAGAACAGAAAGAGAATCTGAGAAAATTAGAAATTTGTCTGCACTGTGTTGAGAAATGTATGATAATGCCAAGTCGATGGCTTTTGTTTCTGCTGTAAAAATTGATGCCTTCTCTGGGAGGCCCATCCGAGGAATAAAGTTGTGTGCGAAGGCAGCACAACCAACCTTGTTGCCGTTATTTGAGCCGTCAGTATAGATATGTAAAAAATCATGATGTGTTTCTATAATTTCGGAAAATGCGTCCTTATATAATTCAGATGAGTTAGGAGACTTTTGCTTTGGATAGATCAGTATTTACCTATGGACATGATTGCGTCCATGGAGCTATATTTTGTGTAAGATTTTGTGCAACGCTATGTGGGTCAAGTTTGAGAGCTTCTAAGTCGTCTTCTAAACGTAAACCAATTGGTTTTATTTCTTTTTCTTTGTTTGGAAGTTGCCTTTTGCTATTAGGGTTGAATATAACGTCTCTGGTAGTGTTTTTGTCGTTAGATAAAATAGTCTTTGCATACTGAAGCGATAGCTTCTTTCGACGTAGCTTTAGTGGCGGTTCACTCCGTATATAAACTTTCTGTACAGTTGTAGTAACGTTGAGGTATCTGACCGCCACTCAGTATTAGAAAGGACTTTCAGTAGATTTAGAGCTTTAGGACATTTTTGTTTTAGATTTTTATCAAAAATAACACCAAGAAATTTTACTTCAGGTACAACAGGGATTTTCGAGCTGGATATATATAGTTCTGGATCGTTGTGTGCCTTTCGCAGACGACAAAAGTGTACGCGTTGCGTTTTTGATTTTGAAAATTTAAAACCATTTTCTGAGGCCCACTTTTTGGATCTTATCAAGGTTCTGTTGTAGTTGGTGTTCAATGGTACGCATGCTTTTGGAACGGTAACATAATCGTCGACGTATAATGAACAATCAACTCCGGGGTTGAGAACTTTGGTATTATTATTAATTTTAAGACCAAACAGTGTAACCGAAAGGATGCTGCCCTGTGGAACTCCTTGTTCCTGTTGGTGGTTCTCTGATAAAGAGGAACCAACCTGAACACGGAAATTACGGTTTGATAGAAAAATTGAAACAAACAAGGGTAGTCTCCCATTTAAACCAGCATCTTTAAGATCTTTGAGGATGCCATACTTCCACGTCGTATCATAAGCCTATTCAAGGTCAAAGAAAATTGATACTTAATGCTGTTTATTAATGAAAGCTTCTCTAATGAAAGATTCAAGTCGGACAAGATGATCATTAGTGCTTCGCTGTTTACGGAAACCTGATTGAAAATTAATTATTACTCCTTTAAATTCCAAGTACCAAACAAGACGAGTGTTAATCATTCGCTCGAAAGTTTTGCAAATACAACTAGTGAGAGAAATAGGGCGGTAATTAGTAGGGTCATTATGGTCCTTCCCAGGTTTAGGGATAGGTATAACGAATGCCTCCTTCCAACAAGACGGCCCATCACCTGTTACCCAGATTCATTGAAAATGTTCAATAAAAGATCAAGTGAAACCTGTGGTAAATGCTTCAGAAGTTGTAATGAATTCCATCAGGTCCAGCGGCGGAGTCTTTAGCTTTATCAATAGAGTCCATTGATTCATCTATATTAAAGAATGCGTTGTAATTATTAGATTTAAAATTAATGTTTTCCTTTTCAGCTTTAGATTTATATAAATTGAATTCTGCTGAATAATGTTCTGACAAAGAGTTGAGGGCAAATGTTTCAGCTAATGTATTAGCTATGTCCTTTGGCGTTTTAGCGTCAGGGCCGTCACGGCGTTTTAACTGTACAACAGGTTGTTTTCTGTGTTTACCGCTAATTTTTCGGACCTCGTCCCATACTTTCTGAATTGTTGTATGTGAATTGATTTTCGAAATATTTGACCGCCAAGATTTACGTTTCGATTTACCAATTGTTCGTCGAGCCTTTGCTCTGAATATTCTGTATTTTTCGAGGTTATCAGTTGTAGGACAGCATTTGAATTTCAGGAGTGATGCCTTCCGTTTCCGAATGGCTCCCTCACATTCATCATCAACCATGGCTTTTTTATTTTGTTCACAGAACTTTTCTTAGATTTTGGGATGCTATCGCAAGCAATTTTATTTAATATCGAAGTGAAACGATCCGTTTGATCATGTACATTGTCAAAGTGTAAGATCTCTTGAGCATAGCATTTTAAATTTTTCCCAGTCGGCTTTTTCAAATTTAAAGTAAGTGCGAGGTTCACTTGGAACTGCGTTATTACATGATAATAGTTATGGATAGTGATCACTACCAAATTGCTCGTCTAGAACTGACTAAGCAAAATCCAAAAATATGGAAGGATGGGATAAAGACAGGTCTATGCAGGTAAACGTACCTGAACCTCGATATAAATAGGTAGGGGATTTATCATTAAATAAACTTAATTGTAAATTGTCAATTATCGTTTCGATAACTTGACCTTTAGCGTTTATAGAGTTGTTTCCCCACAATTGATTATGTGCGTTAAAATCGCCCAACAAGAGGAAGGGTTGTAGGAGTTGTTTAATTAAATTTTCCAACTCATTAGTACTTACAGTTGAGTTTGGGGGAAGATAAAGCGAACAAACCGCAATAGGTTTATGTAAAGTGACCTCGACTGCAACAGCCTGTAGGCGGGTATTTAATTTAATTTGACGCTGAGGAACACAGCTTGAAACAACAATTGTTGATCCTCCCGATGCCCTCGTATTGTTATCACAGATGTCGTTATAAAGACTGTAGCTTTTAATAGTTAAATTATCATTTGACGTTAGGTAGGTCTCTTGGAGACATATCACTTTGGGAGTATACTTAGATAATAGAAGTAGTAAATCATTATAATTAGATTTTAAACCAAGACAGTTCCATTGAATGCTGTTATCCATGGTTGATGTTTATAAAAAGAGAGAATCACGACGGAAACTTTACAGGACTATTACTCCTGTCCGAATTACGCTGGGGGCATTTTCTGGAGGGCGAGTGCTTCCTTGGAAGTGAAGCATCGATCTCTTCGTCCTCCACTGATTCGACCTCCTCAAGAGGATCAAGTCTGTTGGAGGTTGTCACCAGGTTTCGTTCGGCCTTTTTCGGCTGATCTGTAAGATCTATACGTTCTTTCGGTGTCTGCCTCTGAGAAATCTTCTCAGTGGAAACAACCTTGTCAACACTGCTTTTGGTTTTCTTAGGCAGAGCCTTTTGATTGGTACTGTTGCAAGTTAATTGTGTCACTGAAGGGGAAGTTTGACTCTGTTGGTCAGCCTCTTCTTTTGTTTGAATGGGTTGTGCGGTGGTTACACAGGTGCAAATATTACACTGTGTATCGACATCAACTGTTTGTGTACGTTTAGCAGAGATGCTGGCGTAAGATTGAGCTTTAGGTGTTTGAAAACGCTGCGTACTTTCGACTTGTTTTCGTGCCTCCTGAAATAAGATGTTCGTTCTAAATTTAATGGATACAATCTCTTTTTCAAGTTTCCACTTCATACAAGACCGGGATGTGGCGTAATGCTCACCCCCACAGTTTGCACACGAATTGGAACCAGTACACTTATCAAGATCATCATGACCAACACCGCACCTGCGGCAGATGCTGGTCCTTTGACAATTTGTTTCGTGGTGACCGAATCGGAAACACTTATAACATTGCAGAGGATTGGGCACGTACACTGCCACTTTGGAGGAATTGTACCCAATCCTAAGTGAACTTGGTAGAGTTGGTGAGTTGAAAGTTGCAATGAAAGTTTTTGTGGGTACTTGTTTGCCTTGTCTTCTTGAATATGTACGCTGTGTAGTGCGCACACCCTGTGTTTTCAGCTCCCGGGCGACCTCGACGGACCTAGTACTGGGCCCGAGGAAACATAAATACTGTTATCATACACACACACATTTTGTGGCAGTCAGCGTTATCTTAGAATGTATCATTGTAAACACTGTAGTCCAGTTTATCGCCAATTATTTTTCTAGGTGTGAAGTCAAATGCATAAATATGCATCTAAAGGTTTCTATAAACAACGAATATTCACTAATTAATGTTTCACACAGAGCTCACAGAGCTGGTTAACATCTTGAGGGGAACGGACGTAAATTTCCATGAACAATCTGTTTAATAAAACGAGGAACTTAATACACTGGAGGTAAATTATATTTAGTATTACCTGGGACCAATATACACATGTGTATATTATATTATTTAATTTATTTTAGAAAGATAAATACTAAGAAATAATGTTTGTTAAGCGTGGAGTTTTACTTCTTTTATTTAGATTATTTAATTATTAAATGTGTATATACTTTAAATATTTAACTACTTAATGTGTATTTGTTGCACTTATTATTAATTAATAAGTATTATTATTATTATTAAGTATTATTAATTCATTCATTTTATAAATCCTAGTTCGGGATAAAAGACATCAACTGAAGATAGAGAAATAACGTCCTGAGAAGAGATTAAAAATCATTAATTCACATGTATGAGAATTTAAAAAAAATAAAATTAGACTGGAAAGGAGACGAATCTGAATTTGATGTTAAAAGGATAATTTATAGAACAGAATTTTTGAATCATTGAAACAATATATATGGATCTTTATGCATGGGAGATTGACTTAGAACGAATATCTAATAAATGTGTGTTTTTTTTAAATAAAATTTTATCATAACCTATATCGACATTGTTTATACATACTACAAGACTGAAATGTGCGACGAAATTATTGTGGACATGAAACAATGATAACGAAACCGTATATACGCTGGAGAGGATGTGGATTCGAATTAACAACTGTTTTACAATTATTTTACATATCTATTTGTTGATTTATGGTTTATATATATGTCTTGTGTATAAGTTTAACTCCACTATATAAATAAGGGTTTCATAGTATCATTAGAGTTTAACAGGGTTATTTATTGGGCATTGGTAAGGGGTTTGTGAGAATATAATCAGCCTGAGAACCCTATGGTATGCTATCAAGTCACTAACAACTCACACACTTCAGCACTTTATATCTAGCTTTCAAATAGGTACACACCATAATACATAACGACATCGGTCACCTCGTCAAGGAGACCTATTTCATTCATCAAGACTAAATCACTTCTTGACACTACAGTTTGTCACATATTTGCCATAATGACTTTCAGTTTCCTTATTACGGTGATACTCTGGGTATTTGCAAGAGTGTCTACTTCAAAGTACCGACTGTAATAGTCTTCTGTGACAAGATAGTTTTGTTGTCAAATGAGAATAGGTCAGCAGCCATTTTTGTCATGGTCTATCCGGCACGACATGTGACATCAAAGGTTCTTATGTGTTTGAATACCTATGTTTTTGACATACAGCACATTGGGAAACATAATCAGTGATTTGTTTCACCATGCCAGGCCAGAACATTGCGTCTTTGGCCCTTCGTAGAATTTTTCCCACACCCAAGTGACCTTGATGAATGGGCTGGAATTACAATTGTTTTGCCTCTGAATATTAGGTCATCTGCAACAGAGAGTTGATCTCGGCGCTTAGAAAAATTCAATTAATGCAGGATTACATTCTTTGTGTGAAAATGGCTATCCGTCATTAATAGTCTGCCTCAGTATATTCATACTTGCATCGGTCTTCGTGTCATGTTTCAATGCCTCTATTCTAGGTTCAGTTATGTGTAAACCTTTGATCAAAGTGTAGGTCAAAATCTTTATTTCTCATTGAGAGGCTGTCTAGAGAGCAGGTCGCTTACAAGTACTTGTTTACCTGGTACAAATTTAACCGTAAGGTCATATTTGCTCTGTGTTAGTCGCATTCTTTGTAACCTATGAGGACATGTGCATAATTTTCTCTGCATAACTGCGCTCAAGGGCTTAGTGTCATTGTGTACAGTTTCAGTTCTGCCATACACATTTTGATGAAACCTTGTACATGCAAACACTCTTGCGTTCAGTTCTCGTTCTATGTTAGCATATCGGGTCTCTGTATCAGTCAATGTCTTGGAGGCGAATGCCACTGGACGGTCATCTTGGAAAATAGTCGCACCGCATCCATATTTGGAACTGTCACACTCAAGTGTCACTGGCGTTTGGGGATCAAAGTAAGCCATCACAGTACTTTCTGTTACGATTTTCTTCATTTTGTCAAAGACTGACTGCGGTACATCCCACATGAATTGTACGTCTTTTTTAAGCAAGGATCTCATAGGACTGGTAACTTCTGCCAATTTTGGCGCAAATTTCGGGAGATAATTGACCATGTCAAGGACATTCTGCAACTCCTGTTTTGTCTTTGGTGCTTCGAGGTTTTACCATTGCCTCAATTTTTGAATTCAGTCCCGCCGATGTGATTAGGTGTCCAAAGAAATGCACTTCGTTAACACCTATGACACATTTGTCTGGATTCAACTTGATGCCAACTGATTTGGCTCTGTCAAGGGCCTTACGTAGGTTCGTGTCGTGTTCCACGCGAGATTTTCCATGTATCAGAATGTCGTCGACTATGGCTGTTAGTCCGTCAAGTCCTTCAACACTTTCGTCAATTTTCTTCATGAAGATGTTACTTGCTACAGAGATACCGTATGGCAGTCTTAAAAAGCGGTATCTACCAAATACTGTACTAAACGTTGTCAAGAAGGATGATTTTTTGTCAAGTTTCACGCTCCAATAAGCGTGTGTGATGTCAAGTATGCTGAAGTATTTTGCGTCTGTCAGGCGTGACGTCACGTCTTCTATGGTGCGCATATGGTAATGTGGCCTTCTTCTGGCATCATTAGGGTTTTTTTGATCAATACATAACCTCAATTTTCCAGTTTTGTTCTCTTCTACTACTAGGGAATTAACAAAATCTGTGGTTCTGTAACTTTCGTGATGATCCGGTCTTTCTCCATGCGCTGCAGTTCGGCCTTAAACCTATCTCTCAATGCTTCTGGGATCCTACGGGGCGGGTTAATAACGGGAGTTGTATCTGGTCTAATATGTAATTTACTCTCACCTGGGATGACCCCTACACCTTTAAATGAATCTCCATACTCTGATAAAACCTTTTGTTTATCAAGTGATGCAGATGTCTCCACTGAGTAGGTCAGCTGAATCAATCTAAGGTTAACTGATGTTGTTAAACTCAAGAGAGGAACGGTGTTGCTATCTTCTATGTAGCAATTGGATTGACAGCTCTTATTTTTGTAACTCATGTGCAGATTAAGCAAGCCAGAGACAGACAATCTGTTTCCATTGTAAGAGGTCAAATGACTCTTGGGGGCCTTGAGAGGGTGTATGACGTTAATTTTTTTAAAGTGACTTAAGGGAAGAATATCGACACCACTACCTGTGTGTAATTTAAATTTAATGGGGGTATGGGAGGGGCCAACGTTTATTTGTACAAATGCACGTTCAGGAGGTAAAGGAAAATTTACCGTATCAATGAAATATTCCTGATTGTCCTCAGTATCTGAATCACTGGATTTGAATCCATTTACAAAACTAACATTGTGAACACTTCTGTTCTTTGATCTGCACAGTCGGGCAAAATGGTTCAATTTTCAGCAGTTATAACATGCTGCGTTTCTCGCTGGATGATTTTGGTTCTGTGGTTCTGTGCGTGTTTTCTTCGTCCACAATTTGTAAAGTTTCCTCCTTTTGAGTTCCCTACTTCCGATTTCTGTCGATCAGTCTGTCGTTGGTGTTGTTGTTGCTGCTGATAGCGGTGATTTTGGTGATGTTTGTGCTTGACTGCATCTTCATTTTCTTTGCCGAATATTGGCAACTGTTCTTGACAACATTCCAGGTTTTGCATTATTTGTATGGTTTGGTCCAGTGTCAACTTCTCACCCTCGTTGATTAGTTTCTCCCTGGCTTTCGAGCAGCTAGTGCCAAAAACCATTCTGTCCCTAATAATCTCTTCTGGTTTATCAAATTGACAGTCCCTGACTCTTGTTGTTAATCTTGTGAGAAAAGAGTCAAAATTATCTTAGCCTTGTGCCTCATTGTAGAATTTGTATCTTGCAAATATCGGATTTAGTTTTGTAACGTGTGTAGTATGTTTCTAGTTTTTCCGCATCCACTTCACTTATGTCCCTCCATGTCTGGTGCACTTCTCTACCTCTGTTTCCTACCCATATTAGTAGATAGACTACTTTTTGTGCCTCTGGTTTTTCACTAAGTGAACCATTAAATATCAGTTTTGCATGAGTCTCAAATTTCTGTCATTCATCAGGCAAATTGACACTGTTCCAATTGATTTGCGGTAATGGTATTCCTTCCATTGTTCTTTATACACATGAAAAAGCACTTTATTCTGATGTAATTTAATTAGAGTTAATTGTCCGAGTATTTTTTTTACTTCTGACACCATGTTATGTATTTATGTTTGGGTATTATTCCAAATTATATATATATATTAGTGGTACAAGAACTCAACATATGTGTATATATATATATGTTGAGTTCTTGTGCCACTAATGTGAGGATAAAGAAGCTAAGAACACATGTGTGTTTCTACTACAACTTTATTAGATGAACTGCCGCACTGGCGGGAAATCAACAGATGTATATTAGAGACTGACCAATGTTGCACAGCATGATACAGTGGAAATTTACCAGAGTAATTCAAGAAACATGATATGGTTACAAAAGTGTTTATCTTAACATATGGTTCCACTTTTATTACCGGTTGATTAGGTAACAGTTTACATGTTAACATATGGTTCGACTTTTATCACCGGTTGATTAGGTAAGAGTGTTTATGTTAACGTATGGTTCGACTTTTATCACCGGTTGATTATGTAATAGTGTTTGTGGTATTACGTGGTTTCACTTTTTTACCGGTTTACTCGGTAATCATTTTTAATATTTATTTACTGATCACGATACCTGTGACAAATTGTGTGTGTTACAATATGACCATACTGGCCTCTTTAATCTATGAGGTCAAATACGTCATTAAATATCAATTTAATAACCATCGCAACATATGGGGGTAATAGAGTTCATAACTACATAATGTCATTAAGTATAAATGACCACGGTATCATATGATGGTACTAGGCCTGTTCGTACACAGCAAAAGGACTATATGTAAACCACACACACACACACACACACACACACACACACACGAGAGAGAGCGAGAGAGTAACATTTGGGCGTTTAGGTTAAGGTTTGATGGAATACGTAAGAATGAATGTAATTATCTAATAACAAATAAGAAAATGTGGGTGGACTTGGCATTTAATGTCGCTGGACGCCTATGCTATAATATTCTATATCTGAAAATAAGGAAACTAGTACATGTAACTGTTTTATTTGTCACAAATAAGTTGCTATGACACATATAAACAAATAATAAACATGATACTAAGAATAGGTTACTTGACCTAAATACATGATCAATACTGTAAATAAAAACATCATATATATTGTATAACACCCGCCAAAACCAGGTGACCCGATCGAAATACATATTCAATATTGCATAACCCACAATAGAATATTGCACTACTTTAAAACGAATATTTTCGTGTCAAATAATTCAGTTTATCAATATAATACGCAAGTAGTTTGTTATACACATTTACACCTTGTTCCTTAAGGACACTCGTAGTGTCTTGACATAATGTCTAATTGATTATAACTTGAGTATAAGTGAGTAATAATATTAAACCACGTGACATGACACGTTTATGATAGAATGTGTCGCGTAAATGTATCGGCATGCATACGATAAAGCATCGCTAGTCTATATATACCAACATGACATACTTTTAAATACGATAGTGTAGCAATAGTTTTTTTTACCTACATGACATGCTCTTTCATATGATAGAATAGATAGTTTTTTTTCCTACATGACATACTCTTTCATATGATAGAATAGCTATAGTTTTTTTCCCTACATGACATACTCTTTCATATGATAGAATAGCTATAGTTTTTTCCCTACATGACATACTCTTTCATATGATAGTATAGCTATGGTTTTTTCCTACATGACATACTCTTTCATATGATAGTATAGCAATAGTTTTTTTTCCTACATGACATACTCTTTCATAAGATAGAATAGCTAGTTTATTTACCTACATGACACACTCTTTCATACGATAGTATAGCAATAGTTTTTTTTACCTACATGACATAATCTTTCATACGATAAAATAGCTAGTTTTATAAATGAAGATATTTTGTATGTGTAGAGGGTTACTTCTGCTTCTTAATTAATTCCACTTGTTTACAGGCTGATACTATCTCTTGTACACAGTGGTCAGCAGAGTATTATTTCTGCCTCTTAATTAATCCTGCATGTTTACAGGCGTATACCATGGTCAGCAGAATTTTCCATTATTAATAATAACATATAGATGGGTAGCCCTTATCAGATAACCAAATATGTAAAATACATGGGGTGTATGCCACGTGATGAGATTTTGAGAGATGTATTTACTATTGCTTGAATATTCATTGTGGGAAGATTCTGTGGAGATTCGCAGCTTAGATTCTGAACTGTTAACATGTAGTCGTACAATGGATTTTGGGTTGTTTTATGAAAAGTTAGAAATATGATGACTTTTCTTACTCAATAAACACTAGTCAATAGAACGGGGCTTGATGAATTAAGCGACAGAAAAAAATATTAAAAGACATTAAAGCAACAATTAATCTAGTTTAAGGATAAATTATTCCATCGTTATTTATCATCATTCGAGCCTAAGAAGTCCATTAACGTGTTATGTGCTTATTTATGAATGTATGTTGCACCTGTTGTCTTGTCGTATTTTTGTCGGTTTGTCCTGAGACTAGAACCTTGAATTTAAGACAAGAAAACACTACACTTATAACATGACATGTGATGAACACTCAACATAATTATGTTGTTCGTGAGAAACCCTGTCTGTGGTCATTGACAATATCAAGTTAATTGCCACCAATACTGGTTTTCAACTGGTTTATAACAAGATAAAGCTAGTTTGATCCAGTTCTGACCGGTTTGAAGCGGAATTTACCACACTAATAAACAGACAACCAATCGCACGCTAGTACTCTCACACACGGTAATGTTATGTGCTCTATTTTTAGAATATCACGTGATAAACGACGAAGAAAATGGCCGAAGTGCAGCAGGAGAACAACGCTAAAGACAATGTAGAAAAACAAATACAACCGGGCGGGAGTAAGTGTTTTAAATGCCACGAGGTATTAACTCCGGAGAAAAATTCAAAGTTACTGCATTGTCTTCATACTTTTTGCGATGCATGTCTGCAAACGTTTTCAAAACAAAACAAGTCGAATGCAGGCGCGGAAAAGTGCTCAACAGCCTCAAGTTCAGCGTGCGGCCAAGAACAATCTTTTAAAGATATCGCCCAACAGCCTGAACCTGAAGGTAGGTTACAGTATACATTTATGTTCAAATTAATGGAATCGCGTTGTCAGGTACTTTCGCTTGAATTCAGACCATTTTTTCTAGGGATCTTGTGGGAATAATTCGGACCACTGCCTTCTCGTCCATGTATGCTGTTACAGTAAGTATTTTTAATGATAATTTATACAGGTTTATCACTAACTGACTTGTCAGTACATTTATGATACATAAAATGAATGGCAATATAGTTGTGGTGAATAAATCAACACCAAGCATAACACAATAAACTTTTATTATAAAGCTATTAATGAATTTAATACTGTAACAGCATTTAAAAGGTTGTCAGTATGATAATTAATACACCATTAGTAAAAATATTGCCCTATAAACATTCCTTAGAGTAAACAGACCCTTCCCAATAAAACAGACCTTTTTTCTCCGATGCCCAATCTAAAAATTCCCAGTTTGACATCCCACCACTCACTTTTTTAAAAAAATGTTCTCCTTTCATGAAAACAAAGCAATAGATAAGCTTTCTCAGTGAATTGGGTATAACTCCCATCATTTCATTTTGCATTGGGTATTTGCTAAATATAATTGGGTTTTCTGAAACCTGTTAGGCCAGAAAAAAAATAGTTGTGTTTACAGTTTGCCGACGACCCTAACATTTCTAACTGCAAAAATGTGGTGCGAAAAACCGGAAGTACGAAATTTATGTGGACGAAAGATATTGTGTTCAAGTAGCAATTTTCAACAGCAAATGCGTGCGATTACACGCTGTCTATCGACTCTGTACACCACCAACAAAGCCAAAATTGTCAAACGGTAATTTAATTTATTATATTTCCTTGAAATTTGAAAATACATGTTTAATTTTACCGTTACAGTTTAATGACAATTAACTTTGACGATTTGGTATCAAATAACATGATATAGCCACTTCCAGTTTAAGAATGACAGTTCACATTTTCTAGTTGCGGTTTGGAATCTGGTCGCTGTTTTCAAGACCAAGTATCCTTTATTGCCGTGTCTTACCGTGTTATTGATATTAGTAAGCTTAGACTTGATAAATTAGATGAATATCCAATTGATATAAAAATTATAGAGTAAAGCTAGAAAAAAAAATAGTTGTGTTCAGGGTTACTTGACCAAAAAATTAGGGTAGGTAGGTCGAAAAAAATTTCTTTTCTATTTTTTTTTCTAAACTTTTCTTTTGCGTGAATAAGGCATAAACTAGCAATGACTCGCACAGTATAATTGTAGTGGATACACTGGCGAAGATAGTAATTATTTATTCTAACAATGAAAATGATAAAGGCAAGTATTAATTGAGTATTTTTCATATATATTGTGCAGTAATTATGAACTATGTAAACAGAGAAGACCCCTTCAATGGGATAGTAATTTTTATACTCTGACTCTAATTGCATGTTATATTTTATGTATCTGATATCATATTTTCTAGACTGCCCCTGCATATTAATGTGTCATGTATTTTTCAATTTGTGTATCTAAAAAACACCTTAAAACAATTCATGTTCAGGAGACATCAAACAAAGCAAACACGTATAATCTATGTGAAATTTCTCCTGATTAATTTTTCATTTTCGGTGCAGCTGATGATGAGAGATCACAGCGTGTAATCGCATGTATTTGCTGTTAAAAATTGTTGCTTGAACGCAATATCATTCGTCCGCAAAAATTTTGTACTTCTGGTTTTTCGCACCACGTTTTTTTGCAGTTAGAAATGTTCGGGTCGGCCCTAAAAATTAGGGTCGGTTGGGTAACCATGAACACAACTATTTTTTCTGGCCTAATGAATTATGTAATTACCACTAGGAAAAACGTTCAAATTTGTTGTGTTGAAAACTTGTTTTTAATGTTTAATTCAATGAAATAAGGGCTATAATTAAGTGTAATTACTGATCTTTAAAATGCGTAGAAAATAAAATGCAGAGGCGAGGCTAAACAAACTCAATTCTTCTAATGTTGTCATTTTCCTAGTATTCAAGATTTCAGAAACTAGACTTGAACTCTTGGTTGCACTGTAGTTCCAAATTGAGATAAAAATGTCTTGGGGATTGTGTTCAAAATGTTGGATTCTCGATGGACATCAAACGTTGGGGTAAAATATTACCTTCAGCTAACAACAATTTGAACAGTCAACACAATTTCCCACATATTAAAATTGTAATATTAAAATTTACTCTTTGATACAAATTCTGAAAAGGCAGAAAGTATTTTATAAATTTCAAGGGTCAGAGTGCCATTTTAAGGGCCAAATGAGTGTTCAGCTTCTATCAGTCATGTGGTAAAGCACAGACTTGAAAAAAGTTTATTATGTAAACATAATAGAATAAACAAAAAAATCTATAATGGTGGGTTAATTTACATGCAGAAATTATGGGGAAAACAATAGTTGATAGATGAACAAATTACCCTGATTGCTGTAGTCATAATGCAAACAACCCTTTGTTTTTGTGTCTCTGAAATAGAGCCTCCAATTTTAAGAGGAGTTCGGATAATATTTTATGCAGAGAATATTCATTTCTTCAACCAATAGTGAGATAAAGCATGGAAATATCGTATTGGCGAAAATAGAAAAATATGTTTAAGATATTTGCAGTAAGATTTTTTAGTCTGCATGTTTTTTTAAAAATGAAGGGCAAACAAACTTAATTTTAATTTAAGCCTTATTGTTGGAAATCAATGTTTCATATGAGACTTAATTGTAACAAATCTAATTTTATTGTGTAATAATCCTGACTGTAAATTAAATTTTCCCTTCTTTGTGTAAATTGATGCCCAGAATTAAGTCATTTGATTTTGGTATCTTTCAGTTAGTTCAAGTTCAACTGTGGATGATAAGTTATGTTGTCCAGAATGTGGCATTGTTTACTCGGAGAAAGATGTAATGCCAAATCCGTTTATGCTTTCACCAAAGAAAAATGAGTCAAACATGCAGGATGGCTCACCATCTGCTGAGAAATGTCCAGTCTGCACTTCATGTGAGGATAACCAGAAAGCTTCATCATTTTGTATGGAGTGTGCAGAGTGGCTGTGTGATCCGTGTGTTATAGCACACAAACGAGTGAAACTAACTAAAGATCACACTGTCTCAGCTGATGTGAAGCCTGATGAAGTGAAGGAAGGTGTTAGTGACAATAAACATAGACAAATATTCTGTCAGACACACAAAACCGAAACACTGAAGCTTTTCTGTCTCACTTGTGAAACCTTGACATGTCGTGACTGTCAGTTAAATGAACACAAAGACCACAAGTATCAATATATTGAGCAAACTATTGAAGAACAGAAAAGAGCCTTGATGGAGGGTGTGAATGAGTTGAAGAAAAGATTAGCGATGAACCAGGAGATGTCACAGAAGATTATTGATAAGGAAGCAAACATCAGTAAACAACAAGTAGATGTATTTTATGAAGTGAGGCAAGTTGCAGATGTTATCACTAATGAACTTATCAGCTGGTGTAAAAAGTTACTTAATTTTCTACAAGGTGTCTGCCATGGTAGAATAAAAGATCTTACATTCAAAAAGAATGAAGTTGCAACATATGATAAGAAAGCCAGAAACACAATAGAGTTTGTGGAATCAGCATTAGGGTCAGGAGATGACTTATCTGTGTTACTTGCTAAAAGTTTCATGGCCAAAAGTATCAATTCTCTCAAGGATCAGACTATAAACTTTCAGAACACATTGTTAGAATTTAATATCAAATATGAGAATGATGCAAAGTTTCTGTCCAAGCATGTAAGCAAAATGGGTTTCATCAACGTGAATGGCAAGTCTTATCCGCAAAATCCGAATCAAGTCCAACCACCGACAGCCCCACCTGCGAGTACATCAAATCAATCCAAAGAAAATATAATTGCGGAACTTATCAAAAAACAGCCCCCACATGTACAAGAGAAATATAGGACTTTACCTGTTGAACAGAAGAGGATGTTTGTTAATCATCTATTACAGTACAGTGAACGAATGAAGAACAAAGCGGCCAATCAGAATGCAAATCAACCTGCTCCAAACATGAATGTTGTGAATCAAAGACAACCTCATTACAATACCGACAGTACTGCCATACGAGACTGGTACTCTAATAGAGCACAGAGACCTGTTCTTGAAAGACAATTCCCATTTCAAACACAGCAGCAACAGCAGCTGCTGCAACAACAACAAATGATTCGAACAGGAACATTCCAACAACAGCAGTTTCGTCCTGGTGGTGCACCTATGGGACAATGGCCAGGTATGTTCGAATGAAAAATTTTGATCTATTGCTACAAATTTTAGTCTTGATGTCAAATATCTATATATGTTTTAGTATTAGCTAAAAAGTCATGATGTTGTTTGGGCTTAAATGTGAACCTACGCTTTATGGATAAATAATGGCTATGATTCTTCAGGTATTGGATTTAGGCATAAACAAAAAAGTTTGTTTCCGGTTACATGCCCCCAAAAATATGGGTCGGTAGGTAGGGATTTTTTTCTTATACATTTTTTTTACATATATCGGCAACACTGTTGTGAAAATTACATTATAGCACTATGGTTGGGTTACCGGAAACAAACTTTATTTTTTTAGGCCTTATGGTTCCATTTTTAGCTACAAATCAATGTGATTGTAACATATAAGCAGCATATATCACTTAAAATTGATAAAGTATGGCCATCCTTTAAAAAATGTTGGGTCGCAGTTACATGACCCGAACTTGTAACAGTAAGCAGGTGTACTGTTTTATTTTCAGGCAACCAGTTGCAGAATCCACAAATGCCACAACTACGTAGTCAACCTCCAAGTCTAATACCCGCTGATAAGTTGCCTTCAGGCAGATTTGAGTATGTTACATATATTATAGTTAGTTATATATTAATATGCATATTTTGCCACATATTTCTTATTTATTAAGGCAGGGATCATCTTAGGCCAAAATTTTAGGGAGATGTGACTTCACCCTCATCAGAAATTTGGGAGAAGTGGGACTGCAACTGGGAGAAGTCAGTGTGTAACAAGTGTCTGCTGACTGAATTAGTCAATCAATCACTGTCAATCAGTCTATCAATCAATCAGTCAGTCAGTAGTTGATTCTGCACTTTCCCCTAAGGCTGTTGTCTGCTACCTACACAGTTGTTTCACCTTTTCATGGCATTAGGAAGTACTTGGGTTTTGAAACAGCTGGTAGTCTGTATTACTCTGAAGGGTTACAAGATGACAAGAAGTATTTCCAAAATTTGTTTTTGAATTATTTCACACCTTCATTGTCCCCCACCGGAGACACATTGTCTACGAACTGTCTACTCCAAGTAGAAACACAAGATTCATCAATGTTCATTAAAACCACTCATTAAATGCATGTTGCTGAAATATTTTTATTAAAGTCATATATAAATAAAAAATAAGAGTCAATATCAACTAATTAGAAAACAATGTACAAATTATTCAGTGAATATATTATACAGCAGCTCTACAACTGGGGGATTCTTTTTTTGTCGAATTCACTTTACTTACCCTATCTACATTATATTTATTGATTTAATTAAAATTAAATACACATGTCTGCGATGTTAATGTCACTTAGACAGACTGCAATGCCAAAAACAGCTACAGATCAAGAACATTTTGAAACTGTAAGTACAATCGGATAATATGTTTTTGTCTATGGTCAATATTGGCGATTTATTTTAGCTTTGATCTTAATGAATGGCAAAGTCAACGGAAGTTGGGCGTCCACTTTGCCCACATTGCCCCCCTAGGACGATCCCTGTAAGGTCTACAAAAATAGTCCTTAAACAGTATTTTGACTCTTGAAATTAGTAAAATAAAGCTTCTGACTCCTGAGTATTAAACCAAAGGGTCAAATATACAATAAAATTGGTAAGAAAATTTGTTGAACCTTCAAATTGTCATCATCCAAGTGTCATTTTTGTCTCAACTTTCGATGTCTAGTGCAAATCCTGTGAAACCTGCATTTGTTTACTTTTAACTAGGTTGGTACAAGTATGATAAGCTAAAATATCCTGAGTTCCCTTAACTCTCTACAGTTATAATGTGTTACTTACATTGCAGTATTTTTGTTTACATAAATTCATTTCATTAGGACAAAATACAATCTTTTGTGCCCACTATAGACATTTGTTTCAATTAAATATAAGCTTGTGAATCATCCTTTTACAGTGATTTTTTTTGCAATTTTGGGTAAAGAGTCCATTTAAAATTTAGAATTTTTAGGTTTGGAATTTGGAAAAAATATCATTTTTGATTGTGAAATGTTCGTTTACCAAACCCAAACAATGAAGGGGAAAATCCCTGCTTTAGCATGTATTAGATTTCATACTTGTGATAATTTGTTAGAATATAACTGGGGAATAGTTATACAACATTGTTCATCATTTCAACTCCATACTTTTATCCTTTGATTTGTATTGTATAAAACAGTTTCTGAAAATGATATTTAATCGTGAGAATTATGTGAAATTTCAGTATTGATCCATTAAATCTACGAGGTGGGAGTATTGATCCAGTGCGTGTGAAACAAGAGCCAAAAGAGAGAGATTTCTCTTCCTGTCAGTTTTCTGACCATCAGCCAGTAAGTAGAGTGTATGTTGTTACACTTAATATTGTTTTATATATACTAAATGTATTATTAAGCATATTATTATACTGAGTTTATTGTTACACTTCATACAATATTTGTTTATTATACTTAGCATATTTTGTACTTATTATAATTCTTAGTGTATCCTTTAAACTTATTGAAATATTGGCCGGTGGTTAGTGCACTGGACTTGTAACGCGGAGATCCGGGTTTGAATCCCGGTTGCAGCAGGTCAGTGATCAGGAAAGGCGTGCGCCATAGTCACATTAAAATTTAAAATGCCACATTGTCTTTGGCAACTGATGCGTCTGTGGCACATTCACTTGTTTTTAATCCTTTCATGTACAAAATGAAGTGAGTATGATGTAAATACTACTGCTCTGCGTCATCTGAGCCTGATCCTTGTGGAAGGGTTAGTTAGTACTGGTATGTATACAGTCCAGGAAAACTGGTTAGGTGAACCAGTCACCGTATATAACTGAAAAAATGTTGACAAACAGCGTTAAACCCCAGTGACAATAAGTCACATATAACAAATAATTCAAAGTATTTATTTACACTTTAAGGGCAATGATTATTGGTCCTTTATTATTAGGCTTTAAGTGGAGAATATAAAAGTATATATTTCTATTGTCAAACTTATATATACTATTAATCCCCTTTTTTAACTCATTTAATTCGAAGGAAAAGTTGAGCTATTATAATTGCTGCAGCAACATCATTGTTGTCATTGTCGTTCAAAAACTTTTTATTATACTGAAAGCTGTATTTGTGGAGTTATGCCCCTCTTAAACTCAGAATTTAGTCAGAATTGTTTATTAAATAGAATGATGTAAAACAGATGGGCGTTGATGCTTCTCTGCAGAGCTGTTGTTTTGTTACACAAGTCCTTGTCGTTTATGGTATCATGTTCGGTTATTGTTTAATGTTTACAAATTTTATTAGCTATGGGAAGAATTTCACTCCAGTTCAATGGAGAATATTCATATTATGTATTACTGTACATATAGATAAACAGTTGTCTTGAATTTGACCTTCTTTTGATGAAGGTCACACTTGACCTTTAACCTGATACTCGGCATGTTACTTAAAGACAATGAATTGATGTATATTTAATTATTTCAGACTGTAAGTGTAACTAATCCCAGAATCCAGTCACCTTCAACCAGTACTACAGGAATTCATCAGTCACCTAGCCACACCCCCAGTCACACCCCCAGCAACACACCTGGTCATACTCCAAGTCCTAGTCATTCAGATGGTGGTGGAACTACTAATCTGTTGCCGGGACAATCAACCACAACACCTGCCATGCCTGATATCAATGTAACTATTCTGTTTGTATTGTATCTTCTGTTGATGTTTATTGTTTGTAACAAAGATGTTTAAATTTCTGCAGTGATTTCCTTATCAGTCCAATTAAATTGTTCAATTAGTCTGGTAAAGCTAACAGTATAGTGCTGTTCTCCTACAAGGCATTAATTAGATTGAGTGTGAAAGGTTAAAAGTATGACTGATAAGTTTGGCTGTACTTAACAGTTCTAATGTAATATAATATAAAAATAATGAAAAAATGTACTGAAGAAGAGAACCTGAATAGTGTGAGAACAATATATTTCATAACTAAACAATGAACAATAATTATTATTATGAAAAGCTGAATGCATGTTTGCCATAATTTTAAGTCCTCTCATATAAGAAAAAATATTTGTATGTAAGGTTGTTTATTTTCAGGGATGTAGAAATGTTTTCATGTAGCCGGTAAGCTACTAAAAGTAGGAAGGGGGTTCTGAGGGTTCCCCAAGTAGGCTGCAAAGAAGCAATGCCCCCTGTTGAAAAAAAGTAGCTGGCTAGAATGCTCAAATAGCCAGTTGATTTTTCTGGCTCATTTCTACATCTGTACTTGATGTGAAAGTCGTTAATCATAGCCATCCCGTTCGCACTTTTATTAGCTCACCAGAACCGAAGGTATAGGGTGAGCTGTTAGAATGGATAGGTGGATGCTCCGGCGTCTGTCTGGGGTCAACAATGGTCTTCTCCTCAGAAACTACCTATCGGATTTACTTCAAATTTGCTATGCAGAAGCCTTTTGACGTTCCAACTTCAATTTGTTCATATTGTACCGGTTGACCCCTTTAATCATCTTTTTCTCATGAACCAATGGATGGATCATCACCAAACTTGGTCTGCAGCACCTTTGTATGGACTTTTATCAGATTTGCTCAAATAAATATGGTTGTTCCCAATTAGTGGCCACTAGAGCTAAACATAGAAATACCTTAAAATGACTTCTTTTCATGAACCAATGGATGGATCATCACCAAACTTGGTCTGCAGCATCTTTGTATGGACTTTTATCAGATTTGCTCAAATAAAAATGGTTGGTCCCAATTAGTGGCCACTAGAGCTAAACATAGAAATACCTTAAAATGACTTCTTTTCATGAACCAGTGGTTGGATCAAATATTCTTTCGTAGTATCCTTTGATTGTCCTTTATCAAGTTTATTAATGTTCCACATTATTTGCTAACAAGTGTACCTTTATTACCTTTTTAGTAACAAGTTAATTAATATTTATTCTGGTGAGCAATGCAGGGCCATCATGGCCCTTTTGTTTATATTCATTAAATGTCAAATGACCTGACTCATGTGCATTATGTTTTAGATAATGGACACAGACAGGAATGAGTTGTTGCTAAGACTGACTCATCCAAGTGGACAGAAGATCAATGCTTATCATCTACACCCTAAACATGACCCCAACGACCCGTCAGAAGATTATTGTGGTGTTTGTCATAATGGAGGAGATTTGTTGTGTTGTGATCGTTGCCCAAAAGTCTTTCATTTACAATGTCATGTTCCATTTATCAACAGTAACTTGTCATCAAGGTAAGACATTGTTTCTAATAATACTGATTTGTTAGACTAAATAGCATTGAATGTAAAAAACATGTATATAGAATAGTAAGGTTTTCTTTTTGATACAATTCACTGTAGTGGACTTATTTAACAAGACAGTCATATCTGAAATGTATGCCTATTTCACCTGCCAGTAAGCCATAGTGTTTCAAGTGACATATTGTGCCTGTCAAGCCAACTGACTTGGCATATCTGCAGTGTGCTCATATATTATCTGTCAAACCATCTGACTCTATATCTGCAGTGTGTTCATGTATTACCTGTCAAACCATCTGACTGTATATCTGCAGTGTGTTCATATATTACCTGTTAAGAAATGTTTCTCATATCTGCTGTGTGCTCATGTAATACGTGTCAAGCCATCTGACTCATCATATTTGCAGTGAGCATATGTTTTGCCTGTGAACACTACTTACCCAAAGCGTTGTCAGTTTATCATTCATTATGTATGGATTCATATTATTCATATTGTCTGCTCCATCTTGTTTTGAGTGACAACGTATTCTGCTTGTGTTCCCTTTGTAGTGAATAAAATCTGAATGACAGGATTGTTTGTCTTTTCATACATTGATTTTAAACTTATTTGACTGATAGTTTTTTTTGTCGAGCCCACATGCGATGAATAGTTGTCAAAATGGCGGTCCTGCATATGTGTGTCCGAGTGTTAGTCTCTCCGACTTTTTAGCTCACCTGAGCACGTAGTCCTCAGTGAGTTATAGTGATCAGTCAGTCTACTCCGGCGTTTGTCATCCACACCTGGGGGTTGTTAATGCTCTAGTGGTCACACTTTTGAGCGAATCTTCATCAGACCTGGTCAGAATGTTCGCCTCAATTATATCTTGGACAAGTTCGAACATGGGTCATTTGGGGTCAAAAACTAGGTCACCAGGTCAAATAGAATGGAAAATTTGTGAACACTCTAGAAATCACAGATTTGATTGAATCTTCATGAAACTTTGTCAGAATGCTTATAAAATTATGATCTTATAAAATTAGGCGAATATTGGTCATCTCCGGTCAAAAACTAGGCCACTAGGTCAGTGCACCGGAAAACCTTGTTAATGCTCTAGAGGTTGCAATTTTGATTGAATCTTCATCAAACTTTGTCAGAAGGTCTGTTTCAATAATATCTTGGACAAGTTTGAACATGGTCCATCTCTGGTCAAAAACTAGGTCACCAGGTCAAATCATAGAAAAACCTTTTTAACGCTCTAGGGGTCACAGAAATGATTGGATTTTCACCAAACCGTGTCAAAATTCTTGTCCGAATGATATCTTGTTTAAGTTCGAACATGGGTCATCTGGGGTCAAAAACTAGGTCACCAGGTCAAAATATAAAAAAACCTTGTTAACGCTATAGTGGTCACAGTTTTGATTGGATCTTTACCAAACCTTGTCATATCCTTGTCCTAATGATATCTTGGGCAAGTTCGAACATGGGTCATCTGGGATAAAAAAATGGGTCCCCTGGTCAAATCACTGGAAAACCTTGTTAACCTTCTAGAGGTCACCGTTTTTATAGGATCTTTAACTGTTTAACTGTGTCAGAATGTTTGTATTAATGATATCATGAACAGGTTTGAACATTAGTCAACTCATGTTAAAAATTAGGTCACTAGGTCAAATCACAGGAAAACCATAAAAGTTGCAATCTTTACTCAGGTGAGCGAAAAAGGGCCATCTTGGCCCTCTTGTTTTGTCTGGACCCTAACTTCCCCATGCACCAATGGATTTTAAAATGACTTTGCACAATTGTTCACCATGATGAGACGGTGTGTCATGCGCCAGAACCACGTCCATAACTCAAAGGTCAAGGCCACACTTGGGGTTTAAAGAGCAAAAATTGGTATGTTTTACCTTGTTCGGACTGTAAAAAGGAACCTTAGTGGGCTCGACATGTTGCCATTTGGCGACTTCTAGCTTTAAATACAAAAGTTATAAATTGATGAACAATTATTTTTACTATCAGTACTCTGTAGTTCATTTGTGAACTTTTTTGTTTGATTTTATGATCATCCAAGCATGCATCAATAATCAGCAATATTTCTGGAGACTTTGTGATAGTTCTTTATTTGTTTGGTAATTTTTATTCACAAACGACATCCGAAATGGAATGCTTTCTATCAGTAAAGCAGTAAATCAATATTGTATTTGTTGGATGTGTCTAAATTGAAGTGACAATTTCCTTCATTTATAAATTGACTTGACTTTGATGTATCTTGTATAACTTCAGCCGAGGAATCAAACAAAAGAGCTACACTTTTGCGTTGTTACATCCGCTAGCTGAAGCTAAATGGTACCTATATAATAACACCTGTGTTTCACCAACAGTAAAACTTCAATTTCAAATATTTTTATTGTGATGAAATTTCCTCGCGCTTTATTACTAATTATGCATGCAAAGTAAATTGTTGGTAGTCAAATGAATGTAAAACATCCTTTGTTCAGTTGGCAATTGTAACTAAAGTATGCATTTAGGTATCATTTGTTTATTCATTCATTTTTTTTGCTCATCTGAGTACGTAGTGCACGGTGAGCTATGGTGATCAGTCAGTCTTCGCGTCCACGCCTGGGGGTTGTTAATGCTCCAGTGGTCACACTTTTGAGCGAATCTTCATCATACCTGGTCAGAATGTTCATCTCAATGATATCTTGGACAAGTTTGAACATGGGTCATCTTGGGTCAAAAACTAGGTCACCAGGTCAAATAGAAGGGAACATTTTGGACATTCTAGAAATCACAGATTTGATTGGATCTTCATGAAACTTTGTCAAAATGTTTGTATAAATGACCAATATGGGTCAAAAACTAGGTCAACTGGTCAAATCATAGAAAAACCTTGTTAACACCCTAGGGGTTGCAGTTTTGATTGGAGGTTCACCAAGCCAAGTCAAAATGCTTGTTTTAATGATATCTTGGTTAAGATCGAACATTGATCATCTTGGATCGAAAACTAGGTCACAGGTCAGATCATAGAAAAACCTTGTTAGCACTCTAAGAGTCACAGTTCTGATTGTAGGTTCACCAATCCTAGCCAAAATGCTTGTCTTGATGATATCTTAGACAGGTTCGAATATGGGTCATCTTGGGTCAAAAACTAGGTCGCCAGATCAAATCTTTGGGAAACCTTGTTAACCCTCTATAGGTCACAGTTTTGACTGGAGGTTCATAATGATTGTCTTAATGATATCTTTACGATCATGGGTCACCTGGGATCAAAAACTAGGTCACCAGGTCAAATCACTGGAAAACCTTGTTAACCTTCTAGAGGTCGCAGTTTTGATTGGCTCTTTAACTGTGTCAGCCTGTTTGTATTAATGATATCATGAACAGGATTGAACATTGGTCAATTCAGGTTAAAAACTAGGTCACCAGGTCAAACCACAGGAAACCCATAAAAGTTGCAATCTTTACTCAGGTGAGCAAAAAAGGGCCATCTTGGCCTTCTTGTTTTTGTTGTGGTTGAGAGAATATCGATGAAATCATGTTTGTTTTTGTCTTTAGCTCACCAGAACCGAAGGTTCAGGGTGAGCTGTTAGAATGGGTAGGTGGATGCTCCAGCGTCCGTCGTCTGGCGTCAACAATGGTCTTCTCCTCAGAAACTACCGGTCGGATTCACTTCAAATTTGCTGTGCAGAAGCCTTTTGACGTTCTAAATGCAATTTGCTCATATTATAACAATTGGCCCCTTTTAGGGGTCACTAGAGCTAAAAAATAGAAAAACCTTTAATCATCTTCTTCTCATGAACCAATGGATGGATCATCACCAAACTT
Organism: Lutraria rhynchaena; assembly: GCA_008271625.1. Taxonomy (NCBI): domain Eukaryota; kingdom Metazoa; phylum Mollusca; class Bivalvia; order Venerida; family Mactridae; genus Lutraria; species Lutraria rhynchaena. The sequence continues at coordinate 486,636 of VIBL01000263.1, forward strand.
GGTCTGTGGCATCCTTATATGGACATTTATCAGATTTCTTCAAATAAAAATGGTTGGCCCCTTTAACAGGGCGCTAGAGGTAAAAATAGAAAAACCTTTAATCATCTTCTCATGAACCAATGGATGGATCATTACCAAACTTGGTTTGTAGCATCCTTAGATGGTCCTTTCTCAAGTTTGCTCAAATAAATATGGTCGGCTCCTTTTGGGGGGCCGCTAGAGCTAAAAATAGAAATACCATAAAATGACTTTTTCTCATGTTTCTATGGATGGATTGTTACCAAACTTGGTTTTTTGCATCTTTAGATAGTGTTCTATCAGATTTATGAAAAAAATGGTTGGCCCCTATTAGGCGCTGCTAGAGCTAAAAATAGAAATACTTAAAATGTCTTCTTCTCATGAACCAATGGATGGATCATCACCAAACTTGGTCTGTAGCATCCTTAGATGGCCTTTCTCAAGTTTGCTCAAATAAATTTGGTAAGAGCTAAAAATAGAAATACTTAAAATGTCTTCTTCTTATGAACCAATGGATGGATCATCACCAAACTTGGTCTGTAGCATCCTTAGATGGTCCTCTCTCAAGTTTGTCAAATAAATTTGGTCAGAGCTAAAAATAAAAATACCTTAAAATGACTTTCTCATGATTCTATAGGTGGATTGTTTCCAAAATTGATTTTTAGCATCTTTAGATAGTGTTCTATCGGATTTGCTGAAATAAAAATGGTTGGCTCGATTTAGGGGCCTCTAGAGCTAAAAATAGAAATACCTTGAAATGACTTGTTTTCATGAACCAGGGGTTGGATCATCACCAAATTTGGTCTGTGGCATCCTTCGGTCATCACAAATATTCTTTTGCAGTATCCTTTGATGGTCCTTTATTGAGTTTATTATTGTTCCCCATTATTTGCCCACAAGTGTACCTTTATTACCTTATTAGTAACAAGTTAATTAATATTTATTCTGGTGAGTGATGCAGGGCCATCTTGGCCCTCTTGTTTTTTTGGGGGGGTGTAAGAAAAGCATGTTAAGGTTTGAAGATAGAAGTATTTATAAGTAAGGTTTGTGACCCAAAGTGTAGTGCTTTGGAGCCTTTGACAAAATTATGATACTGTATACGTCTATTTCCATTGTTGTCATTTTCTTTGCATATCCATGTTTGTCGCCTGTATTGCCAAATTTAAAAATATTCATTGACAGTAAACAACAAGTGTCCTCAGAATAGTAGATACATGATATCAAAATAATGTGAATAATGTGAATATCAGACTTTACATGAATTCTGTGGCATGTCTATTGATATTGGGGTCAATTATTCCTGATTTAATACTGGATATGCAATAATATTGTTGACTTGGTGTAAGTTTGTTTGAGGTGTGAAAAAATTCCATGCTAGACATTCATCTCAGGGCCAGTAAAATCAACTGTCTGAGTTACTCGAGTCATACGTTTATTGGTCCAGGTTAGTAAACTTTTGCATTTTTGTTGTCCATGGACAAGTAAACATTCAGCAGCTGTGGTCAGATTTCTGACAGAAATTTCAAATTTTTCTTACCAATAAAATGGATGTTCACGAAAACAGAAGTAGTAACAGAATTTGTTATATTCTGAATAGTCTGCTGTAACGTCTATGCGATCGTACGTTATTCTCTGCATGTTGTTCATGTCATGAATTTGGTGAAAGTTTAGACCAAACCATTGTTGATTTCCAGTGCAATTGCAGATGAAGTTTTTTAGCTATAGTGATCAGTTTAGCTACTCCAACGTCCACACCGGGGGGTTTTTAATGCTCTAATGGTCACACTTTTAAGCAAATCTTCATCAGACCTGGTCAGAATGTTGTCTCAATGATATCTTGGACAAGTTTGAACATGGGTCATCTGGGGTCAAAAACTAGGTCACCAGGTCAAATAGATTAGTAATTTTGTGAACATTCTAGAAATCACAGATTTGATTGGATCTTCATGAACGTTTGTCAGAATGTTTGTATTAATGATCTTGTAAAATTAGGCGAATATGGGTCATCTCCGGTCAAAAACTAGATCACAAGGTCAGTGCACCAGAAAACCTTGTTAATGCTCTAGAGGTTGCAATTTTGATTGAATCTTCATTAAACTTTGTCAGAAGTTTTTTTTAATAATATCTTGGACAAGTTGGAACATGGGTCATCTCCAGTCAAAACCTAGGTCACCAGGTCAAATGATAGAAAAACCTTGTTAACGCTTTAGGGGTCGCAGTTTTGATTGCAGGTCCACCCAACATTTTCAAAGTGATTGTTTTAATGATGTCTTCATTTGGGTCATCTGGGTTCAAACACTAGGTCACCAGGTCAAATCATAGAAAAACCTTGTTAACCTTCTTGAGGTCACAGTTTTGAATGGAGGTTCACCAATCCATGTCAAAATGTTTGTCTTAATGATATATTGGACATGTTCGAATATGGGTCATCTTGGGTCAAACACTGGGCCACCAGGTCAAATCTTTGGAAAACCTTGTTTACCCTCTATAGGTCACAGTTTTGATTGGAGGTTCACCAAACCTTGTCAAAATGATTGTCTGAATGATATCTTGGTTAAGTTCGATCATGGGTCATCTGGGATCAAAAACTAGGTCACCAGTTCAAATCACTGGAAAACCTTGTTAATCTTCTAGAGGTCGCAGTTTTAATTGGATTTTCCTCAAACTTTGTCAGAATGTTTGTATTACTGATATCATGAACAGGATTGAACATTGGTCAATTCAGGTTAAAAACTATGTCACTAGGTCAAATCACAAGAAAACCTTAGAAGTTGCAATCTTTACTCAGGTGAGCAAAAAAGGGTCATCTTGGCCCTCTTGTTTTAGGTATTTTTGCATCTTACATCATCTATTTGCTGACATAATGCATAATAATTTAATGAGGAATGAGCACTTTAAATCAGAATCTCTGTATGGATATAAACTATATTATTATACTTCTACATGAAACCAAAAAATGAATATACCAAAATTTACAAACTTAATACAAACAAACAAACATAGAGATGTTTGTATCAAGACGTATACAGTATTCTTTGTTGCTAATCTACAGTAAAGCCTCTATAATGAGACCTTTGGGTCCCAAAAACAGTTGTTGTAATGAGGAAATCTAATCAAGTTGAATAATAGGTGAGTTGTTGGAAGCCTGTCTGTAAATAAGTGGTTGTTGTAACAATGTGGATAATATTGAAGTGATTTCTGTTTGAAGTTTTACTGTATATCTAAAATTTGATTATTAAATGAATTGTTGTCTTGTTTGAAAGCTTATTTGTGTCTCAGTCATATTAAATGATACAAACAATCATCTTCAGGAGGAAAATTATATAAGTAACCTCAAAATAGATTGACTTGAAATCATTAACATCCACATTTTGCATATTTCATTGTTGGTGAAACAATATGCAGTGACATGTACATTTTAATCTAGAGATATTATGTCAACCACAGTGATGTATTGCATTATTTGTGATATTTGCTTTTTGATATTTAGTCTCAGTATGTCTTAATTAAATATATAAATAAGGGTAATGTACTCACCATGTAGCCCTAGAATGAATTTCATATTAATTTAACAATAAAACAAGTTATTCAGATTTGTCAAATCATGAATTTTTGCAGGTTTTTTGTTTAAGATTAGTTTCCAAAGCACCACTGTGAATTCGAATCCCATCGAGGGCTAAATTTCACTTGTGATAAAGCTAGCTTTTATTCAGTGGTTCTGTCCGTGTCAATGCTACATTAAACCCCAGCGAATATGAACAAACAATCTGGACCTATAAAATACACTACAGATGTGTACAAACACAGTGACTTACTGTGTGTATTTGTTAATTGACCAATTACTCTGAATTTGGTGTTACAAAAAACTTATTAAACTCATCAATGCAAAGGTCATATTTGAAAGGTGACTGACTCAGTTTGTGTGGTATGCTGGTCATTTTATGACATTATAAGACTGATATATATTTTATACAGAAGGCCTGTGATTTGTGTAATTTTAGTTGTATTTAAATGTTGTACTGTAATTTCTTCCCTTCTTTGTATTTATTTGTCTCTTGCTTATTTTATGTTCCTTGTTTTTAGAATTAAAACTTACATTGTGGTTTAATACTTGCTTGTAGTTAAATTCAACTGGATATCAACTGAACTATCTTTAAGACTTTTTGGCAAACTTAAAGTACTCTGTCACTCGTGACATCTTTTGATATATCATATCTTCGTTTCAGGTTGTTGCTTGTACTTCAGCCGTTTGACCAATTATGTCTTGTGATTTTGTTTTTCATCAAAGCTTATTTCTTCATGTATTGCTAATTTTGAACCACATTGAACTTTGTGTATGTTATACAATAAACCGTTGATACACAGTCGAGAAATCTAAGCTCCTCATGTTTGCTGCCAGTATTTACAATATTAATCCACATACATCTGACAAGTTCCTATAATATGGGTATTGTGCATCTTGTAAATACAAGTATGTATTTAATGGATAAGTTTGATAGTTTGATGGTTTGTCTGACTCTGAACGCTGTTTGTATAATTTGTTCTAGTTTAGTCTGAGATCGTTAAATCCATGCTATGGTAGTAAATGCATGTTATCAAAACATTCCCTCATTATTTTCCTTGTATTTTAAGTAGTTTGTTATTATTCTGTACCAGATTAGTTTATTTTTAGCTCATCTATTTCAAAGAAAAGGTTGAGCTATCATGATCACTGCAGCATTGTCATTGTCATGCAAGTACTTTAATGTGGCCCATTACTCAAACACTTAAAGTCAGCACAACACTTGAAATACTTGATTGTCATGGCAAGGCACAGTTGCAAGACAAGGGGCATTAATAATAAAGTTACATTTTTGGAGTTTTGCCCCTTTTTAAGTTAGACTTTTGATAAAAATTGCTCATTGAATAGAATGATGTAAAACAGACGTGTGTTGGCGCCACTCTGCTGAACTCTTGTTTTTATTTATGTCTTGTGAAGAATGATTTGTTACTTAGTGTACTCATGCTTAATATGAAATGAAAAAAAATATATTGTCCAATGTCAAAAACATCCATGCAATAACAGTATTGTGCAAACATCAAATAAATACAACAGTATTCTACATATATCAAACATAAAATTATCACTTCATAAAATGGCTGACCATAATTCCAGAGCATGTACACTGAGCCAAATTTCTAAATGTCCTCTTTATATTTTTATAGGGCTTAAAAAAAATTAATGAACACACTTAGTTGATTACCAAGTGTACTTCTAATACATTCAACTTAACATTTACTCAATTTCTTAGTTTAGATTGATTGTAAATCTTGTAAAAGTTACTGAAACAAAAGAATTATTTCACTTATTTGGGTTCTCTGTAGTTTTGCAAGGTGGAAGTTTAGGAATTCAACTCTATGTGTTGCATATCATTTTAAAGTCATTTTGTGGAAGTTTTCTAGCTATCAGCTATATTCCTGAGGCAGTTTACCTTATCATTATTCTTTATCATTCTATATTTACTTTCAAACATGATGTTTATTTTGTCATGTTATTTATGAAATTATATATTACAGTGATCAGTGGACATGTACCATGTGTATCCCAGACTCTGAGTTGATTATTACATCCCCTTTACCTCGTGAAGGAGAAAATGGCTCTGGAAAACGTAAGGCACTTGATGGGCTCCTAGATAAAGAAATCAAGGTATGTTGTGTATTGATTCTTCTTTTATTTCATCCCAGCTTACAAAAATAACTACAAGCTGGGACAAATTCTGGTTGAAAAATTACGAAAAAGAGATAAAGAATGGATGATAATAATGTGATAAATGAAAGAAGTCCAAACAAAACAACTGTTTATGTATGGGATAACGTCCATCACAAAATACTTAACAAAGATATCAACAATGTGAATTATCATTTTCAATTACAGTTTAACCTGAAATAGTGACCAACTCAATATTTTTCAGACAGATGTCCAATATTTGTTATATTTCACCATGATAATGTGACCACCTCTCTATTAAGATTGACTTTTGTCCCAAAGATGGTCTTTACATTGAGCTTTGTTTTCTCAGTTAAGAGATTGTTATTTGTGTGGTATTTTGGGGGAACACAAACTAAAATCTATAACTCCATTAAAATTGTTAAAATCCCTTTATTTTCCATGTGTTGACAGTTTATTATCAATTAAAGATGCTGAAATCTGTTGTATTTCTTGTATATGAATTATTTGACCTTGAATGGCTGTTTTCATGATAACCATCTTGCCTTGAAGTCTAGGACAATTATTTGTGTTGTTTGTTGTGCCTGACTTGAAAAAATTTACTTGATATTTCGCATATCCTTGTTTAAAAATGATATAAAATGTAATTGACTTGGCAATGAATTTTTTTGGATATGATGAAATAGTTATTTGTTTGCATTTTTGATGCAGTCAATTCTCAAGTGATATCAAACGTGGGCCTTATAGTCATAAAGAATGATTTATAATCTAGTTTAGTGATTGACAAATTGAAATAAATAAATTTGACATTTTGACATAACCTCAACTCATGTATGATTACTACTGTTTGATTGTTATAATTATTATATTACAGGTTTGTGAACGTATTTTGTTAGAGTTGTTTTGTCTGGAAATCAGTACTGTGTTCCATGAGCCAGTCCCTAAATCAGTAAGTCACTGTGTTTGTTCAGTGAAGACTTGTTCAGGGTCAATTACAAAATGTTTGAAATACCACATCATCTTTTTGTTCAAAATATTCTACTTTAGATGTTGCTGTTTTTAGCTCATCTGCTTCGAATAAGAAGTCAAACTTTTTTAAAGCTGTGTTGTTGTTGTGCAAAATCTTTAATGTAGTTATGCCCATTTCAGACTTAGAATTTTGGTCAAAATTGCTTAATTAAAATGATGTAAAACAGATGAGCATGGCGCTATTGTGTGGAGATCTTGTTTTTATTATTATGTTATTCTGGTATGACAATTATTATGTTTGTTTTCCACAGCATAAATTATTTGTAAGAAGTGCGGTTAATCATTGAATTTCTTGAAACCATTTAAATCTATAAGGAGATACAATTCTGTTATCAGATTATTGATTTAAAAGCTGTATTTGTATTCTACAGGTTCCAAATTATCACAAGATAATACAGTCGCCGATGGATCTGAGCACAGTAAAGTCTAAACTGAGACGAGGCCACTTTACGCATTATAACACTGTTAATGATTTTATTGTGGATGTCAACTTGATCTTCAAGAACTGCTTTAAATTCAACCTACCCACTTCGGATGTGTTTGCAGTAGGAAAATCAGTAAAGAATTTCTTTGAATCACTAGTCAAGCATTACTTGCCATGTTTCTTGGAGTTTATGTTACAGGACATGAATGCACCACTGCAAGCTGTTGATGGTAATGGTGTTGATGGTCCGAGTCGTAATAAAAAACGTAAAAGTCCAGCACCAGACTCAACTAGGGAAAACAGCAGTCCAGTACAATTTAAGTGATGGACAGTCCAAATTAACAGCCACCTGTGTTTAAAAGCCTTAAGTCAACATTGATCACTCTTCAGCGTACATTCATTAACTGGGCTCTTATTTGACCCTTAAAATGGCATTTGGACCCTCGGAATTAGTAAAATAATGCTTTTGGCCCTTGAGCATTGGTTCCAAAGGGTCAAATTTACTATAACACTAGCAGGAAATTTTGTTGGTCCTTCTAATTGTCATCAGCCAAGGATCATTTTGACTCTCAACTTTTGATGTCTAGTGAGCATCCTGATTGATACAACAGACATGATGAACCTTCAAAAGAAGGTTAGAGTTATTCTCTCATTCCATGGCCATGAAGGTTCAGATGTTAACTGTTTGGTCATTGAATTCAGAGTGCTGGTGAAGCTATACCACAGTTATTAGAAACAATATATTTTGCATGTTACCATATTTGTTCAATTTTGTGTTCATGATTAATGTTGGTGCTTCAGTAATACTGCATCAGATATGTAGCTTGTGTATTAATTACTAAATGGCTGAATACAATTTGATAAGTTTTCTGATGAATTATGTTGATGTTAAATACATGTTTTTGTTTTGTGGTATCATCTTATTTGGTGATTCATCCAAACTTCACTAGAGAAGTTTGGACATTGCAGTTTGTCAAATTCTCCACCACTGTTATCTCTACACTTAAACATGTTCCTCTAATTTAACACCCATGTATTCTATAATAGATATTGATAGTGCTAGAATTATGTTTCATTATTGATGTCACTATGTACAGATATTTCAGGAGTTTTAACTAAAAACATGCTGTGAAATGTAATCCATAAATAAAAATTTTGTATAGTTGAAGTAAAAGATGCTACTGTATGTTTGTGTGCAACAAAACATTTTTGATGATTTTTAGCTCACCAGAACCGAAGGTTCAGGGTGAGCTGTTAGGATGGGTAGGTGGATGCTCCGGCGTCCATTGTCCGGCGTCAACAATGGTCTTCTCCTCAGAAACTATCTGTCGGATTTTCTTCAAATTTGCTGTGCAGAAGCTTTTTAACGTTTTAAGTGCAATTTGCTCATATTATACCAGTTGGCCCCTTTTAGGGGTCACTAGAGCTAAAAATAGAAAAACCTTTAATCATCTTCTTCTCATGAACCAATGGATGGATCATCACCAAACTTGGTCTGTAGCATCCTTATATGGACATTTATCAGATTTCTTCAAATAAAAATGGTTGGCCCCTTTTAGGGGCCGCTAGAGGTAAAAACAGAAAAACCTTTAATCATCTTCTCATGAACCAATGGATGGATCATCACCAAACTTGGTCTGTAGCATCCTTAGATGGTCCTTTCTCAAGTTTGCTAAAATAAATATGGTCGGCCTCTAAAAGGGGCCGCTAGAGCAAAAATAGAAATACCTTAAAATGACTTTTTCTCATGTTTCTATGTATGGATTATTACCAAACTTGGTTTTTTGCATCTTTAGATAATGTTATATCTGATTTGCGAAAAAAAATGGTTGGCCCCTATTAGGGTCCGCTAGAGCTAAAAATTGAAAGACCTTCATTTAAACATCTTCTTATGTCCTCTCTCAAGTTTACTCAAATAAATTTGGTTGGCCCCTTTTGGGGGCCACTAGAGCTAAAAATAGAAATACCTTAAAATGACTTTTTCTCATGATTCTATCGATGGATTATTACCAAACTTGGTTTAAGCATCTTTAGATGGTGTTCTATCAGATTTGCTGAAAGAAAAATGGTTGGCCCCAATTAGGCTCCACTAGAGCTAAACATAGAAATACCTTAAAATGACTTCTTTTCATGAACCAGTGGTTGGATCATCACCAAATTTGGTCTGTGGCATCCTTAGGTCATAAACAAATATTCGTTTGTAGTATCGTTTGATGGTCCTTTATTGAGTTTATTATTGTTCCCCATTATTTGCCCACAAGTGTACCTTTATTACCATTTTAGTAACAAGTTAATTAATATTTATTCTGGTGAGCAATGCAGGGCCATCATGGCCCTCTTGTTTTATAATTTATTTTGTGTTTGCGATGTTTGTAGTGTATTTATTGTGAGTTCATGTATAGTGATATTGTCTTTTATTACAATGTTGACTCTATATCAAAATGAAATATTTACATTAATGTTGAACAAATATTTACAATTCACACCCAAATAATTTAGTGATTATTATATTTTAATGGGAATTTTTTTTTACCAAGTTTACAACAGCCTCATTTTTCCTTATCCACCACTTAGGCCAAACTTTAAAAAATCTTGGTTTGTACTCACCGGACCAAAACTTACAGTGAGTAAATAGGTAGGCATTTTCTGTTAACATGATATGCTTGTACTGACAAAATATTTTTTTATTTTAGAATATTTCTGGAAGAGGGACTCTAAACAATCTGTGGCATAAATGTGACCCTACATTTTTTTTAATACATAGTAATTATTTTGTGTAATATTCATTGTAGATGAATATGGATTCACATTCAACGTATTGACAAATACTTATTCAAAAATACTTGCATTGTCTATTTGTCAGATAATGTAGATATGTATTGTACAACTAATAATTTTATTTGATGTGTTGATGAAAAGATGTCTGAATTATTCTCAGGTGAATTAAGAATACTTGATTATTGTTAATAGTAGACTTTATTGATGTTTTTTCTGTTTCAAGCAGTTATATATTTGTTGCAGTATTTGATTCCAAGTTTCTGCTAAGGAAAAAATTATTTGCAGACCATGTATGCATTGATTTTGTCTCTTGGTAGAACATCATTTTTGTTTTGTTTATAATTTTAGATGTTTACCACTATCCTGATCACTTCATAAAAATCTAAAACCTGCTGTGGCAGCTGAATGTGACATGTTTATATTGATACCAAGTACAACTTTGTTTGAAGACTTCATCTCCAAAATTTGAACACCAAATTATTTAAAGATTTAGGCAAATGAATGAAATTTGGTGCCAAAAAATTAAACGAAACCACAGAATTAAAGAGAATATGCCATAGTGCGTTTTCAGAGTGTTCTTTGTTATATTTAGTATCAATAAATTGTACCGATATGTTGTTGTTAGTGTTTTCATTTTTATTTGATGTAGATTATTTAATGCCTTTGATTACTCGATTCTACAGTCCATTTTTACGTCATACAGTGACAATATTACATAGCAGATCATTAATTATTGTCAGGACTCAACAAATTCACTCGTTTGCTTGTAATTATGTGTAGAAGTTCGCTTAAGACGCTCTTAGCTGTTTGTCCTGCAGGATGAGTTGCCTGAAAAAAATTGTTGAGCCCTGGCTCTCGTGAAAATTTGGACCACTCACTTTTTATCATATTTAGCCATTTTGGGGAACATGAACAATGCATATCAACTGTCTATACATAGTGTATTGAATATCAACAGTATATACAATAGCTACAGTAAACTAAGCCTGCAGCATCAGTTATGATATAATATGTGCAGCAATGTGCTAGCAGGTTTCAATCATTCAAGTGATAATGTCATGTAAGACTTCTTTCTACTCAAAGTTCTTGAGCAGACTGAACAGGTTTTTAATGCTGTTAAGTATGAATCACTTTCTTAGCAATGAATGTAACAAGTTCCTATCATTCTTGAGTAAATTTTTTTGGTATACGTAAAAGTTAATAAATGGCGATCAGATCAACATTCAATTATCACAGTTGTTGCTTAGTTTTAACTTAATAAAACATAAGAACATATTTATCATTCTTTCATCAAATACTTATATGTCAGTATTGATGAATACCCAATTCAGCACTTTAAGAATAATTTGCTTAAACTAAGTGATCCTACATATATACTACAGCAAGTTACAGTGCTGACTTGTCAATCGTTAATTTTATAGGAGTGGCTGAAAATAATTCACAAATGCTAATTACAGGTTGGCTGCATCATTTAGGACAGCAGGGATATAAATTAACTCTCAAATTCAATTAGCCAGCCGGGCTCTTAACTCTTGCAATCAAGTAGCCCAGCTTAAAATCAATTAGCCCAGAGTAAAATTCTGATTTTTGTATATACTGTCTCATTGTTATTTGTAGGCAGTACTGTGGTATCGGGCTCAATTTTCATGGTTTTTACTAAAATGTATTATTTTGTGGGGACTAAATTTCATGGATTTTGACTTTTTGAACAACAATTTAGCCTTTTCATTTTCTTCAACCTTGCTGGTGAAGTAAAAATATTGGTAATTGGCCCTCACTTGTAAAAAGGGTCCTCCTTCAAGATTATAGCAGTACAACATGCAACAGATATCTGTTGATAATCGTGAATATATACATGTCTAATTCGACATCTTTCATTTGCAAATTGACAATGGTGCAAAAATAAAGCAAAATTTCGAGGGGCCTTTCGTATTCACACAATTCTTAGGAACGTTGTGTCCATTACTTTAACACTACTTCAGCATGGTCCTCATATTTTTTGACTGTTTGATACAATATGTTAATGATTATTAATTTTCATTGGACATAAACTGAGACCTCGTTTCTGATTTTGGTCAACATAAATTTCCAATTGATGATTACTCAAACAATAACAGATCATTGGAGCTTGTTATTTTCCAGTTTAGAACACACCGGAAGTTGTATTATAGCACAATTTCGGATATCAACGAATTTCGGATGCTTGACTGATATCTCCGCGTAAATTCGTATTCCTGGGAATTTGATTCGTGGATCAGCCGACCCACGAAATCCATGAAAATAGATTCCAAACAAAAGTTTGTGTAACCGCAGTAAACAGTGTCAACTTCGACCAAACTGATGATCGGCCTAACACAAATGCTCACTGTTGAAAATTTAGTGCAATCTGACCAACGAACATGTCCAGGGAAGTAACGGAGTCTAGATGCCCGGGTACGGCTCTTAGACCGCAATTTTCGGCGAATTAAGACTACATTTTTTGCTGCAAAAAATCGAAAATGAAAGTAAAACATTACGAAAAACATCAGCGAACTACTACTTGCCAGCTGGGCGGTCATATGGTAAAATTCGTTCGCCAATTACCGATTTTAGTCGTCACTGGCGACTATTAATTTATATCTCTGGACAGCTTATATTATCAATTGCCAGTATGAAGGTTAAACAACTGCAGTTGATAAAATTTAACTCTCACACAAAAAATTCTGCCAAAAATTATTAACAACAAGGTATATTTCCACAGTCCTTTATTTCGCACATAAGAACACAGCTATATATTCCACTATATGAAACACAGTTAAATGTATCAATGCTTGAAACTAAGAGTCAAATGTTCTTTGTAACCAATAGAAGACTTGTGGACTACACAGGCAGGCCTTTACATCTTCAACTTCGTCCTTCTCCAGTGACGTCTCTTAGCATTGTATCTGAAAAACAAACATAGGTCAACCATTACAAACAGGAAAAGAACAATAACAAGCGGGCCAAGATGACCCTTTTTTGCTCACCTGAGTAAAGATTGCAACTTCTATGGTTTTCCTGTGATTTGACCTGGTGACCTAGTTTTTGACCTGAGCTTACCCATGTTCAAACTTGTACATGATATCATTAATACAAACATTCTGACAAAGTCTGGGGAAGATCCACTCAAAACTGCAACTTCTAGAAGGTTAACAAGTTGATCCCAGATGACCCATGATCGAACTTAACCAAGATATCATTAAGACAATCATTTTGTCAAGGATTGGTGAACCTCCAATCAAAACTGTGACCTATAGAGGGTTAACAAGGTTTTCCAAAGATTTGACCTGATGACCTAGTTTTTGCCCCCAGATGACCCAAATTCAAACATATCCAAGATATCATTAAGACAAACATTTTGACAAGGATTGGTGAACCTCCAATCAGACTGTGACCCCTAGAGTGTTAACAAGGTTTTCCTATGATTTGACCTGGTGACCTAGATTTTGACCCAGATGACCCATGTTCGAACTTAAGCAAGATATTATTAAAACAAACCTTCTGACTAAGTTCGATGAAGATTCAATCAAAATTGCAACCTCTAGAGCAATAACAAGGTTTTCTGGTGCGCTGACCTAGTGGCCTAGTTTTTTACCGGAGATGACCCATATTCGCCCAATTTTACAAGATCATTAATACAAACATTCTGACAAAGTTTCATGAAGATCCAGTCAAATCTGTGATTTCTAGAGTGTTCACAAAATTTATTTTCTATTAGACCTGGTGACCTAGTTTTTGTCCCCAGATGACCCATGTTCAAACTTGTCCAAGATATCATTGAGACGAACATTCTGACCAGGTCTGATGAAGATTTGCTCAAAAGTGTGACCACTAGAACATTAACAACCCCAAGGTGTGGACGATGGAGTAGACTGACTGATGACTAAAGCTCAACAGTCACCGAGCACTGCGTGCTCAGGTGAGCTAAAAAGAGGTCACAATAGAAATCTGTTTAACTTTACAATTTTAACATCTTTAAGGGTGGTATTAAGTTTGTATTCAAACTGCAGACAACCTATAAATCAGGGATCATTCAGGTGTGATTTCATGGAATAAAAAATACTGAAATTGCATTAAAAGTGTCAAAATGCAAGAAAATCTCACACCTTGCAGCAATAACGTGCTGGTTGTTTCTGCTAATTTCTTTATGCTCAATATTCTTACTGGGGGTATTCTTCTAGTACCAGAAGTTTGTTTTCACTAATTTCGTACGCCATTCTTCAAGTCATAACAATCAAACAAGATGGCAGCACAGCAAAGTAAAATTATAAACTGCATTTTGTTTAATGAATTCCAGAATTATCCCTGATAAATGAATATTTGAGGCGATATACAGCCATATTCAGTCAGTGAGTCATATACAATGCTCACCAAAGGCGATAGGCAGAGTTATTATACCATTCTTACAACCACATTTTATCATAGTAAATACAACATGGCTACTTAGAATGGATCACAGGTCTAAACAAAACCTGCGCGTAATATAGTGGATAACCTTAACAGATTATAATTGGGAGTTTCCAAAAGCAGAAAAATTAATTCATTTTGTAAAAATCATTTTCCATTAATTCATAGTACAAAATACTTCAGTAAAGTGACAAATACCTCTTTTGCAACCAGATAAAAGGACAAATTTAGACATTATAGCAACAGTAAATGTCAATAAGAAAATATTTCTAAGGCAGCATGTTATATAGAATAGAAAAACAATATTTTCAGGCAACATATACTTCTTTCCACACAACAAGGAGACCTGATACCAAAACAAATTAAATGAATACAAACCGGATTGTATTTCCTGTCTTCATTCTAACCCACTGTGGGATTGGTCTGTTTTGTTTCTGCTTTCTAGCAAGACGCATCTTAGTTCTAAATGATTTATGGGCTGCCTGAAAGTAAAATATTGAGCTATATCAGACTTCCAAAAGTTGTCGGGCATGTCAGGCAAATTTCGAGCAGGTCCAGTAACTTTTCGCCAAGTACCGGACCAGATGTTTGGCAGTTGGGGGCGATTAACAGCATTTATCACTTAATTTATAATACATTCGGTCAGACAAATTTTCATTTGGTCAGACAGAAATTCTAACTTTGCCTGATCAAATGTCAGGCAATATTCCAGCAGTTTCGAGAAGCCTGCTGAGTGCTATATCAGTTTTTTTAATAAACAAGAGGGCCATGATGGCCCTGCATCGCTCACCAGAATAAATATTAATTAACTTGTTACTAAAATAAAAAGGTAATAAAGGTACACTTGAGGGCAAATAATGGGGAACAATAATAAACATGATAAAGGACCATCAAAGGATACTACAAAAGAATATTCGTGATGGTTGGTTGTATTGGGGTTTAACACCGTTTTTCAACAATTTTCAGTTATATACAGCGACCGGTTCACCTAACCAGTTTTCCTGGGCTGTATACTAACCAGTACTAACTTACCATTTCACAAGGAGCCGGCAACTTCTTCACATATGGAGGAAAATCATTATTTTTGTCAAATTTTCATGGACGAGTATGACCAGCTGCGACAGGGATTCAACCCCGGATCTCCGGGCTGCAAGTCCAGCGCACTAACCACTGGACCACGGCTAGAATATTTGTGATGACTAAAGGATGCCACAGACCAAATCTGGTGATGATCCAACCACTGGTTCATGAAAAGAAGTCATTTTAAGGTATTTCTATTTTTAGCTCTAGTGGCCCCTAATTGGGGCCAAACATATTTATTTGCACAAATCTGATAGATCACTATATAAAGATGCTAAAAACCAAGTTTGGTAATATTCCATCCATAGAAACATGAGAGACATTTTAAGGTACTTCTATTTTAAGCTCTAGCGGCCCCAAAAAGGGGCTGACCATATTTACATGAGCAATCTTGAGAAGGGACTATCTAAGGATGCTACAGACCAAGTTTGGTGATGATCCATTGATTGGTTCATGAGAAGAAGACGTTTAAAGGTATTTCTATTTTTAGCTCTAGCGACCCCTAATAGGGGCCAACCATTTTTTTTGCACATCCGATAGAACACTATCTAAAAATGCTAAGAACCAAGTTTGGTAATAATCCATCAATAGAAACATGAGAAAAAGTCATTTAAGGTATTTCTATTTTTAGCTCTAGCGGCCCCTGAAAGGGTGATCATCCATCCATTGGTTCATGAGAAGAAGACGATTAAAGGTTTTTTCTGTTTTAGCATCCACCTACCCATCCTTACAGCTCATCCTGAACCTTCGGTTCTGGTGAGCTAAAAATAAACATAATATTTATTTTTTAGTTTTATTTGATTATTTTTAGTTATTTTATACAGTGTGACTTTTTCCCAATTTGTCAGAAATGTCAGTAAATTCCCAATTTTGGGGGCCGGGTCATGTTCCCAAAATGCTGAGAAAAAACCCTGGTATACTCACATATTTCAGCCCTTTACAAATTCAAGTAATCATATCTTATAATTATACCAAAATTTGACTTTTCGTGAACCAACTTCAATGGTATCATGCTTATTGTCTACACTCAGCAACTTAATGTAGCAATGCAAAGGCATTTTTTTAAATTGGTTTTTTTTAAAAAAAGTCACATTTCTGTAAACTTCTTATCAATATTAATAACTTAAAAAAACTGCATTTGAAAATATTGATGCATAAAAAAGTATTACTTATGTGCATATTCATATTTTAATGCTTGGACTGCCATTTTTTCAGTATATAAGCCAAAAAGCAACCTGGTAAACAAAATGCTTTGACATCATTCAAATTGTATGAATATGTTCAGTTTTCATGTGGACACTTTCAGAAGATGATAATAAACAGAAAATCCTCATTCTTAAGTCTTTCTTGATATTCTAGGTTCAGATAGTTCACTAAGTTTTCAAAGTCTGGTAGTCCAATTGTCACACTTTTCAAAGAGAATGTGTAAAAAGAAATGAATTATCTTTTAATCTTTATAAACATTTATGAAGAAAATTATACTTTCATTTGTTCATTGGTCACATTATATCATGCTAGATCACCTCGTTATAAAAATGTTATTTGCACCGTATATAACTGAAAAATTGTTGAAAAGCGGCATTAAACCCCAGTGACAATAAATCATTTAAGACAGGTTGCTCTGGATATTGTTACATGTTATGTTTGAAGTTTAGTTACTGTTACTGTTTACAGCTGAACTATTGAAATTCATTAGCTAAAGAAAGAAAAAAGAAAATCATAGCTAAATTAATAATAAGTTCAATCAAGTATTTGACGACTTACAATTCTGGTAGCTTTCAAATGTTAATAGCATTTTAATCATTTCTTTGAAAATTACCAAGTTTTATACATAAAGCAAAGGCAAGTCTCCTCTTTCTTAACTTCTAATAATTATTTGAATGCTAGCAAAAAGATTAAAAGATAATTCATTTCTTTTTACACATTCTCTTTGAAAAGTGTGACAATTGGACTACCATACTTTGAAAACTTAGTGAACTATCTGAACCTAGAATATCAAGAATGACTTTGATGTGAGGTATTTTCTGTTTATTTTCAACTTCTGAAAGTGTCTGCATGGAAACAGAACATATTCGTACAATTTGAATGATGTCAAAGCATTTTTGTTTACCAGGTTGCTTTTTGGCTTATATATTGAGAAAATGGCAGTCCGAGTATTAAAATATGAATATTCACTTAAGTAGTACTTTTGTATGCATCAATATTTTCAAATGCAGTTTTCAAAGTTATTGATATTGATAAGAGGTTTACAGAAATGTGACTTTTTAAGAAAAAATCCAATGAAAAAAATGCCTTTGCATTGCTACATAATGTTGACAACAAGAATATCGACCACAAACTGTGTCATACATCAATAAATCGGACGTTCGTTTCTTAAAACGAATATCAATAAAACCTTTAACAGATATCTGATGAGGCAACTGATATGACAAGTGGGGAGCACTTAAAGAACGCTGAAGAAAACTACAACGATAATTGGAGCTGATAGTTCTTCTTTAAAACTCGATCATGAATGTCAACATCCAAACATATCAACAATTTTGCTCAGCATCGTACAACACACGTATTTTCATAGTAAAGCATATGATAAATTGACGAAACCCCGATGAATTCAGCAATACATTTTAACCAGAAATCTCACTAAGATCAAATTTATCTATCTTACCATTCTTCGCTTGTTATCCAGTTGAAAACCGGAAACGGAAAGAACATTCTCGTTTTTGTGCTTATTGACAGACACTGAAGAATAATCTACGGACCTATTACATACGCGATTTTACTTAGAATGCGATTTCTATATATCTCGAGAATTTAAGTTGAAACAAACATAAATTAACCGATCGTGTGCAATTTGAATATTGTAACAATGTTAATAAAATATATAAAGGCCATATCGAATACGCATACATGTATAATTAGATAATCCAGGGACTCAACATTACTCAAAAGTGACATTTTAGGTGTTTGGTGTAAAATAAAAATAACGACGAGAGAAGATAGAATGCAACTAACCTCAATTAAAGGTATAATGTTTTAATTCTGTATCAGCATCTGAGCCTACCATGGTGAAGAAGAGCGGATCATTACACTGTGTGCATGTGTTCATAGATTAATAAGAATTCGTAGGGATATGTTAATTTACATGGATGCTTGGAAAGCAATATGAAAGAGTATATTTGTCCGTGATTCATAACCTTCTACCTTATATAAAGCATATATAACATACTAGTACAACATGCAACATATTAGTACAATATACACCACATTAGGACACTATATACACCACACTAAATCAGCAGGTACCACACATGTTCAGTAGAAACTCCTGTATACATACGAACTTTAGAAGCTTTAATGTTGTATCTTGTAAATGGCTGAAAAAACGTGAAATGCTCATTATTTAAGAATATGCAAGGATAAAGCAATAAAGGTAATAGACATATTGACATACAGACAGACGGACGGGCGGACGGACGGACGGACGGACGGACGTAAGATGTAGACGCTATTTTTGAACAGTTAACATTTCAAGACTACAGAATACTGATGGGAAAAGTCCAGTACACTATGACATAATATGACATGGACGAACTAAAGTTCTAAGACTATAAGGCCTTTTCAGAAACATGATTTATCTGCCCTTGATAGCTCTTCATTAGGAGATAAAAAACGTGCACCTGCTACTTCCAGGTAGTACTGCGCTTCTTAGGTGTATGATTTTTAGTACTGGATAAATATCGTATCCTAATTAAATGTATGTCAAACTGGTTGCTAATGTCAAAATTACTGTATATGTATCTATGTAGTAATTTCCAATCCTTGTTATGTCATAATAGAAGAAAAAACCAAATTAAAACAGATTTTAAAAGCTATAATAGCAAAGAAAGTGTTACTCTATAGGTATTTAGAACAGAAATACTCAAAAGGTTGTGTGTTAATTATCTAATGTACAACGAGTAAAATCATAGACACAGATAAAAACCTTCATTAAGATAGCTTATTACTGAGGTGAACAAAATTTTTTGTGTAATAAGTTATACTGTCAAAAATAGTGAATTTCGCCACATGCCAATATCCCGGAGGAAACAGGATATTCAAAAGGATAGAACATTCTGATTTAATAGACAAAATAGCCATGCTATCTTGCCAATGATATTGTTGGGTATGAAAGATCTTTGTAGGGAAACTAGTTGACAAAGAGCTGCTGATGCCTCGATTTCGAACTTATTTACGAGCAAATAAGACCGATATTAAGCATTGTAAGAATAATCCGTCCAACTTTGTGTTTGGGAATAGTGACCAAACCATGTTGTGTGGAGAAACGCGGTCTGACACTTTGGACCCACGAAGGGACACCATGTCCTTCCAGGCTGTATGTTCCCTTGAGCAGGTGTGAGTGAAATAATCAACAAACTCACGGCAATTTTTTTACATGTACGTTCAACTTTTCAGGCATTATCTGATAAAGATGCAGAGCACGTATTTGATATTTACTAATACTTCCTACTGATAAAACATGAATTTTGCACAGTCATTTTTCGATTGTGTCCTTGGGTGCATCAAACATTTAAGACTCAAAATATTCAATGTAATATAAGGTAGTTAAAGTTTTCTCGTAAACAGCGATCAGGCAAACCGATGTTGTCTTTCATAGAACAGTTTTTTTTCTTTCTTTTAAGTGTGACTCTGAAATCAATCTGCAACACTCTGAAATAAAATTGCATACATTGTTGATCTGTGGATTGCAATAGAAAACAAGTGGTTATGACTCTGTGTCTTAATTTGTGTCCATCCGTTTACCTCCTTTCAACACTTGAAAAGAACTTTTTTTTAAAAAAAGATGAAATATACAACAATACATTACACGGATGTACACTCAGTTATATTCATTGGGATGTGTTTTCTTTCGTTTTATTTGCGTGCAAGAGATTATGCTAAATTTTGCTTGTAGAAAAAAAATTATTTACATTTTAATGTAATTCAACAAGAATGTTTATCTTTGTGATTTATCTTGATGGCTGTGATCACAAATTTGCAAATTCGGCGCACTTGTGTTTTTATTTTGTAAAGTCTGCAGCTTTAATATCAGCAAGTTGTCAAATCATAGTCTGGGTGACACGATCCTTACTGATAGCAATTAATTAAGCCGGAAAATCAGTGTGCAGTCATACATATTTATACCACCCGCTGTTTTATGGATCTACATTGTTTTTACAGCTGTCTGGGGGTCAAACACGTTCTATATTTAATCAGTCATGGCATGTGTGAAACAGTAATTATCATTCTCACAATGTTTTATTAATTTTTTTAAACGTTTTGAGAAACAGGTATAAAAATAAAATGGCAGGTTCTATATGCTTAAAATAAAATTTTTTAAAGAAAGAATTTGTCATTTTAAACTTTGATTCTTTTATACTTTATAAGACCATTCGATCCCTTATCGATTTTTAAGGTTGAATACATAACATGGTCACTTTTTAATTGTTATGTAATAAATATCGTTTATGGCCTACTCACACTGGCCATACGACTTACACGAATGGCCATTCGTGTAAACCGTATATACAACCGAACTAACCGTGTCCTTATTCGAGTTACACTCGGGGCATTCGAGTGTATCCGTGAAAGTCGTGTATGATTTTTAAAACTTTTAAAAAACTGACACGAGTGCCATGTCCGTGTATGATCGTATTAGCGACCGTACAAGACCGTGAGAGACCGTGTGAGACCCGTACGAGATCGTATATACAATCGTACATAAAATCCATGCTCGAGTGAGATAAACCGAGTCAATGTCGTGTATAAATCGTATGGAATCGTGTGAAACCGTACCAAAGTCCTACGTCTTACACTCGGATTGACACTCGAATGTCACACGAACATCATACGATTCACAGGAGTGTACACACGGTTTGATACGATCGCCATACGGTCTATACAGTTTCATACGATCGTCATACGACCGATACGATTCAAGCACGAATTATACGTGGTCAAGTACAACCAGACACGGCCTCTACGCCTGTACAAAGCTCTAGTATATATATTCAGCACTCAAACACAGCACAACACAACTAGCTACTGTCAAATTGAAACAACAGAGTACTGTACTAGCTACATAATGCCCCCAAAGAGGAAGAAGAAGACCCCCAAAAAGAGAATCCCTACCAATGAAGGTTCTTCAAGTACAAATACAAAAAGGACCACAACCAAGGCCCTCCGAACACTTCTATCTCAATGTCTATTAACCTTATCTGGATTTCCAGTTCCCATATTCTGTCGTCTTCCATTGTTGAAAGTTCGAAATTTTATGAAGTCAAGCCATCAAAACGAGTCAATTTATATCAAACCATACACGAATGTGTGATAATTTGAACATAACACGATCAACAGTCGGTTGGACCGTATATAAACCCTGTATACTCCAGTAAATCGAGTAAAAGTCATGTTCAATCGTACTAGGCCGTAACAAACCGTACTAGACCCTACATTGACCGTGCAACAATCGTATGAAAATCGTTTGTAAATCGTGTACAATTCGTGACAAACCTTGTTTGACCGAGTATATCCGTGCTTTGTTCGTACATACTCGTGCTACATTCGAATCTAAATCGTACCAACTCATCCCGAGACACGGTTGGAGCTCAATACTCGTATCAGGCAACCCGTGTATAAATCGAGTAAACCGAATTGGAACCGTGTGTCCATTCGTGTTTAGTGTGAGTAGGCCATTACCAAATGCTTTCTTGTAGATATGTGCACCATTATATTTGTTTGATCTTGTATTTGCTCATATCTGTTTTAATGTCACAAATATATTATGCACATAGTAAGAGAGTATTATCATTTAAAACTACTAAATCAATTGCAAATGTGGGTCGAGCATTTATGCATTCATGAAGTACCACTAGGAACTTAACGGAAATTTTGACATAACTGTTTTACACCTCTCTGATATAACTGGGACCAATATACACAGGGATTGGAAACGGACGATTAGTCCGAACTGGGACCAATATACACGTGTGTATATTGGTCCCAGGTCCGAAATATGTTGTAAGATGTGTACCCGGGTTTTTGTCAAACTTTAATAAATATATTTTGTAAAATAAACGGCCAAACTCTCAGTTGAAAATTGGTGATTTTTGGAAAGATGTGTAAATATTGTACCCATTATTATGTTAGTGACTTTAAAATTTTGCTTATAGAAATGCTTTCAAATATATTTTTATGTAAATACAATACGGCCATCTAATAATTTTGATGTGTACGCGGGTTTTTGTCACACTTATATAATAAATGACCACCTTCTCAGATGAAAATAAGTGATATTCGGAGAAAATATGTAAATTTATTGTACCCAATATCGTGATAGTGGCTTTGATGTTCACTGATAGATATGCTTTCAGACGCATTTTTATCTATAACAAAACAAGAATACGATCATCTATTATTTATGATGTGCATACGGGTTTTTGTCACTCTTTGAAAACTTTTTGTAAAATCCATGGCCAAATTCAGTTTAAAAATTGACGATATTCGGGTAAAATGTAAAATTATTGTATTATTACAATGATTTTTGAAAAGATTTTGTTTGTCAGCGAATACCATCGAATTTTATTAAATATTTCAAAACAAGTTATCTATTTTCGTACTAATGAGTTTTCTGTAAATTTTGATGATATACATTCATTGTATCTATTTGCGCCTTGCCTTGTGGCCATAAACTGCGTTACATTTATGCAGTTTATCAATTACAAGTTACTCTGATTTTACCCTGTTATAAAATAATATACGCCAAACAGTATTGCCATATGTGCACTACCTAGATTATATATCAAACTGTTATCAGATCACCTTATCAGTTTTATTTTGTCTGACTCAGTGGGAAACCAATTTACTTCCTGTCTGTAAACGCCTGTCATTTTAGATAATGTCAGCAAATATACGTGCCACCCGCAGTTAGACACCAAAAAATCAATAAAGATTCCGATGGCCGTGTGATATCTGTGTGTGCATATGGGGTAAAAGGACTTTAAAAGGACATAAATAGTAAGTATGAGTGTTTTTACCTATACGCATGTCTATGAAAGTACAGTATGCTAACTTTAAGCACATTATTCAAAATAGTTTGCATAATATATGTATTAACACTTCAATTGTCATTTAGTCCATCTGTTTTACGTAGCAGTTGGTTTTAATATGGGACATAATCCCGTGTCTACATCTATAACATGACTATAACATTATTTCATTGTTAAAAATGCATAAGCGTGTATATCTATTTGTGAACTTTTAACCCATCAACAAGGAATTGAGTACAATAATTACATTACATTTTCTCCAAATAACACTAATTTAAACTGTAATTTGGCCATTTATTTTACAAGACATGTTTTAAAAAGTGTGACAAAAACCTGTGTACACATCTAAACTATTAGATGATCGTAATGTTTTTACATAAAAATATATTTGAGTGCATTTCTATAAGCAAACTTTTAAAGTCGCTAACATAATAATGGGTACAATATTTACACATCTTTTCCGAATATCACCAATTTTCAACTGAGAATTTTCCCGTATATTTTACAAAATACATATGTAAAGTTTGACAAAAACTCGCGTACACATCTTAACTATAAGGTCATCGTTTTGTTTTTACGTAAAAACTTTGAGTGCATTTCTATAAGCGAACTAACACGATATTTGGTGCAGTAATTTCACAGTTTTTCTGAATATCGCCCCTTTTCAACAGAGAATTTGGCCGTGAATTTTACAAAATACATTTGTTTAAGTTTAACAAAAACCCGTATCCACACTTTAGCTATAAGATGATTATATTGATTTTAAAATAAAGCATATTTGAATGTATTTCTATAAGCGAACTTTAAAGTCACCTACACGAGAATTACACATTTTCTCCAATCTGTACGCATCGACGCATCTACTTTTATGGCACAAATCTGAAGTTTATATAAGTCAAAAGCGATTGTGTCAGTATTCAAGTTTTATATTCTTGATTGTAAGCAATAACTGCATGTAAAACAGACGCAGATTTTACTAAAAGTGCATTGGATTCGAAGTCAGTGCGCATGCGCGGCATAACAGACGACAACATATTTCGGACTAATCGTCCGTTTCCAATCCCTGTGTATATTGGTCCCAGGATATAATGATTGACTTTTTGTCACTGTTAAATGCTCTTCAAAAACACATTGAACAAGGTAGCATTATTAATTTGACTTCAAACAACCATCATTATCAGCATACAACATCTTTTTAAGTAGTTGATTAATGTGTTTATCAATTATTTTCAATTAATGCCTTCCTTGGTACTTCAACGCATAGTATATCGATGTCGGTATTGTAAGTCTCGAGACGCCATTATCAAAAATACTACCCAGTGTCCGAAGGAATCCGAATGAGACAGATTTTTTTTCAAGGGAGATAACCTACTTTCTGAAAAGGCCTATAAACTACATAAAGCTAGCTGTGTACCATATACTTGTATAACTGATATCATAGCGTGTATAGAACCCAAAGAGGTGGGAGTGATTTGTTTAGAACGTATACTGTACCTCATCGATGCATCGTATCTAGGTTTGTTTTAAAAACACTTGCGGCTAAGATTTTGTGCAAATGATGATATTTTATCACCCGAAAGTATTCCATTGACAATATTATTAGAAACAGCAATGTTGATACATGTATAACACAGTGCACCAAAGGAACGTTGTCTCTGTACAACCTGAGTCAACTGGAACAAGTTTAATATCGTCGTAAATATAGAATGTGTTGCAAACTCTTAATAAGAAATGAAACCAGAGATGAAATCTCTAGGAAATCTTTATTCAATATTCTATTCTTAGCTCTTATACTTGACTGAACGGCGATTCCGAGCAGTTTTTGGAAATGCTAATACTTGCACTATTCAACTTGTACGATTTATAGCGATAACCGAAATTTGTCCTGTTATAAACCATGAGTATGATAGCTGCGGCTGGCGACTAATGTTTTTGTTAAATGTGCACTTTAATTTCTCCGCTGACTCATGAACTCATTTAGAAATGTTCATATGTGTTTACCGACCTCTTATTCACAAATTTATGAGCGCTCTTTTCAAACCGCATCGAGTAGATAGAACAAGTTTAAACAAGCTATATATGGACTTCCTACAGCGATATTCGATACTTGTCAAATACGCTTATAAATATCATAGCTGTTAAGTTTTAAATCAAAACAATTTGCTTATGCATGTACAACGGGTGTATGTTTGTCGTTCATTTTTACAACATTTCTTTTCAAACGTGTCTTCTACTCTTCGTCTAAAACAAGCACTGTAACAAATACATTATACTTAGCGACAAAAAGAAGAATCCAACCGGAAATTGTGATATAATGGAAATTAACAAAACATTACAAACAAAAATGTTAAGCTACCCGTAACATGGCGGATTATTCGACTTAACTGATCGCAATCAAATTGTAAAAAAATGCTTACAAAGGTAAAACTACACATTTTTTTTACTAGAGTCGGTATATTGAAAGTGGTATGCCTTGGAATGGTTTGTTTTTTAGTGTTTCTGTACCGGATCCTTGAGCTATGCTTTGTAATTATTCATTTGTTTTAAGTGTTATAGATATTCTTTTATGGAGGAGGAAATAAAAGTAAAACTGTCTGAAGTTTTAATACGTGCTTGTTGTATTCCAATGAAGTTTCGCGACCTATCGCCTAGTAAATTTACGTGGAATTCTACAGATCTGTCATGTAGGCCTACACTTGTATAGTTTTCTAACGTTATACAAAGATCGTCACGAGTGGTATACATACTGTAATCTTTCAACGTTCTTTTACAGTCTTAGGATCAAGTGAACGGTTGATCGAATACAAAAGCGCTATGTATACCCGTTAGATTACATTAAGTGAACAAATAATTAGCTGTCAATACTAGTAGCTGACTACGTTAGGATTAGATCGATGTCTTAATAAAATTAATCAAGCTACATAAAGAATCAGATAATTCCGACATGTATAACATAGTGTTTAAAAGAGGACTTCGTAAACGTTTTCGGAAATTTAAGTACAAGTACCTAGTGTTCGTGGTTTTTACACTATGGATGTTAACGACAAAGTCCGAGACGGAGATGATTGAGGCAGGAAAACAAACACCGAAGTCTACATTTCTCAGACGGTTATCAACAGCGTTGTTTAAGGTCAAGGACGGTATCGCCTATGTGGCACTTGGTCGTTTTCTATTTGGAGACACCGTATGCAAAGATACATTCTTTCCTATACATTTACTAACAAACAAGGACACGTGGCTTCCGGTTGACGCCAAGAAAACGACGTATGTATTTTCTGCCTATCTTGTTCATTCAGAGAATAAAATTGTGATAATTGGTGCTAAGACAAAGCAAGGACTACCACTTGTTTGTCAGTTATGGTATACATTCAGAAATAATACAATGAAGCATCAAGAATTAATATCAGTATCGTGGTGGAAATTTCCTGAGGGGCGAGATTTCAGGTAAATATGTTTTCTGATAAAATTTAATGTTTGAGGCTTGTGGAGGATTGGAGGACAGTATAGTAGTACTTTACATAAAGTTATATTGATCTAATTGTTCATCATCAATATCTATTGTTCAATTAAAAGCTGGTACAGAATATCAATAACACTTTTTAAAATATCATGACATATGTTTAGCTATACACAGAGCTTAATTTAGGCAATACGGACATGTATATGGATATTATGATACAATATTGCAAACGTTTATTATGTTTTTTTTTTCTGATTTTATGAAGATATTATGGCGCTTAGGTTAAGACAGGGTGATAGATTACCTTTGAAGGTATGTAATTATTGACTTCCACTTCACAGTTTTTAATTGCCTGTTAAGTCCTAATTCCTAGATTTACTCTTACAGTTATGGCGCTGGCATGTTTACGTGTAATTTGATGAATAATAAAATACCGAATTACGTATCTCTGGTCACAAAACGCTGTGCCACACCGTTACATCTTCTACAACTTGAACACAGAATCAAACCTGTCAAGCAAGAAAGAAAATTTACCGTTTGTTTATCACCACTTAATTACGACTACAATAGAGATTATGAACTTGTTGAATGGATTGAACTGAATAGAATAATGGGAGCCCAGAAGTTTATTATCTATAATTATTCTTCTGCGAGTAACGTCGAAAATGTACTTGATTTCTACTCCGTACTGAACATAGTGGAGGTAGTGCAATGGCGTCTTCCAATGGAGGTACAAATATACACATCTGCCGGTGTTAAGGGTGGACAAATATACTATTTCGGACAGTTAGCAGCTTTAAATGATTGCTTGTACCGACAGAAGTATTACTCAGAATTTGTCGTGAACATTGATTTAGATGAGTTTATAGTTCCTGGCCCAGAAGGTATCAATATGTGGACTGATATAATAGAACACGTGTCATCAAAAGAAGCCGGTGCCTATTTGTTTCGTAATGTATTCTTCAGAAAAGACTGGACAAATAACGATACAATTATCTATGATAAAGAGAAAGTGGATAAATACAATCTGACAACTTTACAAAAAGTTGAACGCGAAAACAAAATATTCCCACCGGGACACAGATCTAAATATTTTGTACGAACGTTGGTTGCCAGTAATTTAATGATACACACTGTTCCTTCTTTGCCACTAGAAAAAAAGTATGAAGTTGTTTCAACGGATCTCGCTCTTCTTCATCATTATAGGAACTGGGAAGAATATCGTAAAACAGGTCATACTGTAGTCATCGATATGAGGTTACCAAACAAATACAGCGAGATTCTGTTGAAAAATGTTGAAAGAATGTGGTCAGCTTTGTTAGTATCAAACTAGATTGATATTATGACAATTTTCATACGCAACATGTTTACGATATTATATATACATTATGCTTTGTATAGAGTTCATATATTATTATGCTAATGTTAAATAGTTTCTTTCATGTTACAATATTTGGCTAAACTTTAATCACTGATTGTGGCTTCATATATAACCACCCGTTCTTTTAATCAGCCTATTACCTTACAGATCGACAGTACAGTAAAATGAGTCGAATCTCTAAACGTCCGCCTTGTATTTATAAGACTGGAAGAAAATCATCGAACTCCGTGTTCTAATGGCTATGGTCTCTGATTTGTAATCACTAGCCCTTCACTGCTGTGAGTTCCGGGTTCAAATCCCGGTCGTGGCAGGTCACACCCTTCTATGAAAATTTGACAAAAACGTCTATTTTCCTCCATATGTGGAGAGGTTTCCGGCTCCTTATGGAAGGGTAAATTAGTACTGGTTAGTATACAGTTCAGGAAAACTGGTTAGGTGAACCGGTCGCCGTATATAACTGATTTTTTTTAAAAAAAAATAAAAACGGCATTAAACCCCAGTGATAATGTCACATAAAAACAATAAGCATTATTCATATAGGTGATGTTGAAAGTCATTGTGTATTGAAAATACATTGTAAATCAAATCCAACGTTTGCTTAACTTTTCCATCATCCAATGATTAAGACATAGTTCAACACTTAAAAATGTTCGCTTCTGATTACATACTCATTAAGAATAGGGTATGTAGGTATTTTTTGGATTTTTTTAATAAGTCTAGAATGCCGCTGTTGAGATTACTTTTATGCGGAAAGGTACAAAGTGAGATAAAGAATGAACCGTTTCTAGGATCGCGGGGGAAATTAGACTAGTCGGGTAAACAGAAACAATCAATTTTTACGCCTGGCTAGCAAATCAAAATATTCTTTGAACCAAATGAAATCGAAATGAAATAATATGGATGCCTTATTT
This sequence comes from Lutraria rhynchaena, assembly GCA_008271625.1. NCBI lineage: Eukaryota > Metazoa > Mollusca > Bivalvia > Venerida > Mactridae > Lutraria > Lutraria rhynchaena. The sequence continues at coordinate 515,933 of VIBL01000263.1, forward strand.
TAAACTTTACTCTTTCTTTAAAAAAAGCAATCTTATCAATTTATCCATACTTTATTGAAACATATCAGAGGATTGTAATAGAAGTCTTTTGTGACTATTGGTCTGACACAACCTGCTGTGTAGTATAATCGAAAAATACGTATAGTACAATACAGTTATAATGCATTCCTTGGGACCAATATATTCATTTGACCATTTACAAGTTCCATTATACCCGTTGCATTGAAATAAAGGACTTGATCGGGGAAGTAAACACAAGTTTTTCACTATGTGTTCGATTCTTCACTGCATCCGAGATAAAATATTCATAAATATATGAAAAACTAATGACTAATGATTTTAATAATTTCCTTTTAATAATTTCCATTCAAACAAAATACTCTTTCATGATTTTAGCAATCCCCATTCAAACAAGATACTATGTCATAATTTTAGTAATTACCATTCAAACAAGATACTCCGTAATATGCATGATTTTAGTAATTAACATTCAAACAAAATACTCTGTCATGATCTTAATAATCACCATTCAAACAAGACACGTCATGATTTTAGTAATCCCCATTCAAACAAATACTCCGTAATGATATAAGTAGTTCTCTGATTTAATCATGATCCTTTAGGAGAGTTCCTTTATGAGAATGGCAAATTGAGTAAACTCAAATTCTGAAAATTTTTCATCACATTTGTTATGTTGATCAATCATCAAGCTGATGTAGTGTGTAGTTTGTGGTTACTTGTGTGTTAACTCAAAAGTGACAAAAAAATTCACCAATGCTTCCTTTGGTTTATTGGTATTCGTGCCAAGCCTTAGAAAAAGATTAAAAACGCTGCATTCAAACCAACGAACTTCAGGTTCATAAGCGATACAAATTAATTAAAAATCAATTACGAATTTAGTATCATCACCATTCGGACTAGTCTCTATTCCGCCGTGCATTGTGGTAAAATCACAATAACCCAGTGGGTGATGATGATTGTCCATCAGGTCAGTGATTTCAGAGTGAATGGAGAGATCGATGTTTTTCATATTTAAGTAAGTACTTAGACTGCTAGGCAAATAATAAACATACTGAAGAATCCAGCCAATAAGGAGGGATTTACTCCCTTGGTTAACGAGACGACGGATTAAAATAAATTGTCTCCCTGTAGCTCGAGTTTGGCCAGTTATTGCGCTTATCAGATTTTCATCCCAGCAGATCATCGATGTTTGTTAGGTACTGACAAATTGACTCGAATCGGCAGCAATCGGAAGTTATCGACTGTTTTCCGAACTCTACCGATAGTTGAATGGGAATTTATGACCCCAGTCTATTCTTATCAGGGTAATGAATCACGATCAATACATCCAGCTAGAATCTGTCTATTGCTGAGGTGACAGATTTTAAGGGTAGAAGTGTTTCCGAATGACTACTTGTTATTGTCATTTTCTGTGTGTTGCTAAGTTTTCAGTTTGTTATGTAATACCTGAGGTGGGAATTGACTGCATACATACATAATAGTCTCAGACCTGGGATAAAGACGTAATGGCTTCAAATAATGCAGTTATACAACCGCATTTATTATTTTGTTTGTCTAAAAATGTTTTAGTAAATGCAGCAATAAAATTATAAATCAACATAAAATAAAAATTGAATGCAGTAAATTGGCAATCCATCTCTTCATATATTTTGGATTCTTAAGACTTTATGGTCATTTGAAATAATAGACTCGGTATGGAAATTACTAAAAAAAGCCTCAAATTAGCATTGTTTTAATGATATTTATCATATCATACTAGTAGAACATAATTATGTGTCGTAGGTTCAGTTTTCCATCGTAGTCTATATGTAGCTTTAAAAGTAGCTAGTAATATTTAGTAGTCTATACATTTACATTTAGTTTCATTTAACCTAACATCAACGCATGACTAACTACAAACATCACGTGACTATCCTGTGCACGATTTATTTTACCGCCCATTACACCAGTCTTCACTGCAACGTTATAGAGAAAACATCTGCCAATTTATTGTTGAAATTTATTCCAAACTTCAGCAGGTAAACTGATTGTATTGGTAATATCTTTTTATACTCTACTAGTTTCTTGTGTTTATCTGTATCTATGGTTTATTTGTTAAAAAGTATTGTTAAACGTGCTCAGTATTTTGTAATTATTAAATTCATATTGTTCAAGTTGGTCACGTAGGCCTACACGCACATTATCCCGTGTCTGAAGTGATTCGTCTTTGAAAGTCATTTTTGTTGTCCGTGTCCGTTTTTCTTATTGTTTATTCATTGATTATTGTATCTATAAAATGATTTTTATTATTTCAGAATGAATTGTCTAAATGTTCCATTTTCTTTGGTTCGATGGAATTATTTTCATAATACATGTAATTGACACTGAAGACATTGACCTTGTCTTTTTTTTCAACCCACGAGACCGCAAATACATGTGGCCGGTGACAATGGCGCCCAACGTTATTCAAGTTCAAGTTCTTCATGTGTGAAAATATTGGTTTCCTGTTGCATCATCACGTGTACACGATCTAGGATACGGTATACCACACTGTTTTTTTTAATGGCCATGTGTAACCTTATTATTTAAAATTCCGGAGTCGTTGTGCTAGCTAGCCTTGTGTGACTCAACATATTGTTTGATTCGCCGTGATTTCGTCGCTGGATCAAGACTTTATATTATTATAAATTCATTGACCTTATGTTGAGACATTTATAGTAGTTTCTATTTTTGAATTGAAATTGCTTTTTTTCTTTGTATTATTGACATATTTGTTGTGTGTGTATATATTTTTTCCATGAAATTTTGATTATTTAGAACAATATTAAATTGTTTGATTGTTTATTTTATAAAACTGTGGTCCGTTTCCTCATATCTGTGAATGTTTTGATTAGTACTGGCAATTTTTGGACCGATACACATACACACTAAATCTCTTGTCACTAAAAGCTTTTGCACTAATAACTATCATAATTACTAAACGTTTAAAACCTTCAGTAGCAGTAGTGAGGTTGTTTATGTAGTTAGTGTATTACCAATAGTGAAGTTTATATTGATTGGTCATTAAAGCACGAGGATATCGTGTCATTTTATTTATCTTATGTTTGTGCTATATAAAATGTTTTCAGGTTTTTTTTACAACAAACAGAGAGTTTAATTAAACGGTCGTTTTTTTTCGTTTAGCGGAAAGCAATTGCAAACGGTGTCTTTAGCGATTATTTTGGGAAGGATTAAGCTTCGCAAAATAATTACGAAATACAGTCGCTCATGCGCATTTTTTTGTTTCCTTCGACCCAAAGCCTTCTATAGTGAGGTGAATAAGTTGTCTTCCCTTTAAATCACATTTGTTGTAAAAGGTGTTTATATATTGCTGCATTGTAAACTTCAGTGATCTATAAAAGTGTTAGTGTTGAAGTTTATAAACTATTGTGAGTTAGAAAGAAAATAGAAACAAAATATCAATATTGCACTTTAGTTATTGCATAAATTAATGAATGAATAAATAAATAAATAAATATAAATAAATAAATAAATAGAAATAAAAATTTAGTGAGTACACTCATATTAAACATATAAATACAAACATACATGATGAATACGTAACATTTTAAGTATTCTGAAAATATATATATATATCAAATTAGTTATTGTAATGATAATATTTCATATATATACTCAGTATAATTTAGCTTCTGTATGTTAACTAAACGTTACTGATACAGTTTATTAGTAACAAATTTTAAAATTAAACACAATAATACTTAGATTGAGACTTGTACTTACACGAAGAAATGTATATCAAATGATGTTTTGATTTATTCAAAGGTATTTGAATTGAAGGTTGATAAACTTTAATATTGTGTTTATCCATTGATACTTATCTGACGTTGTTGATGTTGATCAATAATATTTGTTTAGAGTTGTGGTTCTTGATCACTGACATTATTTGAATTTGGTGTTCTTGTTGTTGTTGTTGTTGGTCAAAGAGATTTGTTTGGAGTTGTTGTGAAAAGTCATCAAACTGGTTGATTGATTAGTATGATTGAAATGAATTGATGATACTGCTCAACTAGTGAATGCACTGATCAATACTTGTGATACAGTTGATATCCAAATTATACATTACTGAAATATAGTTATAGTATCAACCGAACGAATTTTAAATGTGAATTCATCACAGAAGGACTTTGAAGATTTTGAGTGATAGAGATTGTAATATCACTGTGTATTTGAAATAATTTGATGACATATCAGCATAAGTTTGTTGATTGTAGTATGGTGTTTGTTATAATTAAATAACAACTGGACTTGGAAGTTGAATACTTCATCATACATTGTCAGATTATATTGATTTATTTTATTAATAATGGCTGAATATATATCTGAAAGACAATTAAGATTACTCATGAGAGAGAATCAGAAAAGGGAGGAGGAGATAAAAGAAATGGAAAGGAAAAGGAATGAGGAAAAAGCCATGAGAAAAAAAAAAGAAGCCATAAGATTGAATCTACTGATGAGCTTGGAAATTCTTTGATAGATAAAGGAGAAATAGATATAGACAAAGAATTGTTGTGGTTAGAGAACAATTTTTTTGACAGGAACAGTAATGAAATTAATAATTCTGAGGACAGAATTGAAAGTGAGGAGGATAGAAGTATAGATCAATTTGAAAAACAAATCAGAAAAATGAAGGAAAGAGAGAGAAAATTATCTGAGATAGTTGAGGAAAAGAAGAGGCAACAAAACTGTCAATAACTTGAAAGAAACAGGATGAAATTGGAAAGATTAAAAAGATTGAAGAAAGAAAAACTTGAATTGGAGAAAAGATTAGCTGAAGATGAAAATACTATTAGTAATCTAGATGATATATCTATTCATCACGAATCAACTATTATGGATACACCTAAGCCGCAGAATCCATACATCAAACCTATAATACCAAAATTAACTGAGAACACATATGAGGAATGGAAACTAGAGATAGAATCTATAGTTTCGACGAAAATATATAACAGTGAAGTACTAAGACAAGCTGTTAGAAATTCCATAACAGGAAGTGCAAGAAAGATTCTACTCGCCATAAACCCTATGGCTTCAACAGAGGAGATCATTAATAAGCTAGACAATATATATGGGAATGTTAGATCTGGAGAGTCAGTTATATCTGAATTTTACCAATCGACTCAAAAGAAAAGTGAAAGTATCTCTGATTGGGGAATAAGATTGGAAGGATTGTTACAGTCAGCTATAGAGAAAGGTCAGATAATGATAGGCCAGAGAGAAGAGTTACTAAGAAATAGATTTTGAAGATATCTCTGGGACGAGGAATTGAGGAATTCTACAAGGATATACTTCGAGACATGTGATAATTTTGAAGAGCTTAGAAGGAAAGTGAGACAAGAAGAACAAGAACTAATAAGTAGGAAAGATAGAGTTAAGTCTTCCAAACCAGAGTCATTACCATCAATCAATAGTCAACAAGTAGAACAACAAGCCAAACTTATAAAGGAATTAACAGAACAACTGAATGCTATGAAACTGAAGATGAAGGAATTAGAAAAGAAATCTATGGAGCCAAATTACAACGCAGGTCGAGGATGGCGTGGACGAGGAAGATATAACAGAAGAAATTGGAATTTTCATGGTTACTCAGGACATAAGAATCAACAGGAAGATAATCAGGATTTAAACAGCCAGCAGCTCTGATCGCAGAGGCTGATGAGAGCAATGAAATAAATAAATGCCTCAATAAAGATGGAAATGAAATTATTGACAAATTGATAGGACCTTCAAATACTACTACAATCAAGATCAATGGAATAAGTTGTCCTGCACTAATTGATAGTGGATCACAAGTTACCACAGTAAATGAAACATATTATTGGAACATGACCAATAGACCACCTTTAAAATCCCTTGATAATTTAGGTCTTCAAGTACGTTGCGCCAACGGTGGAGAAATCCCTTACCGTGGTTTCATAGAAGCTGAAATAAAAATAGAATGTGTTAATACCATTGTTAACACTCTTATTCTTGTCACGAATACTTTAGACACACAAAATGATGTTCCAATTATCATTGGTACGAATGTTATTCGAGAAATTAACAAACCAATTGAAGAAATACCTGATGTTTGGAAAACAGCTCTATTGCAAATGACAACAGATATTGGGAAAGTTAAAGCCACCCAAGATATCACTATACGACCTGGGGAATCTAGAACAGTTACAGGGTTACTTAGAAAAGTGAAGTCATGTGATTCAGCTATTACAGAATATAGCGAAAATTGTAAACATAGCGCAATTATATGCCCTAGAGTTGTTGAAGTTAAAAACATTGGCAAGAATGCTAGAATTCCAGTAAAAATTTGTAACATAACGGCTAGACCAATTAAAATCAAAGCAAAACAACCTATATGTCAACTTCAAGAAGTCAAAATAATCCAGAATAATATCATACCAGCTGAAAGGAATGGAACTACTGACAATCAAACTACTTGTGTTAACTTGAATGTACAAACCGAAGATTTCACCTCTGAACAAAAGCAAAAGCTCAAAGATGTTTTTGACAAATGGAGCAACATTTTTCCGAAATCATCGAAAGACTTAGGATCTACAGATAAGATTAAACACAGAATTAATTTAGACAATGATCATCCATTTAAAGAAACACATAGGCGAATACCACCAGCAATATATAAAGAAGTGAAAGATCATATCCAAGAGATGTTAGATATCGGCACAATAAGAGAGTCACAAAGTCCATGGAGTTCAAATGTTGTAGTAGCAAGAAAGAAGGATGGTACAATACGGATGTGCATAGATTACAGAAAACTCAACTCCAGAACGAAAAAAGACGCTTATGCTATTCCAAGAATAGATGATACTCTCCATGCATTGTCTGGAGCTAAATACTTCTCTAAATTAGATCTGAAATCAGGATACTGGCAAGTGGAAGTAGAGGAGATAGATAGAGAGAAAACTGCCTTTCATGTCAGCGGTGTAGGTTTCTATGAGTGCAATAGGATGCCATTTGGTCTTTGTAATGCGCCTGCTACATTTCAACGTTTAATGGAAAGATGCATGGGAGATTTGAATCTTCAAGACTGCTTAATTTATCTTGATGATATCATAATATTTTCAGAAGATATTGATAGTCATATTGAAAAGTTGGATAAAGTTTTTGAAAGATTATCGTCGTATAACTTGAAGTTGAATCTAAAGAAATGTGAATTTTTTAAACCAAAAATTACTTACCTTGGTCATGTAGTTTCCGAAGATGGAATTGAATGTGATCCCCAGAAAATAGAAGCTGTCATCAACTGGCCTATCCCAAAGAATGTAAAAGAAACCAGAAAATTTCTAGGCTTTGTTGGGTACTACAGACGCTTTATTAAAGGTTTCTCCAATATTGCAAGACCTTTAAATGATTTATTAATCGGTCATCCTACTGGAAGTACTAAAAAGTCTTTGAAAAAGAGCATCTCAAAAAGAGTACCTTTTCATTGGGGTGAACAGCAACAGTGTGCTTTCCTTGAGCTTAAACAGAAGTTAATTGCTCCTCCTCTTGGGTATGCTAATTATACTTTACCCTTTTTTTTGCATTGCGATGCATCTACAAGAGGTTTAGGAGCTGTATTGTATCAGAAACAAGATGGGAAAGACAGGGTTATTGCGTATGCTAGTAGGTCGCTGAAACCGTCTGAAAAAAATTATCCGTCTCATAAACTTGAATTTTTAGCCCTAAAGTGGTCAATCACTGAAAAATTCCATGATTATTTGTATGGTACAAAATTTGAGGTAATTACTGATAACAATCCATTAACATATGTAACTAGTACAGCTAAACTTGATGCCACTGGCCAGCGTTGGATTGCTGCTCTTGCAAATTATGACTTTGTTCCTAAATACAGGTCAGGAAAATCATGTGCTGATGCAGATGGTATGTCTAGGGTACCTGTTTTACATGAAAAGCATACTGAAACAGTATTATCTGCTCTGGCTACTGTTGCCACATCGTCCTCTGAGGATACACCACTAGCATTTAGTGTTGTAAATCCACAATCCCTTCCTGTCATTGACAATCCTGTTGAAGTCCCTCAGGAGATACTTCATGCTTTTTCACTCAGTTCCAAAGACTGGAAGTGTGCCCAGTTGGAGGATCCAGTTATATCCCAGTTGTATACTCACCTTAGGGAAGGTACGAGACCCTCAGCTAAGCGAGACTCGCACTCTAATCCTTTAGTATTAAAGTTTTTACGTGAGTGGGATGAATTGGAATTACGCGATGGAGTGATATACCGTCGGGGTACGGTGAATAATCAGGAATATTATCAGTTGATTTTACCACAGAAACTCAGAGAGGATGTTTTCCAAGCACTCCACAATGACCTAGGTCATCAGGGCCGGGATCGAACTTTAGCCTTATTTAAGCAAAGATTCTTTTGGCCAGGAATGGATACTTTTATTAAAGAAAGAGTTGCCTCTTGTCCACGATGTATTTGTAGGAAAACACCAGAAAATAAGCATACATTGGTCAATATACATTCAAATTCACCAATGGATCTTTTATGTATTGATTTTCTTAGTCTTGAAAGGTCTAAAGGTGGCCAAGAACACATCCTTGTTTTAACTGATCATTTTTCAAGATACGCCCAAGCATTTCCCACAAGTAATCAGACAGCTAAAACTACAGCCAAAGTATTGTTTGAAAAAATTTTTTGTTCATTATGGATTTCCATCCAGAATACATAGTGATCAAGGTGCTAATTTTGAATCTTCACTGATTAAGGAACTTTGTCAGCTGGCAGGTGTAGTCAAATCTCGTACCACTCCTTACCATGCCATGGGTAATGGGATGGTCGAGAGATTTAATCAAACATTATTAAAAATGTTGGGTACCTTAGAAAATGAACAAAAAGCAGATTGGAAGTCACATGTTGGTGCACTTGTACATGCTTACAATGTAACACCACACCCAAGTACGGGATACTCCTCATATTTTTTAATGTTTGGGAGACAACCTAAATTGGCAATCGATGCTCTACTAGGTATTAATCCTGATAATGTAAAAGTAAAATCACAAAATGAGTACGTAAGAAAATTAAGACAAAGATTATCAAATGCATATGAGAAGGCGAAGGCATGTGTTACCAAGTCAGCTCAAGCCCATAAATCACATTATGACAGATCAGCTTTTGCTAGTGTTGTTGAACCGGGTGACCTGGTTCTGGTACGTAATGTATCTTTGAGGGGTAAGCAAAAGCTGGCTGATAAGTGGGAACATGACCCATATGTGGTAATTTCTACACCGTTTCCAGACCAGCCAGTTTTTGATGTCTGGAAAGATGGTACTGATGCCAGAAAGGTTCGACGTCTTCATAGGAATCTTTTATTACCACTTGGGTACAAGTCTGAGAATACCCCTAGATACATCATTCCTCAAAGAAGGAAACTGGTTGACGATACTCAAGTATCTACTACACGCCGTAGACGACAACCAGCTTGGCAAACTTCTGGTGACTGGGTAATGTAACTCCAGTACTTTGATTTCTAGAAGCAGATGGACGATGCGACTTCAGTACTTTGATTTCTTGAAGAAGATTGCAAATACATATTGTTCAGTGTGGATTTTTGTATAATAAAATATCATATGTTTTTTATCTGTCTTATGTTTTATTATTTATGAAATGATTGGTTTTGCCAACTTATGATTTCAGATGCTATGATTAATGATTAATTAAGTATCTTACTATGGAGGTTGATTGTATTCACATGCGTTTTTATGCAGCGTCAGACATCAGTAATGTCATTTTAATTGCTTTTGATAATTATTAAGTGTTTCATGGATGACTCTATCTTTTGTCAGTTTTGTATGTCGCAATACAGTCATCTTTAAACCATTTTTTAAATATACATAATCATGTCTTGTAATTGTGATATAGATATTTGGTAGAATGTTTTAACACATCATTTTGGGAGTATAATGACATAAAATTTGCCAGTCTGTTTATATATTGCTATGTCATTAAGACATTGCCTGTGTTGGCTTAGATCTGTATATTTATCCCAGTTAATTTCATAACTATTAATATATATATATATTCATTGATTGGAATAGGTATCATTCCAATTTTATGATGTTACGTCATTGTGTGGGGATGTTCTTATTACATATTGTATGTAATAGTAGGATTTGTTTAGCCGTGTGCAGTGTTTAAATGCATTTCTTTGGGTGCTATACTATTAATAATTGTGTATTTACAGTATGAGATTTTAGCTTAATTTACTCGTTAAATATTTGATCTATTTTGACAGGTCATATTTCATTACTTACTTGTTTATAAGTAAGTTATTTCATTGCTCTATTGTATCTATATGTCGGGACGACATTTTCTGAAGCAGGGGGTGTGTGTCGTAGGTTCAGTTTTCCATCGTAGTCTATATGTAGCTTTAAAAGTAGCTAGTAATATTTAGTAGTCTATACATTTACATTTAGTTTCATTTAACCTAACATCAACGCATGACTAACTACAAACATCACGTGACTATCCTGTGCACGATTTATTTTACCGCCCATTACACCAGTCTTCACTGCAACGTTATAGAGAAAACATCTGCCAATTTATTGTTGAAATTTATTCCAAACTTCAGCAGGTAAACTGATTGTATTGGTAATATCTTTTTATACTCTACTAGTTTCTTGTGTTTATCTGTATCTATGGTTTATTTGTTAAAAAGTATTGATAAACGTGCTCAGTATTTTGTAATTATTAAATTCATATTGTTCAAGTTGGTCACGTAGGCCTACACGCACATTATCCCGTGTCTGAAGTGATTCGTCTTTGTCCGTCATTTTTGTTGTCCGTGTCCGTTTTTCTTATTGTTTATTCATTGATTATTGTATCTATAAAATGATTTTTATTATTTCAGAATGAATTGTCTAAATGTTCCATTTTCTTTGGTTCGATGGAATTATTTTCATAATACATGTAATTGACACTGAAGACATTGACCTTGTCTTTTTTTTTCAACCCACGAGACCGCAAATACATGTGGCCGGTGACATATGCAAGTAATATGCTAGATTGCGAGTCTCCCCCCATATAAAAAAAAAATTTTTGGAGGGGCCCATTTTTATTTTGTATAAAAAACACAGTCCTAGTATTCCCCCACTAGTAGTATAAAAATATTTACATTTAAAAATATGGGGTATAAAAAATTAACCTTTATATTTTTTATCTTAAAAAATAAAAAAAAAAATAAAAAGTGGTTTAAGAAAATAGGCAAATTTGTCCCGTGAAATGAATTGACCTGGAGAAAAAGAGAAAAAAAAATGTGAAGTGGTAGTATGAAAAAAAAAACATGGAGAATAGTAACATGAAAAAAAAAATAGGTTTAGCAAATGGCGTGGTTTGTCCCGTGAAATAAATTGAGTTGGAGAAGTGGAAGAAAAAAAAATGGGAATGGTGGGGTATGAAAAAAAAACATGGAGAATAGTAACATGAAAAAAAAAATGGGGTTTAGCAAATGGCGTGGTTTGTCCCGAGAAAAAGAAAATATTGGAGAAAGGAAGAAAAAAATATTGTTGTGTTGGGGAGTAAAAATATTTTTGGTGTTGTGACATGTAAAAATAAAATGTTGGGGAAAGAGGAGTCCCGTAGGGGGATACTAGGGTTGTAAAAAAAAACACACATTAGTAACATGTAGTTTTCAAAATTCAGTAATCTGTAATTCTTGTTCATAAAAACTACCCTTAATTTCTTCACCATTTAAATCTTTTATTTTATAAGTAACAGGATCTGTATTTAAAATTTCTTCAATTACAAATATTTCTCTAGTCCAACGACTGGTATAACCTTTTTCAAATTTATCTTTCTTTTTTGTTATTCTTACTCTATCTCCAACTTTAAATTTAGGTTGTTTGGTTTCCTTTTCTTTTTCTGGATATAAATTTTCATACACAGTTGATTCATTTTCTATTTTACTCGCTTCAGTAGGAGTCATTTTAATTGAAGAATATACCGTATTGTTATAATCTTTAACTAAATCATCTAATATATTATAATATTTTGTAGTTTTATAAGCAGTAAAATATTTATACATTTTTTGTTTCATTGTTCCTATCCAACGTTCTACTACACTAGATTTTTCTTCATTCTCCGTTGAATATAATTTTATGTTATTATCTTTTAATAATTCTTTTACTTGTCGATTATAAAATTCGGCTCCCTTATCCGACCAAATAAACAACGGTTTTCTTTTTTTGAATAATGTTTTAAATGCTTCACTAACCGTTACTCCTGTTTTATTTTTTAAAGGAATCAACCAACCATATTTACTAAAAACATCTATAACAGCTAATAAATATTTATAGTGTTTATTTTGTTTTGAAAATTGATGCATATCTACTAAATCAACTGCCCATGTTTGATCTATCGAATGAACATAAATACGTCTTTTAGGAAAAGATTTTACAACTCTATGATGTAATTCATCTGCTAATTTATTTGTAAATCTACTTTTTTTAGATTCACACTCAGAACATTTGGCCTTTAACATTTGTTTATTATTAGATGTTGTTACTTGTTCTACCGAATCATTTTTGGTATGTTTTTTACAACGAAAACAATATATTTCCGGGTGATTCATTTTTATAAGGATTAAATTTTTTTTCTTTAAAAATGGGTGAAAGAAAAATTTGTACAAAGTGTAATGAATATAAAACATATAATAATTATTACAAAGAATCTAAAGCTCCGGATGGATTAAAAGCAAAGTGTAAGAAGTGTTTATATTTTGTTAAAAAAGATCATCGAGAACGAAACAAAGAAAAATATAAACAATCTTATCAAGAATTTATACTTAGAAATCCTAATTATCAACGAGAATATTATTTAAAAAAAAAAATATACCTAATTGAAAATTGCTTTCTTATAAAATGGTCGATAAAAAATCCAAAAATTATGTTAAAGAAGTTATTCAAAAAAGTGGTGTTAATATATATGACTATTTCAAAAAGATTAAACCAGATGTTAAAAGATTGGTCTACACATTCCCCAATGTAAAATTTGAAATGATAATAAAAACTATTTATTCAAAACCACTGGGGATGTCTGGGAAAATAGAGAGATATTTTAATAGTGGATTTGTAATACTTGGTGCGCGGAATGAATTCAACAAAGTTTATAATTCTATTTTTGAAAAGTACAAAGCATGGGAAGAAGAACATCAGGGAAAAGAATCTGGTTTAATATTTAATGAAATAGAAAATACTGAAGTTAAAGTTGTTAGAGTGAAAGGTGTAAGTGGATTATCATATTTCGATTTAGGAATAAAGTTTAATAGCCTATTAAATATACAAAATAAAGATGATAAATGTTTTGCCTATAGTGTAATTGCCGGAATACTTTATAAAATTAAAGAACAATCAGAACAAGATGATGAATTTGCTATCAAATATATCAAAGACAAACAAAATCAACAGACTTTCTCGGAAATGAAAAAAAACCCTAGCAGAGTATCAATTTACAAACCCTGTTTAGAATTTGAATATATTAATATGGAAAATATTGAATACCCGGTAAGTATGAATTCAATAGGAATATTTGAAAAACAAAATGAAGATATATCTATAAATGTTTTCGGTGTAGAAAATAAACTTTTCAATCCATCTGATAAAAATTTCGACAAACTTAAACAAGAAAAGAATTTACGTGATATATATCCTTTATATAGAAGTAAATTTAAAGGCAGAAAATATGTAATAGATTTATTATATGTTACACGTGATGAAAAAAAACATTATTGTCTAATTAAAAATTTTAATACTTATCTTAGTCATAACGGGCATAAAAGATACTTTTGCAGAAATTGTATTAATGCTTCATACACCACCGAGAATGCATTGGAAAAACATATGGAAGATTGTCAACGTAGTACCCCGATTAAATATAATATGCCTGAAGAGGGAAGTAAATGTAAATTTGAAAATAATCAATTTAAATTAAAACTTCCATTCGTTGGTTATGCGGATTTTGAATCAATTAATATAAAATTAAGTTATATGGATGTGGATCTGCGAAAACAAATAAACAAACTAAAAGTAAAAAGTAAATCACATTATGTTAATTCAATAGTAAAGAATATGATTATTAATAAAATAATACGTGAAGAAAGGGTAACTAAAAAAGAAGCCAAAAGAATTTACTATAATTACATCAACCACAAAAGTTTCAAAAGATATTTAGATACAATTAAAGAAAGATGTATTGAAAAATATTTTAACAAACAGATTGATAAAATTTTTGATAAGTGGGTTGAAGATGGGAGACATATAGAAGTTTCAAAACATGAAGTTGAAAAAATTAATAAAACTTACGACCGAGATTTTAGAATTGATGAAATTAATGATAAATTACGGAATAAAATAAAAAGAGAAAATATTAAACTGTCTTTTAAAGATAATACAATAAATTTACAACAACAGAAAGTAGTTTCTTTTGGTTTACAATTGGTTTCCGAATATCCGGATATTATACCAAATAAAAATATTAATTATGCACCAAGTGAAAACGCAGAAAAAGATTTTATTGAAACATGTTTGAAATATAGAAATAAAATTAAGTGGGCTTACCACCATGCAGAAAAGAAATTTAAAATTCCAGAAGATGAAAAAGAAAAATTATATAATTCTTCTGATTGTTGTTATTTGTGTAAAAAGAAATTAGAAAGGAAGGAAAAGATAATAGAACATAATCATTTATCGGGAGAATTTAGAGGAATTTCATGTTCTAGTTGTAATAGATTAGAATCCAGAGATGGAAAACAATTTCCAATCTTTTTTCATAACGGAAGTGGATATGATTTCCATTTTATAACAGAAGAATTACTGAAACATGAAACAGAGTACAATAAAGTAAAGGTGTTACCGAAGGATACTGAAAATTATATATCAATAACATTTGGAGATCGATATTTTAAGTTAGTTTTTAAAGATAGCATGCGGTTTTTAATAAGCAGTTTGGATAATTTATCTAAAACTTTAGATGATAGTCAATATAAAATACTTAAAAGAGAATTAAATTCAAGTGAACTTTTTAATGATTTAAAATTTAAAGGAAGTTTCAAAGGAATATTTCCATACGATTATTTCGATTCGTTTGATAAACTAAAATTAAAAGAATTTCCAGATAAAAAAGAATTTTATTCCATACTTTATCAAAAAGATATTTCAGACGAAGAATACGAGCATGGGAAGAAGATATTCAATAAATATTGTTCCACTTTCGAAGATTATTTAATGTTATATCAAAAACTAGATATTTTAATATTAGCAGATGTTTTTGAAAATTTTAGAGATTTATGTTTGAAATCATATGAAATAGATCCGGCATATTGTTATTCTGCACCGGGACTAACTTGGAATGCAGGATTGAAGTTTACTGGAATTGAACTAGATTTATTAACAGACATCGATATGAAATTGATGTTTGAAGATGGAATTCGTGGTGGATTTTCTGGTGTATTGGGAAAGCGTTATGTAAAAGCAAATAATAAATATACTATTCCAGCAAAACTATCCAATTTTCTCTGGTATACGGACGCAAATAATTTATATGGATGCGGAATGTCTGAAAAACTTCCATATAAGAATTTCAAATGGGAAGAAGATATAAAACAGGATATAAATTACTATTTAGATATGTGTTCGGAAGAAGTTGGTATGGTTTTTAAAGTTGATTTGTCATATAATAACCTAACGAGATTTAAATTAAGAAAGTTTCCCCCAATGCCAATATCTAGAAAAATAAAAGAAGAAGAAATATCAGATTATACAAGAGATTTCTTACAACAAAATAATACCAAATTGGGGGATGTAGAAAAATTAGTATTAGATCTCCATGATAAAAAAGAATATATTGTACACCACGATATTTTAAAATATTACATTTCTCTTGGAATAAAAGTAACGAAGATACATAGTATAATATCTTTCAATCATAAAGCATGGCTGAAACCATATATAGATTTTAATACAAATATGAGAGCGAAAGCAACAAATGATTTTGAGAAAGACTTCTACAAATTAATGAATAATGCATTTTATGGAAAGACATTGGAAAATATTTCTAATCGTGGTATGGTAGAATTAACAGATAACCCCGAAAAACTAAAACAATTGGCTTCTAGAGATACTTTAAAAGATATTATAGATTTTAATGAAAATTTTAAAGCGGTGTTGTTGAATTATAAATCGATGAATTTCAATAAACCAATTTATTTAGGAATGAGCATTTTAGATTATTCAAAATTGGTAATGTATAAATTTTATTATGATGTTATTGAAAAATATTTTCCAAATAATGAAGTTTTGTATAGTGACACTGATAGTATGGTGTTAAATATATATACCGAAGATTTATATAATGAATTGGAAAAAATATCAGAATATTTGGATACTTCAAATTATCCAAAAGATCATCCTTTGTTTTCAAATACAAATAAAAAAGTAATCGGAAAGTTTAAAGATGAATTAGGTGGAAATATAATGACAGAGTTTATAGGAATAAGAAGTAAAATGTATGCTTTTGAATATATAGAAGGGAGTTCCCCCTTTTTTAAATGCACCGCAAAAGGTGTTAATAAAGCAACTAAAAAAGAATTTAATTTAAAGTCGTACAAAGATTGTTTATTTAACAAGAAAGTAATTAATAAAATAATGTTCAATTTAGTACATAAAAAACACGAAATATTTTTGAACGAAATGGCTAAAGTTGGTCTTTCATACAATGATGATAAAATTTATATATGTGAAAATGGAATAGATACTTTATCCTATGGAATGGATGATCTATATTTCGTTTAATTTCCCATACCAAATCTCATTTTCGTTCCAATAACTTTATTAACAATAGATCTATCTATTTTTTCTTTCAGAGTTGGATTATAAATACTATCCAATTCTTGCAACATATTTTTATCACAAACTTTATTTCTTGTTTCCGTATCTTTATTTTTTAAATAACATACATCGTGGCGATATGCAGCTTTATCAACTCTATTGACTGGTTTACTCCAACTTTTTGGAGTTAAATCTTTATTCAATCTTTTATTTAGATTAGTTCCTGGTCCTGTAAAATTATGTCCTGGTAGATGCATTTCAAAAGGTAAATTATTTATAGCTTTATTTAATATTCCTTTTCCGCGGGCAACGAATTGGTGTTTCATTATTCCACACACTTCACATCTTCCGCGTTTCATTGGTCTACCATTTTTTGAAACAACATCCTCGATATTGAGAGTATTGGTGTGTTTTTTACATTTTACGCAATACATTTTTATAGGTCCAAAAACACGTTCAAAAACAGGTCCAAAAAAAACACGTTCAAAAAATGGAGATAAAAGATTTATCGTGGAACGCGACGACGGCCAAGCGCAACAATCATCCTCTTTTACCAAAAAGTATTAGAGGTTTGATTATTGGAAAATCCGGGTGTGGAAAAACTACATTATTACTTAATCTCTTGCTAAAGCCGGAGTGGTTAGATTATGATAAATTAATGGTTTTTGGAAAGAGTTTATTTCAACCAGAATATCGTATTTTAAATGAAGCTTTTGAAAAGAAATTAACCAAAGATGAAATACTTCAACTTTTTGATAATCGCGAAGAAATTGTAAATAATAATATTTCACCGAGTGAGTTAATTGAAGAATGGGCAGCGAGCGAAGCGAGCGTTTCACGAAAGGGACTAGAAAGTAATTTTTATGAATCTGCCGAAGATGTTCCAGATCCCAGGGATTTAAATCCAAAAAATAAAAATTTAATGATATTTGATGATTTAATTTTAGAAAAACAAAATAAATGTGAGTGTTATTATATTCGTGGAAGACATAGCAATGTTGATTGTTTTTATCTTTCACAAAACTATTTCAAATTACCTAGGCAAACTATAAGGGAAAATGCTAATTTTATTTGTCTGTTCCCACAAGACTTAAAAAATATAAATCATATTTATAACGATCACGTAAGTCATGATATGGAGAAGGAAGAATTTAGAAAATTGTGTAAAACTGCTTGGGAGAAACCATTTAGTTTTGTTGTAATCGATTTATCGTCTAAAAAAGATAATGGAAAATATAGAATCGGTTTGGATGAATTTTATTTACCCTAAAAATGGATAAAGAATTGTTGGAAACTATTGCCAGAAATACAGAACCTAAAAGTTCATTTCAGATTATAGTATCTGATAATAAAACAAAATTTAAAACTATGTTCAATCCCCCAATACAACTCGATAAAACGAGAAAGTATGAAATAGCACTCGTTAACTTTGAAACGTATTATTCTTTTCCAAATATCACCAATGAGAATAATCATTTTAAATATTCCAAAGACGATGGAGCAAATTGGGAAACAATTAGAATACCTGTAGGAAGTTATGATATAGTTGATATAAATAATTTTATACATGATATATCCATTACTGCAAATCCAAATACTTTAAAATCCATAATAGAGATAAGAAATAATTTCATTGTTGATTTTGATCATCCAGAATCTATAGGTAGAGTATTAGGTTTTGATCGTAAAAAATATAAATCTGGAATTCACGAATCTGAAAACGTTGTTGATATTCTCAGCATTAATAGTATACTCGTTAATATAGATATTATTTCTGGTAGTTATGTAAATGGTTCTTCACAAAATACGATCTACAGTTTTTTCCCTAACGTGAGTCCTGGATATAAAATAATCGAAACACCCCATAATTTGGTTTATCTACCAATTACTTTGGATAC
The DNA here is from genome assembly GCA_008271625.1 of Lutraria rhynchaena. Classification (NCBI taxonomy): domain Eukaryota; kingdom Metazoa; phylum Mollusca; class Bivalvia; order Venerida; family Mactridae; genus Lutraria; species Lutraria rhynchaena. Next base: position 534,733 of record VIBL01000263.1, read on the forward strand.
AATACGTGGTCTCGAAACAAAACTTACGGATCAACACGGTAAATTGCTTGATTTAAGAGGAGAAAATGTTACGATAAGATTTCATATACGTCAAATATAAGCTTAAAAAATGAGTTACATAAATACAAAATTGAATATTTCCGAAGGACAAAAAAATAAAATTAAACGTGCTATAAAAAATAACACCGCCACGAGTATACGTTTGGATAAAGAGGATTTCAAAGGTGATGGTATTATAGCCATCACCGAGACGCAATTGAATAAAATAAAACGAGCTTGTGAAAATGGTGTAGGAGTAACACTTAAATTAAGTAAGAAACAGTTGGAATATAACGCAAAAATTGAAGGTGGTTTTCTTCCCATGTTGGCAGGTTTAGCCGCAAGTGCCTTACCTGTATTGGCAAAAACGGTATTACCGGCTATTGGTGTAGGAGCATTATCAGGTTTAGCTAGTACTGCTGCGCAAAAAGCTATTGGTTCCGGTTTGTATCTTAAAAAAGGTGGACGTGTTTGTCAACTAGAAACCGATGGTGAAGGACTTTATTTGAAACCAGCCTCGGGTTCTGGATTTAAGTCTCTCGGTGATGGTTTATATTTAAAAAAAGAAGGTGGAAAATTGTATGATGGAATGGGTCTCCTTTTGGGGGAAAATAGCCCTTTTAAAAATATTCCACTTTTGGGTTTTCTCCTCTAAAAAATGAAGATTAAAGTTGGAAATATTTTACTTCCATATAAACCATTAACTAATTTTGAATTGATAGATGCAGTTAAAAAATTAAAAATTCCTAATTTCAGAGGAGTGTTTATGAGAGATCAACTCCCCAACCACCCATTAAAAATGAATGTGGCATATTAAACTTAGATGATACAAATCCAAATGATGAATTTGGTTCTTCGGATTCCAAAGGTACCCACTGGGTATGTTGGTATGTGCAAAGCCCCGAAGTTATTTATTTTGATAGTTACGGAATACAACCACCTTTGGAAATAATAAACTACTTACAGTCGCACCCTGAAATAATATACAACACAGAACAAATTCAACCAAGGGGAACGGTAATATGTGGGCATATATGTTTATTTTTTTTATTTCATTCGCTAAAAAATGCCTGTAGATAAATTTGGAAGAATGCCCAAAACTAAGGTTTCGAAATCGGATGTATCTTTAAATTATATAAACAATAACTTTTTGAAAAGAGGGGAAATCGATATGTTTGGAAACAAGATCATGAATCTTGCTACGCCCACGGAATCCGGCGACGCGGCACCTAAATCATTTGTGATAAAGAGAATGAACAAGATGGCAAAGGATTATGATTTAGAAAATTTAAAACAAGTAAAAACAGATATTGTGGAAAGGATGAGAAAAAATTTAGAAAAATATATTGAGGAAGAAAAATTGGAAGCTGAACTGGATAAACTTAAAAAGGAATGGGCTTTGGATGATAAAACCAGTGAAGATAAAATTACTCAGAAAATAATGAAGGATATCGAAAAGGGTGTGAACATTCTCAAAACTGATTTAAAAGATCTGGTGGATGAAAAAAATGAAGAGATATTACAGTTGGTTGTAGATAGGATGCAAACCGATATTGGTGAAGTTATTGCTGGGAGAAATAAGAAAATCAGACAACTGGAAAAGACTATACGTGATTTTAAAGACAATCAACCATCCATTTTACTGTTTTCATTGGAAATTAGTAAAGATACTGTAATAAAAGTATATCAAGACTCGTTGGGCAAGATTCATATTGTGGATGAAGAAAATAAACAATATGAGTATTTAACAAAGGCGTTTGTTATGTTACCGAATGAGCATATTAAATATGATGAAATAGTTGAATATCTCCATTTTTCATTGGGCACCCATCTACTTGGATGGGAATATTGGACTCTTAAAAAGCCCGGTGTTTACACGCTTGACATTGATTTGAAATTTAAATCCAGTGTTCCGGATCATTCAAAACAAATGTTTGCTATGACCCTTGATGATGGAAGGGAACGAACATGTTCGGAAGAACAAGGAGGGTGTAGGGATGTATGGTCATTCGATATTGATAAACCAAGAACCCATCTGGCAATCAAACCTTTGGCATACAAGGAATATGCTTTTACCGAAAAGGGATATATAAAATTATATTATAAACCAAAATAATTAACCATAAACAACACTCATCTTATTTCCATCTGATTGAAATTTTATCATTTTATCGCTGATAACAACTGCAAAAGCTTCCGTTTCTGCTTGGACGTTTGCACTGAATGTTGCTTTCACTTGAATATCGGTAACCGAATTCTTCAACCTTTCACTTTGTTTACTTACATCAAACACGAAAATTGGAAAAAGATTTTTGTAATCGGGTGGATTTATATTTGGGTTGGAAATTAATTCATCCATATGGTAAAATTTTGATCTGAATGCAGCTGCATCACCGTAAGCTCTACTAAACTGGTTCTTAGTAAAATCTAATTGATAATCAACTTCAGGATATCTATTAGAATTAAGCATTACGTATATATTCTTTAGATTCACATTATCAAAAAGAGCAGGATTCCGTTCCTGATTACCATCTTTTTCGGTTTGAAAACCAATAATAATCCAACGAGGTTTTTCTGGACTTGATTTAACCGAAAGTCTCCAAGTGAAACTGGTTGATTGTGGTACTGTTATGGTATCACATTGACGCATTCTATATCCCACGGGAAGACTGGCTTTATTTTCTATTGTTTTATATAGTTGTAACTTTTCAGTATCAGCAGGAAGAACGTGTGGCATATACCATGATAATTTTACGAGAGAAACTTTACCTGCATCAGCACCATTAGCTCTAAAAATTGCGTCATCATCACCCTTTCTGGTTAGTGTCAATGTTTGTTTCATACCATACATAATTTTATCATAATCTTCACAAAATCCAAAAATATGTTTTAACGGAACTCTAAAACTAAACGTTCCTTTTGGATCTGGTTTTCTAATTAAATAATTTTGACGAACACCAAATCCATTATTGTTGCCGGTATGTGCAACAGGGTTCGTATCTTTAAACCAGAGTTGATTTATACCTTAAGCTTTTGAGAAATCATCTGGATACTTTAATATTCCCAACATCGTACTAGATTGTCCGGGATGAAAGATAGATTCAATCTCTTGTCCAGAAAGTTGATATTTAATATTATTGAATAAAAACATTAGACCATTATTTGTTAGTGCAACGGCATCGCCATTCGCATAAGCTGTTCCATCGGCTTTTGTTAATCTTCCTTCAAACAACAAATAACTTTCACTCGGATGAGTAAATAAATCTTGTGTTTCTATATTAATTCTAATTTCTCCGGGGTTATTTAAATTAGTTCCTGTAATAGGTTCGTATTCATGGTATTCATATTTTTCAATACTTTCATCCGTCATGGGAACTTCGGTAATTTTTAAAATATCCTCCATTTTATAATTTTTTATAATAAAAAAATTGAGATAATGTCTTTTTATTGTGAATTTTTTAATCTATGAACTAAATCTTGAATATTTATAACCTTGGATCCCCCAGCATCAATAATTGAAGAAAGACTAGGTTCATCCTTAGGTTGTGAGTTCCCATTCGAACGTGTATATTTTTGTATAATTGATTTGGATTTCGGAGTTAAAAGTTTACTAGCGTGGGACATCGCTTTACTAGCGAGCTTTTTTCCTGCATCATCTAACGCTTTCTTTCCGGCTGATTTACCGGCATCAAGTACTGTTTTACCCAGTGACTTTGCTACATTCGTTGCAGCTGTTTTGGAAACTATACCACTAAATAAATTTGCCATGGTTTCAAATATTCCACTTCCTCCATACTTATATTGTCTTTTAAATCCATATCTTTTTATTATTAACATTTTTCAATATTAAATTTTGAGTATTTTTTCATATTCTTTTGAGTTTAAAATATTTTGTTTTTTAAGATTATCACAAATAGAAACTATTTCATGTTGTACCCCTGTGTTGCCAGCTTTTTTACTTTCTAATAATAAATCAAGCCTTTCAAGTAATACATTTGGATCCGAAAGACCCGAACCAGTTTTTCCTGAAATGTATTCCCAAATTGGTTTAATATATTCATTATATTTATAACTTTTACTGGCCTTTGGACGATTGGTTTCTGGATTATTATCTTGGTAAACAGCGTTCGTTCTATACATCATTTTGTTGTATTTTTTTATATCCCTAGGTGTGATTTTTCTTTTATCTGGTACCTTTGCTGTAATAAGTTCCCACAATCCTGCGGTTCCTTTATATTCTCTATTACCTACAATTATATATTCACCCATAAAATCAACAGGTTTATCTCCAATATAATTTTTTTTATTTTTGGAATATAATCCAAACGTTGTATCAGTTCCGGATTTACTACCAAAATTATCTAGATATTCGAGGGAGATTTAATCTAAATTCCTTTTATCAATCTTGGGGATAGGTTCTGGTAAAGCCATGGGTTCTGGTAAAGCCACGGGTTCTGGTAAAGCCATTGGACCTGGAATAGCTGCGATAGCTGGAGCAATTTCTTTCAACGGTTGAAGTTCTTTTTTTATTTCTTTGGTCGTGTCCTTCTGTACGTCTGTAACAGGTTTAAAAAATTTTCTCAAATCTTTCTGAAATTCTATTTCTCTGGTACGTTCGCGAAGTTGACTTTGTTGTATATTTTTCCTTGTTTTAAGAAACTCTTTTACTATTAAATCTCTTTTCCTAGGATCAGTAATTTTTAGAAATGACATTCTTTTTTTATATATAAAAATAGATATACCACTCAGTTCGTTCGCAGTTCCCTAAATTCAATATCAGTTTTTTCAATATTTTTTCTTATTAACAATTTTACTTCATCTTTCATCTTGTAATATTTATCCAATTCAGAAGATATAAGTTGAAATTCTTCATCTGATATTTTTCCATCATTCAACGCTTGCGAAATATATGAATTTATAGTATTAAGTTTTGTGGTTGCGAGAGTTCTAATTTTTTCGTGTTTTTCTACTTTGGATGAAAAATGTTTATTTAGATATTTTCCCGGAATACCCATTGCTCCACATCCAGCTGATATAGACATCAATACTTCTGAATATGGTAATATGGGTGAAAGTGCACCGAGAAGAATTGTTGAAATATTAAATAGCAGCTCAATAAAGTATACAATATTTCTTGCCCTTCTGTATTTTTTAACAAGTGAAATTCTTATATTCTCCTCAGTTTCAAGGATACTTTGAACCCTTGTAATCTCGTTTAATCGAAACTCTTGTGACTCCATTTTATATAGAATATTTTTGCATTTTTGCTTTTTCCATTTTAACATTTTCTTATTTTCAATTTTTCATTTTTATTTTTTCATTTTTTATTTAAAAAATTTGACATTTACATTTTTGAAATTTCACATTTTACCATGTGCTAGAGTTTCCTTCCCAGAAAAACTGTTAACACTTGAAATTTTTAAATTTATCATGTACTATGCTAGATTAGGTAGTGGGTAAATGGTACATTTTTTATGATTTTTTTTTACATTTTTCATGTCCCATTTTACATTTTAATATTTTCACATGCCACATGTAACATTTTAAAATTTCACATTTTCCCTGTGCTAGAGTTTCCTTCCCAGAAAAACTGTTCTCACTTGAAATTTTAAATTTATCATGTACTATGCTAGATTAGGTAGTGGGTAAATGGTACATTTTTTATTTTGAAATTTCACATTTTACCATGTGCTATAGTTTCCTTTCCTGAAAAACTGTTCTCACTTGGAATTTTTAAATTTATCATGGTAAATGGTACATTTTTTTATTTTGAAATTTCACATTTTACCATGTGCTAGAGTTTCCTTCCCTGAAAAACTGTTTTCATGGGGGGGAAATTTCCCTTTTTTGGGGAAATCCCCAATTTTGACTGCGCCAGACTCGCTCAATACCCCTACTACTTGTGTACCTAGTGCATTCGATTATGCAGGATTTCTCTAGAATAATACACTTATAATATACTATTAGCATGGATAACCAAGGGCATCAATTGGTAACTTTGCATGATGTTATCCGCCATTTATTTATTCTTAAAACGTCGATTAATACAAACAGTAATGAAACAAGGGGTGTAAAATTGACATTCGGAGGTATTATGGAGAATCACGGCGAAAATTGCGTTCAAATACTGCACGACTTTATCAAAAATCGCTTTAATATAGATCCTGAACCGGTGTATATAGCGAGAGCTTACAGGCTTGGACAGCGAGGTCCAAGAAAACAATTTCAAAGTATACTAATCATTGTGAAATTCCGGGACTATGACGTTAATGAATTAATTATGCGAGATGTTGGAAGGCTACGTGGTACAAACTTTTCCATCGATTATAACTATCCAATGGAAATACAAAAAGCTCGCGCGTGTCTTTGGCAGTTGTTTATGCCAATCAAAAATGATGATCCAAAGTCCAAGGTACATATTGTATACCCAGCGAAACTCATATAAGAAGGGTCGCTCATTTGGGACGAACTCCCGGAATGGGGCCGATATATTGGTTTTAGATAGGCTTATTCAACTAAACAAATTGGAATTGGTCAAAATTCACACTGCTGAAAAAATATCAGCAACTGCCATCGAAACTGTCGTAATAAGCAATACATGGATGAAAAAAATATTCAAATGGAAGTTGTTGGTCACTGA